>JAHBCN010000507.1:0-177746 GCA_019359885.1 Listronotus oregonensis
AGTCACCTGTTCAATTTCACCGCCCCCAAAAATTTTTTTCCACTTGCCAAAGGGGTTGGGGCTAAAGGGTTTGGAAAATTTTTCAATTCGCCATCTTTGGGTTTTTTGTTGTTTTTAAAAAGGTTTTTTTTTTAATCCCTTCGGATTTAAAAAATAATGGGGAAATTTTAAAAAAATTTTTAAATTTTTCCCCGGTTTTTTTTTTACCCATGTTGTCCTAATTTATTTGTTTTTTGTACCCCAGCAAAGTCGTAATTTTTTGGGATATCGGTTTTTTTTTGGGGAAACCCCGGATTTTTTTTAAATTTGTTTGGTATTCCGGGAGCTTCATGCATTGGGGTTCTTTTTTTTTTTCAAATATTGCGGTGTATCGATGGTCGATTCGACAGTTTTTTAGAGCTTAATTTTCCGGTTTTCATGGTATCAAACGTTTTTTTTGTAGTCTACAATATAAGAAAAATGGCTTGTTATGTCTCACATTTTTTATTGGGGGTTTTAATGCCTTTTAAAGGATCTTTTTAAAACCAAAACCTCCACGGAATTCCCTTGTTCGGGGGGGTTGGAACTGTCCAGTTTATTTGTTAGTCTCTTTGTTATAATTTTTAAAAAAAATTTTTGTAAAGATGAGATAAAAAGAATGGGTCGCTAGCTTAAATTGGAATATAAACCCTTCTTATCCGTGAGAAATCACGCATTGTGCCACTGAGGGGAGGGTACCTTTCAGAAGACTTTGGTTAAATTTTTAAAGTTGGTGTTAAAGCATCCCTCCTTCTTTAATTGATTCGATAACTATATCGTCGTCTCCACGGATTTATTGTTTTTCTTTTTAGAGGGGAAGCTTTATTTTTAAATGTTATTTCAGGGATATATTTAGATCCACATTTTGAATTTTCGGTAACTGTTTTGGTTTAAGATGTTTCGTCTTTTTATAAAGCTCTTTAAAAAGTTTTTCTGAAATTCCGGAATTTTGTCTTTGGTTTTTGTTGTCCCCATCATGTAGTTTGCAAATCTTCTTGTACCTTCGTTAAGTTTTTTCCGTAGCACCTTTAAACTTTTATTGTTTTTTCTTAACTTAATATATGCTCGCGAATATTTTCTGAATCCTTTCTAACTGTTTTGGAGATATCCTTTGGATTGGGTTTTTAAAAAAGTTTTTAATCGTGCTACCCCCCTTTTTTGTTCTTTTTATTTTATTCAGGGAACAAGAAATTTTATAAATATTATTAAATTTGATTATTTTATTGTTTTCATAACTTAATATATGCCTGTATATTTTCTATATCCTTTCTAACTGTTTTAGATATCCTTTTGATTAGTTTTATTTTTTTTTAATTGTTTTTAATCATAAGTTTCCCCCCCTTTTTTTGTTTTTTTTAATTTTATTCACGAACACACGAAATATATAATATTATTAAATGTTGTATTAAGAGCGAAAAAAAAAGTTAAAATGCTTTAGAGATTGTATTTTGCTAGATAAGAATAATAAATATTAAAAAAAATATTATTAAACAAAAAAACAAAATTTTATACAAGAAGTGCAATATTTAAATATCATGTTCAGGTTCTTGATGTATTTTTTTTTAATTTCAGTACTATTAATAAAGTTATTTTATTTTAAAACTAATAGTGGAATAAGGTACAGGGTGTCCTATTTAAAAAATAAAGAAATTATGTTTATCTTTAAAATTGTTACCAATAAAAAATGGAGCACTTCACTGGTTTCTACCTTATATTCTACATAAACTTGCTTTTAACTTTCTTCTTTACTAACAACCGAGATACAAAGGTGTGCTAAAATCGTCAAAATTTAAAGAACACACTGTATCTCCACAAGTCAGTTAGCCGTGATCTGTTTTTACGGTTGCAGTTGTTTCAGAAATTTAACTAAAGTAGTTACCATCAAATCTGCTTTATCTGTTGTAGCTTTCCCAGATCTATGAATATCCATCGAAAAGGAGACACCCTGTACATATACACAGTTTAATTACGTTTTTGCGATACGTTAGAAAACTTATTAAAGCTCCGTAAACTGTTAAAATAGCACTACCTTATATAATATGAATTATTAATACAGTTTTTGACACAATAAATAGTTATTCTGCTTAGACTCAGTTATGGCTAAAAAAGTATACAAGAATAAAATATAAATAAATTACTAAAGGCAAAATTAACAACAGGAAGAAGATAGTATAATATTTAGTCTCTGGAATATTAAAATTTCTAATAGAAGAAAATTACACTTAACCGCTATCTTAAAGTTTATAACCGCACCGAACAAGTATAGCTTTTTCGAAGGACTAAATAAATTTAGTTTTTATTAAGTTTAACCTACAACACAAACATAAAATGAAACTGTAAAGCTTTATGATGCAAAGAAAGAATATGAGCATAACGAAATTCTGTCATAAACGCATATATTTTACAGTCTTACGAGCTGGTTGATTTTGCAAACCATTAGAAATGTATTTTCTGCTAAATTGGTTTTAAATTTTATATTTACTGAGTAGGAATAAGTAGTTCGTTGCCCATTAATCTCCAATAGTAAATTTTATGAATTTTAATATTTTTATTCGTACAGTTAAACTTAAGGTTGCTATTAAATGCCATTTGTACTTTAAAATCCTAGAATTATTAAGGTTTGTGCAGATAGTAGCATTTCTATTGCTAATATTTTTAGATTTGGGACATATACAATTTTACAAAAAACAAACTTTTGTGTTAAAAATTAGAGGTTTTTTAAAATAATCTATCCAAATCCAGTATTGAATATATAGAAAATTAAATTAAAATGAAGTAATTACAAAGCACCTGCATATCTAGGTATATTCCGTGAATCACACTTATTCCAAATCATAAAACAAAGTTTTTAATTTTTTTTTCTTTTACCAGTTTTTTTAGTCCCACACAGGGCGTGGCGCGCCGCCCCTAGGCACTAAAAAAATGCCGTCCTATCATCGAAATTTTAGATAGAATTATATTTTTGATGTACAATTTTCGAAGTGAAACTTATTTATCGACGTATGGAATGAAATGATATAGTAATGTTAAAAAAATCGTCACATGTGTTAGTTCCTTAGACTAGTGCCTTAATTTAAGCCTACTAAATTACCTCACTTTAGGTATTTTTATCAAAAAGGGCTAAAGGGCTTCACCAAACTTAGATTTAATACTAGTCGAAACGATTTCGAACGGTAAATTTTGAGAAATATTTAACAAAAAAATAATTATTATTTTAAAACGGCTAACCGATCCCCAAAAAAAAAATCACCTCTTACTCTTAAGACAATGCGTTGATCGTCGAAACATGTCAAAATTGGTTGATGTGTTGAAGAGATATTGTTGTCGAAAATTTTCAAAAACGTGTTTTTTTATAAATCTTTAAACAACTTCACACTTTTCAAAAAGTCTGGGCAAATTTGAGAGTCTTTCTTGTACATCCAGGAAGTTCCTCGTGAAAATTAAAAGCATCGGACGCTCCCTTCCCGAAGACTCACCCCAGATCATTATGTCGATATTTTTGTTTTTTTTTTACTTATACCTTTCAAAAATACTGCGCAAAATTCAGGCGGCTTTTTGTGCAATGAAAAAAAATTCAGTAAAAATTAAAAGCATTGGGCGCACCTCTAAGTTTGACCAAAACTTATTATATTGATATTTTTGAGGTTTTTCTTATATTTGGAGCACTTTAAATCTTTTAGAAATTCTGTGCAAACTTTAGCTGGCTTTCTCATGTCAATACAAATATGTTCGTGAAATTTATTTCCAAATTTAAAATTAGCGGGATGGCCTGTTGTGTCAACCGTTTTACTAATAATTTTTTTTGGCCTACACCGTACCGATTTATGTTAAATATAAAGTTAAATAAAAATTTTACGGTCTTATTTTGAAACACAGTATTTGCATAATTTCTAACGTGATTTTCTTAGTATTATTGTTATTATTAAGCTAATTAAAAAGGTATTTTATTTATCATAATATGAAAATGATTGCAACACAAATGCACTTTTTAAAGCAACTGTTCCGCCTTAGAAAATTTGCCGCCCCGGGCATTAGCCCCGAGTTCCCCTAATGTAAATCCGCTACTGGTTCCATATAAAATATCCGAAATATTTTATACCTTTAATCTCGTTCTTTTAAGAAATCTAGGCTTGATGGTATACCTGCAATCGTTTTAAAAAATGTTTTTTCTACTTGAGTGCGCAAAGTACTTACTTTGCGCACGCAAATGAGTGCGCAAAATTTAAGGGCAGGCTACAAAAAGGGGTTAAGTAAAAAAAATTTAAACTGCAACAAGCCAAAAACTCTCAAGAAGCCAGATAAAATGTCCTGTTCCACAGACGCTGTTCAATCAGCTAAAATACAAGATTTCGTCTTAACATCGAGCAGCGAACCATCATCGACGTTCCTAAGAAATCATTTGAAATCGGCCAAAAACCTTCAACATGCAACTAATTGTACTTTTAACATTAATATTGTTAAGAATAATTAATAATAGCTTTTTTTGTATAATCAGTTAAAATAAAAATTTAATTATTTACTTTGGATTTTTAATTTTTACTGAAATTTACGTATATTTCTAATAATTATATTCTTTAATAAAACGCTTGTAGAAAAAGTACTCGCAGGTAGAAAAACAACTACTTAAATTTACATTTTCTGAACTCATGGTGGTTTGGGGCCACAAAAATATGTTTTTTAGCTACTGGCGACCAAAAGCCACCATAGTGCCATCGGTATCTACTTATCTTCACACTGGAGAAAAAACCACATGTTTTAACAAACCTCGTAAACGGCTGATAAATTTGGACATCTGATGTTTGCATTTAAAGTTTAGGACCATACAGAACTTTTTATAATGAATAACTCTTTTACAGCACCTTTTTTCAAGAATTTTTAGCCAAAACATGCCATATTTTATTAAATCGTGTAAATACAGTAACCAATATACTTAGATAACCCAAAATAATTTAAGATAACCCTAATTTTTTGGTTAAAATGATACCATTATTACCAATTATCCAAATACTCTAAATTGTTCTTTTATAAAAGTTATGTACAGTCCCCGAAGTATAAAATAAAAATATATTTTATGAAGTAAATACATATGTTTTACACATATAAAGTATTTGCATTATTCATTGTAATATTACTGCAATATTTTGTGGTTTCCCAGTAATCTTGGTAAAAATTACTAGCAAACAGTTAATTCCACTCACCACAGGCCAACCGCAGATTTAAGATATCTCATTTAAAATTTAGGATATCTGTAGTATGCATTACCCACCAGTCTTTAAACAGTTGTCACCCAGTATAACAAAGCAAACAAAATATACGCAATCAGGTGGGTGGGGACAGTTTAAACAATACGTGAGTTATGTTCTAAGGCGTTCAACGCAGGTAGAACCAGGTAAAGCACGTGCTCTAGAGGAAGTGATTCAGTAGTTACGAGAAGTAGTAAAAAAGGCCTTATGCCTAAATCCGCAGTGCGTATCGCGCCTCCGTGGCAACAGGTTGAAAAAAAAAGTAGTGACAGTTTTTAAGTGATGTGATTGCGAAAAAAGTATTATATATTTTTTTAATTTTATTTATTAAGGGTATACTTTTGCAATAATATTTATTTTTTAATTATAATTATTACTATTAATTATTAATTTACTGTAGGACCGAAGATATAAAAAATAGAATTTATTTCAAATCAAAAAGATTTTGCTGGCCTAATAAATCTAATTCTCAATTATTTGTGAATCATAGGTAAAAAACTCCATAAAATAATGGTTACCGGCTTATACTATTCTAATAAATAGTTTTAAAATTAGGTTAAAAACAAAAAATTATTTAAAATAAAACTTTCGTAATGGGATACCTTATCTAATGGTTCATTTTTGAAATTTGATTTCTTTGGTGCGTTCCATTGGAAAGAATTTCGTATTTTTTTATTTTTAGTAACAACAAAATTAATTCATATATATTTTTTAATAATTTAAATTTAAAAAAGTAACAATAAATACTCAAAACGACAAAACACAAAGAAAAACTATTTGGCTTTTCTCCAGAATATAGATATTTATATATTATTATTATTATTTTTTTAATTATACTTTTTTTTATAGATCATTATGGAGAGCTAGTCTGCTCTCGCAATAATAGTAACAAAAAACATGAAAAGACATAAAAGGTTTAATTCTTTTAAAAATTGATTTGTTTTTAAGTGCTATAATAAAATAATTATTTTTTTGAAATTATACAAAAATAGAAAATAAACTTACTAGAAAACATTGGCAACCCGTTATAAGATATATCTGTTATTTCAAACTTATTGGTTCTCGACGGACGAGTGTAGCACATAAATTATTTTATTATATTACTCAAAACAGATAAGAAACTAATGTCAGAAGGCAATGTCAGTTAGTAAAACACAATTTTTTAGTTTCTCATCTGTTTTAAGTAATATAATAAAATAATTTATGTGCTACACTCGTCCAACAAATCAATTTTATAAAGAATTAAACCTTTTTATGTCTTTTCATGTTTTGTGTTACTATTATTGCGAGAGCAGACTAGCTCTCCATAATAATCTATAAAAAAAAGTATAATAAAAAATAATAATAATAATTTATAAATATCTTTATTCTGGAGAAAAACCAAATATTTTTCTTTAATTTGATATTCCCAGAAATCAAAATAAACTATAAAAAACACAAAGAGTTAATATTTAGTAATTCACCAATTTTTTTGCATAATGACCACCTATTTAAAACAGTTTTACGATCCTAAATGTTCTTCGTGGGAAAATTTGTAGTTACCTTTTTCTATTTTCTAATTTAAATTCCGAATTTCTTATACAAATTAATTTAATTATGTTGCTTTTTTAAATGAAGACGTTTTTCTTATTGATACCTATTGAAATAAATGAGACGCTTTTAAAAACAAATCAATAAGTGAGATGTCCAATTAAAATGTTAATTTTATGTCGAATTTTTTTTTGTATAAATTCAAATTATTTTTTAAAAATATTCTTTTAGATTTTACGGGAAAAATGCACAAAATGGATATTTAATTTTTTTTAATACGAGGAAAACCACAATTATAGCCCCTTCATTTCTCGTTAAATGACCCTATCCTTTTTAATTGGTAAATTGTCTAAATCTAGCAGATCTTTATGGTAAAATAAAGTTATATTAAACGTAATAGGGTTTTGTTCTTACCCGCCAATCGATATCTAATCGAAAAAATAGCTGCTTGTAAATATATTAGCGTCAAACACTGAAATCTATCATTCCCTGAAATGACTAGTCAGTCCATGTATTGCTGGCAAACAGCTCAAAAATCATATTTGCCAACAAGAACTAACCATTTAATTATGCCCAGGCAATTAATTTACGCTGTTTTTTGTTGTTTAAATGGATTCTGGTATTATAGGAAATGACTAAATAGTTAGTCAAACATTGTAATAATAAGGCTATACTGTTATTTGCAAACAGTACATACTGACTAGTTATTTCAAGAAATGACGGATTTTAGTGTTTGACTTCGACATATACACAGCAGAAATCTTTAAAAATCCCAGAAAGTCAGTAAAAAGTAAAAATTTTCTCTTAAAAAGAAAATTGAAATTGAAGAAAAAACATTTTTACAGTTACTTTTTGGGTTGAAAGCAAATATTGCATCCGAGTTCTAATTTCGACGTTTCGACGATTGGATATTAGTAAGGTTTTTTTTAAGTGTTTCAATAAAAAAGATTTTAAACGCGTTTATCCTAAAACTATGTTTTTCGACCTTACGTTCTTAGAGACTACTAAACTAATTCTAATGAAATTTTAACTAGATAACCATCAGATGTATGAGTTCAATTGGACCTACAATCATCTCAAAATTTTAATTTTTACTAATTTTTTTAAAGCAAAAACTACAAAAAAAGAACTTTTTTATTTTTTTCCAAAAAATTGTCCGCCATTTTGTTTATTATATGTAAAAATTAACAATTGTAGGTCGAATCGAATGCACTGTTATACCTAACAACACTAAATGTTTTAATTTTAGATAATTCGATTTAAAGATATGGACAACGTAAATCACATGTCTACTTTTTGAAGCGTTACCATTACCTATAATTAATATGTATACAAAATGTTTAAAATTATAAGAAAATAATTTTTTCTAGCATTTTAAGAGTGTGTTTATTAATGCCAATATTTTTTTTATTAATAATTTTTATAGAAGCTTAACAAAAAAATATTGAAAATAACGTTTTTTTAGAGCGCGCCGAGTAAACTAACCCCTAAATAGAGTATGCCACCTTTTAGTTTTTTAATATCTTAACAACCAAAAAAGGCTGTTGTCATTAAGTTGGTAAACTCTTTATATTTTTTATGTTTATAGTCCTAAAATCTCATTACATGCATTACCAAAATGGTTCACACTGTATAAAAGCACAAACATAATAAATAACCAAGTAATTTACTATTAGAGAGCCTTAGGATATTGGAAATTTTTTGCTGAAAAACAAACCGTTTTATTTACATTAATTTTAGGCTAAACGTTTGCAAAACCTATCAATATTTACTAAATATTTTCTAGCACCCTTATTTTTAAACTAATCTACCAGAACTCAGCCGTAAATTCAAAGATGATTTTCACAATTTAACACGTGTTAAATATCTTGTAGAAACCTAGAACCAAAGTATTAAATTATAAGTGAGAGCGCACAGTGGAGATTTTTTATCGGACGATAGTTTGATCGGAATCGGGCTTCGAAGCCTATTTTAATCGGTAAGTCTAGGCACATGCCAATTCCCAAATCGATCAAACTATCGGCCGATAAAAAATCTGCAGTGTGCATTCCCTTCATAAATTTTTTTAAATATATTTGTGACCACCCTGCATCAACATATACATAATATGTTCCTAATAAAAGTGAAACAAAATAGCTCCTATATATTGTCCCCTTCTTGAATAAAATACTCTGGCTACTATAATTTTTATAAAATATATATTTCCCACTTAAAAACATAAACATTGCATTTATATTTTGTGGTTGGCAAATTTTTTGTTTTTGAAATTTATAAACATTGCCATACAATGAAATTACTGTTCGCGGCGTACCGGGAAGTCTCAAAGTTGACTCACCACTATCATTTTTCTATTTTTAAAGTTGGGAAAACCAAACTGGTACGTTGATAATAATAATATATATATATATATATATATATATATATATATATATATATATATATATATATATATATATATATATATATATATATATATATCTAAAATATGTCTAGGGAACAAGAATCAAATTTTCTTATAACTTTTGGGTAGATTATATACTTTGAATATTTCTCTGACTTGTCTGAAGCGTTTCTTGTTGAAGACTACCAAAAAAAATAAATTTATAAGAAAATTCAGCAAAAAAACGAGAAATTAAAATAAATCACTTTAAAAAGTATCACAAATTCCATTCTTGTTCCCTAGATAATTTTGATGTGTGTATATATATATATATATATATATATATATATATATATATATATATATATATATATATATATATATATATATATATATATATATATATATATATATATATATATATATATATATATATATATATATATATATATATATATATAATATATATATAATAAATATAAACTAAAAAAATGTTCTTGATTGACATCGATAAAACCAACCGTTTACGAGAAATAAAATAAAGTAAAGTTTTTAACATTACACAGGGTGTATTTTAATTGAACGTCAATATTTAGGGAGGCATTTTTGGGTCCATTTAAAGGTGGTTAAATTTTCAAAAATAAATAATTTATCTTTAATAAATGTAATACCACTTTAGGTATTTTAATAAAATTTGGCATACATGTACTATGTATCAAAATACATTTTTTAGTGTACCACATTTTTTCTTATTTCCACCAGTGGCGTTCGTACGGAATTTGACCTGCCTATATTGGCAGACATTGAAGGTACGCCACTGATTTCTCTAAAAATAAAATCGTGTAAATTTAGTTTTAGTTTAGTTTCTGACTACTAGTGGAAAAAGTATTAAACGAGTGCACAGTACCAAAATATTTCCAAAAAATATCTTGTATAAAGTGTCAAGCAACTCTCATCCCATTTATTTTTTGCAACAATTATAACATTTAAATAAAAAAAAATAATAACTTTAAAATCAATCAGAGTAAAGTGGAACGTTTTCAAAAACAAAGCCATATTTGTGATCTATAACATCCAAGATTGAAACATTATTATTCAAACAAAAATAAATAAATTAATATGTCAAAAAATATTAAATGATAATGTAATAGACAAATGCAAAATTTTTTTTTCTATCCTAATAAATAAAAAAGATATAGAAGCAAGCTACTTTTGAGACTAACAGTTTAAAATATATAAAAAGATTTGCACATGCCCAAAGATTTTAATACTTATTAGGTATTTCATTTAGGTTCTTTAAGAAGAATAAATCATTAAACATCAGACTTTTATGTTTTTTGATACACGAAAAAAATAGGATATTAAAAATAATAATATTGCAAGTCTTAATGAGTTATATCTAATATGTCATAATGTATATCCTAGAATGCATATATATATATATATATATATATATATATATATATATATATATATATATATATATATATATATATAAGTGTGTCCCAGGATGGAATTTAACGTAAAAATGACAAAATAATTTGGAGTTGAATTTGACGTTTGGCATCACCCGTGCTTGATAAAAAATAAAATTTAGCATATTTTTTATTTTTTAAAAATCAAGCATGCCTTGATACAAGCATTTTTAAATTTTATGAGTAGGTAAAGTAGTATTTCTAGGCAAATTTAAAAAGTTTATAAGAAAAACTTGTTTAGAATGCAAAATTATGCTCGAATACCGAATTTCATAACCATAGGCCTACTTTGATTTTTACGTTTAAATTATACATTATAATATATGAAAAAAAATTAATTGGTAAAACAAAACGTAAAAATTCAAAATAAGCCTATGGTTATAAATCCGATTGAAATTATTCATTCTAAACATAATTTTTTTAAAATTTTTATATCTTGGCAATGAAAATATTCTACCTATAATAAAAGTTTAAAAATGCTCAGTTAATCAAGGCATTGCTTTAGTTTTTAAAAGAATAAAATATAAACATAGACTTTTATTTTTTTAATCAAGCAGGCTGGACAAACAATCAGGATATTTAACCCCAAAACTTTTGTCAGTTTTTTATATAAATTCATACATAATCCTGAGACACATGTTATATATATATTATATATATATATATATATATATATATATATATATATATATATATATATATATATATATATATATATATATATATATATATATATATATTATATATATATATATATATATATATATATATATATAATATTATATATATATATATATATATATATATATATATATATATAATATATATATATATATATATATATATATATATATATATATATATATATATATATATATATATATATATATTTAATTTTAAACATGACAGTGACTTGACAACTAAAATAAACCCACTTAATAAATTTTGCATGTCCAAATCTATGCACCGGACTTTAACTATCAATGTATCTCCGTTATATCAAAAAAAAACCTCTTTCTTAAATTGTTAAATTTATTTTTTCAGATTTGAAACTGTTATTAATTTTAAATTTAAAACAAACATATTGCATTTTTAATTTAAAGAGAAATGCATTAATTAAGTAGACCAGTTTAAATTTAATTTTACCGCTTGTTTAGGCAAGCAAAAAAATAGAACCCAATATAGGTGATAATTATTGGGAATGACAACTGCCTTAGGTAAACAAAAGGAAGGACATTAATTAGCTTATGTCAATTTTAGTATATATTTTTTAAGTTACAACGCGGTAACAATTGGTGACAATTTAAAAGAATATTAATATGAATAATTGAATTGTTGGCTGGAACAAGATTGGATGTTGCAAAATGTATTGTTACAGAGAAGCAGTGTTTAAAATAAGATAGCAATAATACAGTCTATAAGTCTCAAGAAAATGTTAAATCCAACGTTGTTCGAATATAATAAATACATTTCATTAAAATGACGACTAGCCTCTTTTGTCACATTTAACGTTGCTTTTTGTGGGTATTAAATAAGACTGAAAAGTCAGACTCGGCGATGCAACGCTCATGATGCAGTTATGAGAAAAAGACGTATATTATGACCAAATGCATAGTGTATTTGCTTTTTATGGATCGATTATTTATTTTATTGTCTGTAATAACCTAAACAGATTTACCAATAGATCGGCTTTATTAACAAAGAATACTGACAACAGTAAATTAATAATGAGAGCTATGGATTAACAATGACAACTATAGAGTGGTGGAGTACTAAGGTGAACAATATATAAATTAATAAAATACAGGTTTAATAATTATCACATTCTTCCCTTCCAGTAAATGTTTAAAAGTCATTTAAATATTTTGGAGACCTTCTGATTCTTCTTGACTCTTTTCGGGACCCGTTCGTCTATTCAGTTTCACTAGTTTCATTTTGAGTAGTAGAAATTTTAAAACCTAATTGAGGTAACGAACAATATTCTATCGAACTTTGGCTAGGATTATCTAAGGTACTATCATCTTGTACAGTTAAAGGGCTTTCATCTTCATCAGATATTCCTGCACGTGATAGGTGTCTATTTGATCCTGTAGTTTCTTACAAAGGAATAATAAGAATTAGATTCTAAGATGTCTATTTTTCAACAAGTGGTTCATATTTATTGGAACAAACATGTTTCTTCATTAACGCTTTACCAGGAATAGTTAACCAAGTTGGCATGGAGTATCGATTTGTTGATTTTCTTTGATGGTTAAACATTATTTCATGTGGAGTAGGGTTATGGCAGTGCAGTGTAATAATCTTATTGAATAAAAAGCTTCTTGCAAAACCAATACCCAATTACTAATTTCTAAATTTTTTGAATTTGAGTGCCAACTGAATCGTTTTCTTGTTTAATCTGACCGTTTCCTTGAAGGTTATATGCTGTTGTTCTGCTAGTTAATACACCTTTCGACTGCAAAAACTATTTTAAATCTGAAGACATAAATGATGATCTCCTATTAGAATAAATGTAACAAGGCATTCCAAAAGTGCAAAATAAATTTGTTAAATGTTTGATCACAGTTGTAGAAGATAAATCAGTACGGGGAAAAGCAAATGGAAATCTCGAATCTATTACGGTCAGGAAATATTTATTGTGACTTGTAGAATATAGTGGTCCCTTAAAATCTAGGGATAAACGTTTAAACGAGCTGCAGCTTTAATTAGTGTACTAGATTTTTTTATAGGAGCGTGGTTTTATGGTTGCACATACAGACAGAATGCTATTATAGTTTTAACTTCTTTTATAAGGTAAGATTATCAGATTTTTTACACGAATCCAATGTGCCATCCTCGTTACACCTGGATGATAAAGTTCAGCTGAAGTTTTTTTAAATTCTGTAGATCAGGACTTAAATGAAAATACGAGATAATGCGTCTGCAACATTATTCCCTTTTCCTGGTCGATAGATAATATCAAATTTGTAAGGTGCAAGTTCCAATCGCCAGCGTTCTATTTTATCATTTTTTATTTTTCCTGTATGTTTGTAGCTGAAAATAAATAAAACTTTTGATTTGTAAGAATTTTGAAGGAACGTCCAATCAAAAAATGCCTCCATTTTCGAAGAGATTCTACTATTGCATAGGCCTCTTTTTCTATAGCTAAATGACGACGTTCGCTTTCTTAAAAACTTCTTTAAAAGAATGCGACTGCCAACCCATCTTGTGACAGTGTTGCACCTATCGCATCAGTTTCAACAGTAAAAGGTATCTTTTTATCTATTGCAGTTACTGCCGATTAAGCTATATCAGTTTTAATGCTTCCAAGTGCTCTTAATGCTTCTGTTAAAATTGGGAATGACTTAATTTGCACCAAAGGTTGAATTTTTTCCGAAAATTTTGATATCCATTAAGCGTAATGAGAAAACGTTTAAGAGATGTTTGATTCTTAGGTGGTGATACATTTAAAATTTGCGGATGGTAATTTGTAAAAGGTTTAAAGGGAATCTCGTCTTGGTGAAGTTTTCACCTTTGTTTTGTTGCCTTAAACACAGACCCTAATTTAAATTTATAAAATCAGTTTAAAAATTTAGGAACAAATATCTACTTTCGCCAGAAAAATAGAAACTGAAACTGAAATGTTAAAATTTAAGGCGCAAAGAATTTTGACGTCCAATAAATATTTTTAGCGTGTTGTTAATATTACCAAAGATAATACTACTACGAATAGATGGTTCATTTAAATGGGGCGTTTTGAATCAGTTCGAAGATATCAATGCTTCCGTAAATGCGAATAAAATTAAGTCGGTAACCCCTGCCCCAGCGAAACAAACCGTGCGACATTGCCAATGTCTGTCGCTTGTACCTTATTCGGAACACGAAGTAGCGAAAGCGGGCGGCTAAACGGATTGTGTTTTTTCTAGTCGCGTTTCATCACGCCAATAGTAAAGGCCTGCCGGCAAGCACTGTTTAACTTTCGTTCAAGGATAGCGCGAAAATCTCTCGATGGACATCGGCTCGCGTTAGCCAAAGTCCATTAGGGGTATCAAAAATATAGCATTGAATGGTTCATCTTATCCATAGTAGTATTATCTTTGATATTACCCAATATTTGTACCGTGGTTATGATGTGAGAAAATTGTAATTTCACCACTGGTAATTTTGTCAGTGATTTTTAAATAAATCGTTATTTTCACAAAAAATATTTAGTCTGATGAATGTCGAATAACAAGTTGGGGTATTCTTAACTGACATAATAAGAGACATTGAAACTCCACAAATCCCCACATGGTACGACCTGTTCGTCAACAAGGTCGATTTGAAATAAATATAAGTTGTTTTTTACTTTAAAATAAACTGGTGTATCGCTGTTTTAAAGAAAATTTAAATGCAGATAGATATTTGGACATACTCCAATCAAATTTTTTCGATATCCTTCATGATATTCCTTTAAATAAAGTAATAGAAATTTACTTTCAACAAAATGGCACCTTTATCCATAACATTCTTCGACTAAGATTTAAATACTTACTTTAGAAACTCTTGGACAGGAACACATTGACCTATAAGGTGGCCTCCACAATATCCGGATCTAACAATTCCAGATTTTTTTCTTTTGGGAGTGTTGGAAAATAAAATTTATATAGAAGTCATCTTAACCCAACAACCACTTCATTAAAAAAATTATGAGGCCCTTGTGTTCAAAAAAGATGTCAAGAATGCATTGAAAACAATGGAAAAACTTTCGAATAGTTGCGATGGTTCCCGTTATTTTTCCCTTAATGTGAATCTATCTATTTCTTTTACTATTTGTATGTTAAAATATATTGTTAAATATCTTTTTAGCTACAATGTCAACCAGAGCTGTCGGTAATTAAATTAAAATAATTGAAAAATTGTATTCAATTACTTCTCAGTAATTGGATTACTTTAATTTAATTACTTTCCGGAAAAGGTAATTGTATTTGGATTATCGATTAATAGGATAATGTAATCGTAATTCGTAATTGATTTTTACGAATCCCAAGTAATTCAATTACTTAAAAAGTAATTCGATTACTTATACAGTAATTAAATTACTTAGAAATTAACTTAATTACCTAATAAATAATTGAACTACTACAATATATTTAATTACCTTGATTTATGGAAAAACTGTCGAAATTTTGGCCGGCCAGAAGGAGCATCTTAAAACAAGGCGGGCCGCTTTAAATCTAGCGAACGCCGCCTTCGCACCGATTTCGTATTTTCGATTGATGCTTACCACCACTGTTTTTTTTTCTGAAAAAATCTATTGATGTTTGGGGTATAATAATTTTTTTTTAATTTTAGAGTCATTTAATTGTGAACTGGCCGAGAAAGCAGTTTAAATAGTGTGACGAGCACGTATAATGCATATTAGTATAAATATTTTATTTGTTTAGTATATCGTGTTTAATATATGTGGTAATTTAAATAGAGTAATTGCTAAAATATTCAATTACTTTTAGTTTTAATTGATAATTGAATTACTTTTTAAACGTAATTGCGACAGCTCTGATGTCAACAGAGTTTTGTTTCTAGGATATTAGCTTCTGTGTCATAGCCTACTCTGGTTTAAAGTATTAAAGTTTAAATAAATCGTCTAGAAAACCAATACCATCCATGCTGTGTTATATTTTTAAAAAGAGGATTAAATATGTTTTTTAGAATAAAATATACAGGGTGTTCCATTAAAAAAAAGTTCTGGTTAGATAACTTTTTTACCTGACCCCGTATAATTATTCTGGAAACGGCAAAATATTAAACAATCATTATTAAATAATTTTTGTGTAAAACATTTTCCTGTATCGCTCTTAATTAAGAAGATATGGTGTCATTTTGAAATTGACATTTTTTTTATTTTTCGCCTATATTACTTTTCTGATAGCACTAACAATAACGAGGATACCCTATAAAAGTGTCGAATATGGGACACCCTATAGTACTTTTTAATCATCATTGTTTAACCTATTTATTAGGTACCTTAAACTGTAACTGTATAATATATTATTTCGTAAAAGGTTCTAACGAGCATTACAGGTTCCTGAGTAACACAAACGGAAAAGTGCTAATTACCTTTACCAACCATTTGGAAGGTTGAGAAGGCAAGATGTCGGCATAGCTGAATGTATTTGATTTTCGGCTATGTCTCATCAAGCCAGCTTGTGCCTATCCTATATCGTCGTAGAAGAAAGAAACTTTTTTATGAAAATATGACCCTTTTATCATAAAGAACAGGACAAAGAGCATCAGTTTTTGGGTACGTGAAGCTGTGTGGTAAGTAAGGAGGCGGTAAATAATCGCTCGATTTTACGTGGCTAGTGATGACATTTAGTTCTAACTCCGTTATAAATGCCAGTGAATTACTAAGAACGCATCGGCGAGGCAATTGTTGAGCCTTCCGATTTCAAACTCACGGTAACGCGCGTTCGTGGCGCAGCCGTACAATAACCTACCTTGGAAAAAATTACCTTGTAAAAACATGACTTTAACCAGGTTGTCTAAAAAATACGTGTATAAAATTTTTAGACAGACTTCTCAATTTAGTTCGATTTAAACCAATCTAGCTATATCCATATATAATGTTTGGTTTAGCAGTTTAGAAAGCGTCAAAAATTTTAGGAAATACTTGTTTTTCCTTAGTTTTCTCTAAACGTGCTAATTGATTTTAATGTTTGTGGTAATAGTCAGAAATTATAAAATAGCTTTTAACATGGTATAGTGATTGTCTATAAAAATGTTTTCAAATGTGATCATTTTCTTTATATCATCAGCATTATGACGACTCGGATATTGTTATCCTGTAACTTAATGTATTAAAAACTGAAAATTTTTCATAAGGTCGGCATCTTTTTATTTATGTGACACGTAATCCCAAGTTATTTTTTTTATATCTGACTAAATTTTAAAGACGAACTTAAATATATTGATATTACCTAAACCTTAATAATATATTTTTTTAATGACATTTCCAGTAAAAAGGGTAATTTAAAATTTTAAAAGGAATTAAATGATAATATACTGGGTGTACCAAAAGTATAGAAACGAATAAAAATCTCAATAACTAAGGGCAATAGAAAAAAAAAACTTAGTGGGTATTTTATGGTAACCTTGACCTTGACTTTGAAAGTGTCATTAATAGTTATTTTAAGATCAGATTGACTTTTTTAAATAGAAACGCCCACGTTTTATTACAGAAATTAAAAGCGGAATAAAATTCCGCACTGAACAGAAGCAATGTATTAAAGTAACTTGTAAGTGCTGTAAACTGCGAAATTTTCCGCCCTTCTCATTTCGTTATGGGGTTCCTTTTTGTATTTTTTCAAAAGGGGAAAAAAAAAACCCCCCGAAAAAAAGGGCCAAAAAATTTAAAAAATTTTTTTTTAAAAACCCCAAAAAACCCCTTTAAAAAGGTTTTTTTTTTTAAAAAAAATTTTTTTTGGAAAAACCCAAATTTTTAAAAAAAAAAAAAAAACCCCTTTGGGGGAAAAACCCCCTTTTTTTTTAAAAAAGGTTTTTTTTTTTAAAGGGTTTTTAAAAAATTTTTTTTTTTTTTTAAATTAATTTTTTTTTTTTTTTTTTTAAAAAATTTTTTTTTTGGGGTTTTTTTAAAAAGTTTTTTTAATTTTTTTTTAAAAAAGGAAAAAAAAAATTTATCCAAAATTAATTTAAAAAAAAAAAAAAGGCCCTTTTTTTTTTTAAAAAATTAAAAAATTTTTTTTTCCCCAAAAAAAAACCCCCAAAAAAAAAAATTTTTTAAAAAAAAAAAATTTTTTTAAAAATTTTTAAAAAAAAAAAAATTTTAAAAGGAAAAAAAAATTTTGGGAAAACAAAAAAAAAGGGAAAAAATTTTTTAAAAAAGGGAATAAAAAAAAGGGGTTTTTAAAAAAAAATTTTTTTAAAAAAATTTTTAAAAAAAAATTTAAAAAAAAAAATTTAAAAAAAATTAAAAGGGAAAAAAAACCTTTTTTTTTTTAATTAAAAACTTAAAAAATATTTTTAAAAAAAAATTTTTTTTTTAAAAAGGGGAAAAAAAGGGGAAAACCAAAAAAAAAAAAAATTTTTGTTTTGGGTTAAATTTTTGGCCTTTTCTTAAAAAAAAAAACCGTTTTTTTAAATTATTTTTTAAAAAGGAATTATTTTTTCCCAAAAAAAAAAAAAATTTAAAAAAAAAACCCCCGCCGGGGGAAAATTTTTTAAAAAAAAATTTTTTTTTTTTTTTTTTTTTAAAAAAATTTTTGGGAAAAAATTTTTTTTTTTAAAAAAAAATTTTCCTTTTTTTTTGGGTTTTTAAAAAACCAAAAAAAAAAAAAAAAATTTTGCAAAAATTTTTTAAAATTTTAAAAAAAAAATTTTTTTTAAAAATAAAAAAAAAAAAAGGGGGGGAAAAAATTAAATTAAAAAAAAACCTTTTTTAAAAATTTTTAAAAAAAAAAAAAAAAAAAAATTTTAAAAAAAAATTAAAATTTTTTTTTTTTAAAAAATTTTTTTTTTAAAAAGGGGGGGGAAAAATTTTTTTTTAAAAAATTTTTTTTTAAAAAATTTTTAAAAAAAACCCCGGTTTTTAAAAAAAACCCCAAAAAAAGAAAAAAAGGGTTTTTTTAAATTTTTTTTTTTTTTTTAAAATTTTTAAATTTTGGGGTTGAATTTTTGAAAAAAAAATTTTTTTTTTTTTAAAAATTTTTAAAAAAGTAATCCAAAAATTTTTATTTTTTTTTTCTATTGGGTTTTTCCCCCCTTTTTTAAAATTTTTTTGGTTTTTTTAAAAAAAAAAAAATTTTTTTTAAATTTTTTTTTTTTTAAAATTTTTTTAAATTTTTTTTTTAAAAAAAAAAAAATTTTTTTGGGAAAAAGGTTTTTTGGGGGTTTTTTAAAAAAAAAAATTTAAATTTAAAAATTTTTTTAAAAATTTTTTTTTTTTCCGAAAAATAAAAAAAAATTTTTTTTTTTTTCCCCCAAAAAAAAAAAGAAAATTAAAAATTTTCCCAAAAAATTTTTTAAAAAAAAAAAAATTTTTTTTTTTTAAAAAAAAAGGGAAAAATTTTAAATTTTCCCAAAAAAACCCAAAAATTTTTTTAAAACCCAATTTTTCCTTTTTTAAAATTTTTAAAAGGAAAAAATTTTCCTTTTTGTTTTTTTTTAAAAAAAAAAAAAATTTTTTTTTTTTTTCCTTTAAAAAATTTTTTAAAATTTTTTCCAAAAAATTTTTTTTAAAAAAAGGAAATTTTTTTTTTTGGGGTTTTAGAATTGCCCAAAAAATTTTTTTAATTTTTTTTTTTGGGGTTTTTTAAAAAGGGGTTTTTAAAAATTTTAAAAAAATTTTTTTTTTTTTTTAAGGGGGAAAAAAATTTTTAAAATTTCAATTTTTTTTGGAAGTTTTTTTTTTTTTTTAAAAAATTTTTTTTTTTTTTTTTGGGAAAAAGGGTTTTTTTAAAAATTTTTAAAAAAAAAATTTAATTTTAAAAAAAAAAAATTTTTTTTTTTTTGGGGTTTAAAACCCCAAAATTTTTTTTTTTAAAAAAAAATTTTTTTTTTTCCCCCCAAATTTTTTTAAAGGAACCCCAAAAAATTTTTTTTTTGAGCCATTTTTTAAACATTGATATTTAACTAACATTGCGACAGTTTTTTTTTAAACCCATTTTTTTTTTTTAATGGAAGTTTAAAAAACATTATTTTTAAAAAGTTTTTTTGGGTTATTGTTGGAAAGCTTAAAAAAGGGACCACTTTTGGTCCTGGTCCCCGGGGTGTAGCGTACTGAGCCTGCTCAGTCCTATTAACCACTATGAACTTGTAAATCGCCTAAAACAAAAAAGACAAAACCCCAAAAAAAATTTTTTTTTAATTAAAAAACTCAAAAAACCTATCTACGTTTTGGTGACAAGTCGGCCACCGTTGTCAAGATAAACCTAAATGAAAAAAATAGAAATTTAAATTAAATTTTTAAGACATTTTTGTTTAAAAAAATAAACCAAAAAATTAGGGGTTTGACCTTTTTTTGGTGGGGTTTTTATAACTTATAACCTTCAAAAGGACAAAAAAAAAGGGGTTGTTTAATTTTAAATTTTTAAACTTACCCGAAGTTACTTCAGCATAACATAGGTAGCCATTTGTTTTTTAAATTAACAGATATTGATGCCACATTTTATTTAGCACTTTCTTTTATTTAACGTTTTTTTTTAACAAGTTTGCTTTGCTAAAATACTAAAAGCATTTCAGTTTATTATGTGGTTGTCAAATTCCACCGAAACGTGGATAGGTTTTTTAAGTTTTTTTTTTTTTTTTTTTGAGGGGGGTTTTTGTTCCTTTTTGGGGGTTTTAAGGTTGAATTTTTGAAACCGGGAATAAAAAGCATTTTTGAAAAAAGTAAAAATAAAATTAACTTTTTAAAATTTAAAAGGTTCCCCAAAAATTTCAACCCGTAAGATTTTGGAAAAAAAATTTTAAAAATTTTCCCCGGGGTTTAAATTTTAGGAGAAATATATTATACATTTGTTGATTTTGAAAATTTGACATAACCGTAAAGGACGAAAAAAATCGCTCGTCCTGTTTTTTCCCGAGAGTTTTGTTACTTTTTTCGGGTTAAAAAAAAGATTTTTTAATAAACGAAGTAATTAACTGGTGTATGCAAAAGGGACTATAGTGTCTGTACGTAATTAAAGTAAATCAGTGTATTGTTATATAGTATATTGGAGGTCAGCACATCCTTTGAAAACACAAGTTTGACATTTTTATTATTTTTACATGAAAGGAGATGTTTGTAATGCGGGTTTTTCAAGTTTAAAAAAACACTTGCAATTGCACTTTTAACCTTACTTTTACACACCAAACATGATATTAAAGTGCAACGTTTAAAGTAGCGAATAAAAATAATGAGAGTCTCTCTCTCTCTCTATTGGTTTCCATATATTTTGATATTTGCACGTAAATTAATAAGAAAATGTGTATTTTCCAAAACCACCGAAGAAATGATAAAAAATTTAAAGGTGTTAGTGTTTCCAAAAGATGTAAAATGTTTTTAAGAGTTTATTTTTTTAGTTTGGGTTTTTCCCTTGGTCCAAAAAAATGCTAATGTAAAAGTTAGTGAATTCCGGGGAAAATTACAGTTCATAACGGGACACACCCAACATAAAATTTTGGTTTTTTTTGGTTTTTCGATTTATCCTTAGATTAATAAAAGCAATCTTTAAAAACAAATTACATAAAGACACAGGGTGTACCGGAAAATTAGATCTAGAGTTATCATGCATTCAATCCAAAAACTTGCCAGAACTTTCTAAATGTCTATGTGATTTTTGATATAATTTGAAGCAACTTTTAAATGGGAAATTTCATTGTGACTATTCCGATCACCTTTTCATTTGGTAGTGGTTTTTTCTCGGGTTTTTAACCACAATGAATTGTCATTTCTTTGCTAAACCTTTTTTTTTTGGAAAATTTTTCCAAAAATTAAAATTAAAATAATTTGCCAAAAAAAAGAGCTAAAAAAATCAGGCAGACCAACAAAAATCTTTTTCTTACTTTAAAATCTTTTTTTCTTTTGGCTATTAAAAAAATGATCGGGACAGGCAATTTACTCACTGTATTATTTTTTGTTGTACATAATTTGTATAGTTTTAAACATTATTTATTACACATCGAAGATTTGTTTTAAATATTATTTGTAAATCAAAGTCGAAATATTAGTTAACTGTTTTGAATGTTAATTCATATATGTTTGTTCTTTAAATTATAGCTTAGAAACACATATACCGTGTTTTGTGTAATGTTCATTAAATGGTAGTTAACTTATTTTAAGTGGGTAGCCTTACATATTTTTTTTTTAAAATGCTCAATTAAAGGGTTTAAAATGTTTAAATAAAAAATATTTCTAAATCATAAATAATAATTTTTTGACATAAAACTCTTTTACAATATTACTTTCTAAGCTTTAAATGAAAATTAGGATTCATTGTTACTTTTATTTGCCATTTTAAAGTTTTTCCTTTGTTTTTTTTTTTTTTTTTAAATTTTTTATGTATTTTAATTTTTTTATTTTATTTGTTTTGTAAAAAATGATATGAAAGCAAAATTGCATTGAAACAAAGGGCGGAATAAAAATTTAAAAATGCTTACTAGGTAAGTCTCGTACTAGTTATTCCACATTTTTTTTTATTATATTTTAAATCTTTACCGAAAATTCTAAGCGTACTTAAAATATGTATATCAATATCCGACAGTTTTCTTATTACATTGACATTTTGAGCAATTGAATAGCTGCAAAAACTACAGAATGCAACTCAAATAAAACTACTTTAACATATATACCTATCTTACGTCTTCTTGAAAGTGTTAGACAATGTTATGGATTTAATAACACTAAAACCTTGAACTTCCATTGTCTTTATTTGTTAATTGATACACAACGTTTCGGTTAGTAATGTATCTCCAACCACTTCACAGGACCAATTATCACGACCAACATTCTAAAACTTTTTTGCCTCCGGAATGATTGTGGGGATTTTAATATTTTGGCCTGCTGAACCAGATCTGGCTTCAGATTTTCGATATCAGTTCAAAATGAGGGAGAGACACATGTTTTGATATTAAGAAAATTAATAAAAACTCATTTAATACTGATTTTTAAATTTTTAAAAAAAAAAGGATAAAAATTTTTATAACAGTTAATTTATGTTCAGTATAAACATTTTCAAGTGTTTTTTTTTTTTAATATTCATTTCCTTAACCCTTCCCTTTTTTAAAGAAAGACGGGATGTCTCGTTTTGGGGGTCCAGAATATGGAACATATCGGGCCCACTTTCCAGTATATCTTTTCTCTATCGATGCATGTCTTGGTGAAATCTTTCCCCCATGCTCGTCCGAAAAGCCCTGATTTTCGGAAAAAAGTCCAAATGGGGGAGAAAGTGAATTTTGGGACATGTTGTTTTAAAAATATGATAGGCCGTGAGCAGTTCTTCCACGAGTTCACGATAATTTTCTGTTTTGGTTTTTCCCCAAGTTTTTGCAAACACTTTCAAATGCATTCCATGCCCGTCTTTCATGGTCATTAAATGTCCGGGGTTGGCATCTTAAAGAGTTCCAAGGGGACTAAAAAATTCCTTCTTTTTTTGGCCACATACGTGGAAATTTTTTTTAAATATTAAAAGCATTTCCTTTTTATCCAGTGCTTTTACAAAATTTTTGATCAACCTAACTTTATGTGAAGTGAGAAATATTTTTTTTTTTTCTGAACAAGGGTTTTTTCGGGTCAAATTTTTAAACCCCAAATTTTTTTTTTCAGTGGGGGCCAACCTTTTTTTAAAATTTTTTCTCTTGCACGGCTGTCCCCTCACACAAAAAACAGCAGTTTTTTTGTATCCTGACTACCGTCAATAACGCACCACTTTAAAAACTGACATATTTCCATTTGGATTTCGTACTTTTACATCAGTATCATCTTCAGATTTCATGTTTTTTCATATTTAATGGATGGGGGTTCATTTATTATAAAGAAAAAAAGCTTTTTAAATTGTTTTTGAGAATCTATGAATAGTCTCCATTTTTTGGGGGATATTGTTTTCAACCCCTTTGGCCAGGAAATCATGGCAAAATACTAAATCACCGTCCGCTGCAAAAATTTTGGGGTAGATTCCCTTTTTTTGTAGATGGAACCTTTTAACCTTTTTCCAAAAAAGGGGTTATGCCAGGCGGGATCCGAGAATTCCGCTTTGGGGTCCGTCAGAACAAGGTCATTCAATTCACCTTGAGTGATTAAATGAGGTGTATCGGGCAAATCAATGGAACTAGGGGTGGTTTTCCGGTTCTGGCGAAGTACTTGAGGTCGATTCCGAATCAAGCGGAACTCTCGGGGGTTGGGGAAGGGTAATGAATTGTCATGGGGTACTGGTCGCATTGCAGACGGAAATTGGGATACTGAATGCACGCTTAGTTTTGCTAGTAATTCCTTTGATATTCGTCTGCAAAAAAAACATCTACGGATTACGAGGTTCCCCAAACCATTGGAACTGCAAATGGCATAGATTTTCCTTTAGCCATCCCGTCAATGTTCTGAACACGAACTGCAACACACTTTTTGGGGCCCGGGTTTTTTTGACGCCAACTTTACATCCAAAACAGTTCATAAGCCTTTTTTTCTAGTGAAGATATCGGTTTTTGGTATTCGCTAACTTCGCCACAAATATAACAGTTTATCAGCTTTATTAACACAAATTGCGTCGAAATTTTTTTCAGTAGATTTTAATCGAAAAAAAACGATGTTTACTAAATGATTATAAAATAAGACTAAAGGGATATTTAACATAGATCCACCTACCTGTCCTAATAATTGCCCATTTATTACCCCCTATAGACCCTTCCGAGAAACGAGGTAATAAAAACATTTGAGGGAGTTGTATATTAGTAAACCAAATAACAAATCACACGATTTTTTTTGGGGAGGATTTTTTTTTAAACAGTGTTATTTATGGCAATTCCATATATTAAATGAACTTCGGAAAAGGTCCGCAGAATCGCGAATAATTATCATATTAAAACGGCATTTAAATCCCATACTACCCTAAAAAGTATTCTTACTAAGACGAGACCGGACAACAATGTTTCAAATAATTACTACTGAATTACCTGTGAATGTGGTGAGGTATACCCACATCGGGGAAATGAAAGGATCACTTGGAATTAGAGTTAAAGAACACAAAAAATATACGAAACGAGGTGAAACATCGAAGTCGGGAATTGCCAAACACGTTTGGTCAAAACAACACCGCATACAATGGTCGAAGCAGAAATTACTCATAAAGAAACCAACTAAAAAAAAAAAAGAAAGAAAACCTAAAAGAAAAAAGTCGAAGAAAAATGTCGCGAAAAACTCTAAATTTAATTAGATCTTTTTCACTTAAAATTGAACATTTTTCATATAAAACTGGAAAATTATGCTTTATTTTTTTTTTAATTTTAAACATTGTAAATAATATATTTTACCTACATAGATTAACACAATTTTTTTATACAAAAATGTTTTTATTTCAATTTAGGGGGACAGGATTCTAAAATTATAAATAACTACAAACTTTTTTTGAAATAAATTCACTGATGATATTTTATTAAAGTAACAATAAAATTTATTTACAAATGACTTAAACTAAACTCAGTAACACATTTTAACAATTGATTTCCATAACGAACATTACTAATGTCATTAATTTTATTTCTCTTCCAGTATTGTAAAAATTCTCTGTGCATCGACTCTACTGATTGTTCAGACCACAGGCCGAGATCCTTGTCATTTTGCAAAAAGTCCAGGCATTCTATTAAATTATTTAACAATATGTGTATCTTAAGAGTTTCTGATACTTCAGTGGATTTAAATACTATTGAAAGATGTTTGATGTTTTTCTGTAACTCCTCCTTGTCAACTAAAATGATGAAAAGCAACCCGATACAATTTTGTTCATCGTTTTGAATGATTCCACAAAAGGTGTTACTTGAATTGAGTGTACACTTTTTAACACATCAGAATCATATAGTTAATTGGCATTTAGTAAAGCTGTCTACAGGCATTACCTTCAAATAGTTGACCTTGGTAGTTTTTTGCCACAAAATTTAATTTTTTGGGCCAATTTAGTGCGTTATTTTCTCCCAGAAGAGGGACAAGGCCTTTAAAAAAAAGATGGTTGACAAAACCCTGAAGAATATGCAGCTCAGGAACTATACATTTTTCAAGTACGTATCTTTCATCGGGTTATTCAAAAATTGGCAAATTAACTACATTAAATCAATCTTTGGCTACTTGCTTCTTTTTACCCAACAAACAAAATTTTTCGTGGTGCTGACGCAAGTCCTTAAAGGTTCTCAAATCGTTTTGATTTTCTCCCAATTCATTGTATTGGTGTTTTAGGAAACAAAACAAAATGGACATAGAAATGTTGATGCTGCTGTTTGCATTTCATTAATAATCAGCGTTACTTTTAGGTCGGATGAAAATTTAAATGAAATCTTGTTTATCGCTACAATGCTAAACAGATATTTTAAGTTGTCATACCTTTATTTAATTTCTGGAACAATACATAGTATTAATATTTTTTTGACGCTTGTTAATTTGGAATTTTTGGAAACTTTTCCTCCCTGTTCGTAAGTAGTGATTCCTGTTTTTTGTTTAAGTCTAGATTTTCTTCGTCCTGAAAAAGCGATAAGCAGATTTTAAAAAACCCCTTACCACCGTCAGCCATTACTTTAATTTCTGGTGTGCCGATTATGTTTCTTTTTTCTATTACGGTTTCTAAAAGTTCTTGAGCGTCAGCATAAACAACTGGTCTTAATAATTTATTTTTGTTTTCAGAAACTTCGAAATAACTAGTTGTGTATTTATATACAGAATCTTAAGACTGTCTTGTTTCTCTTGCATATTCTCGGTAATAAGAAGGAATTGCTTTCTTTCCAGCCCAACTTCTTATAAAATTTGTAACAACTCCCATTTGGTTTGATGTTGCACAAGTTGCTAACTGATACTGATTTAATTTGTCATGAGTAAATATGCTTTTTTTATTAAATATTGGATTCACAATTATTCTGGAAGGCCGTCCAAAAGTATTTAATTCCAGTAAAACATTTTGCATCGTTTTTTGCTCTTCGGGGTTACGATTTTTTAGTAGTAGCACGCTAGCAATTTTTTCTTAATGGTTTCGTGGAAGTTTTTGAACCAGGCTGGAAACATTTTGTAAAGTAGTCGACGGAAGGCATTTATGACTAACACCCTTCTTGATTTCATGGTAACACTTGGAACATACAAGCTTTTTTACGCTTTTAGTTTTTGTGCTTTTATTCACTCGAGTAATACCCCTTCCCGTAATAATTTTTGTATGAAACTTTTGACGAGCTACAGTACAAATTATGCAGTTACAAAGTTTATTAGTGTTTCGAGTTTCTTTTAATAACTTTATATTTTTGAATTTAGGTTTCGAAGGAAGGGGTTTTTGAAAGTACCTTTCTGATTTTCTTGCAAAGCGACCCTACAGGTATGACAAACCGAAGTTGGGTATCTCTGATCATTAAAATCAAATTCACTGTTAGTAAACGTACGTATTAAACTGCTTAGTTTCTTTGTTACCATAAACTTTTTGAACTTTGAATTTCCCAATTTGATTTTGACACCACAAGTTGCGCACACTTTCTTCCTATTATTTTCGTGATCCATTATTGAAAACAGGCAAAACCGCACAACGTTTTTATAAACTTTGCCACACTTTGATCTAAGCTCAATGAGCCGAGAAGCGATAATTTTATAAACTTTAATATTAAGTTACTGAGGTCTAAGGTTAACATTGTAATCCTGTCAAAACTAGCAGATTTTGTTTTCTATTTTTTCCACAGCCTACTATGTCCATTAGGTGTTTTAAATTTAATTTATGTTTTAGAACTAAAGAACGATTTTCTAAATAAAAGCAAATTACATTTTTTTTGTTGTGCTTAGGTGTACTAAAACTGCAACCCCTACCCCCCTCCAATTAAGTAAAAGAAATTTTTAAGTAAATTATCATATGACAAAGTAAAATAAAGCGCGTTAGTCGATTTTCAACGACGTGTATACATATTAAGAAATGTAAAACGTTAATAAAAACACTTATTTTTAATTTTTTGTGAGAAATTTTTAATTTGGGGGTAAAAACGATCTATTCTAATTTACTTTCTGATAGTTTTAAAATGGGAAAAGGTTCCAATATTTTTTTTTTGATGATGGCCTTACAAACTAGTGTATTGGCCACGTTCTAATATTTAATTTCAGTATCAATTTTTGGCGACACTTTTCTATGACTTTTTCGATATTGAGGGACAAAGTGCCTAGTATCGATATTCCGAATATCTGGCAGCCGTTGCTGAACCATGAAAAGTCGGTCAAGCTTCGGTGAACAAGTCGTAGCTTTTAAGAATAGTTTTTAGTTATCACTTGAAAACGGTTGGAAATATATCACTAACTGAAACGTTGTGTATCAGTTAACAAATAAAGACAATGGAAGCCCAAGATTATAGTGTTATTGATATCTATCTTAGTTTCATATTTTCTACATACTAAAGAAAGTGCCAGTTTTGATCCCTAAAACTTTAATTTTCAGTCTAACTGGCATTATTTTCGAAGTCTTTTGGTTAAAGAATGAAAACAAGAACATGCATTTAATATTTTATCCCAAAATAGCATATTTTAAATTTTCTGTAAAAAATAATTGCTGTTATACAGGGGTTTTTAGGCAAGAAAGTAAATGATAGCAACTTTTAACAATTATATGACTGAAGCTCATGGACCGCCAAAACAATACCGTTTTAACTAGGATAAACACAAAAGATTAAATTTATTGCTGGGTGTTTTATGTTTTTTTGTCAGTAGCCTATATTTGCAAATACGTTTAAATATTCGCTTCTAAATATCATTCTGCAACTTGGGTTCAAAAGTTTTTATCCCGACTCCTTAATAACGAAGCGATTCTACTTTTTAATACTAACAAACTGTGTGTTTAGGTTAAAGTTATTACAAAGTTTGTTTTCTTTTTTGGAATTTGTAAATATTATATAACTTAAATACGCCTGTATTAAATACACCTAAAATCAGAATAGAAATCGGATCAAAATCTATCGCCACACAGATTCATTGAGAACAATTCAAATTTAAGGAGTGACATTGAATACATCAAAATGGTTAAGTAGCCGTTCTACAAAGTAATGAAAATAAAATTAGCATTTATTAACTACCGGTGGAATTTAACAGAGTGACATCAACAGATTATTTAAGTCGTTATTTTATTTAAAAAAAATCGTATTATTGAACTTTATTATTTATTTTAAAAAAATTATTCATCATCACAAGCCATGATTCCTTTCCTATTCTATGAAATGTTTTGAATAGTTTAAACCACGTTCTTCTGGTGCTAATTACAAAAGTATTTTGGTTATTTTTAATTTAAAAATATTATTGGTAAATACCTAATACCTTTCATTGTAAAATAATACAAGCCTGGTATTGCATATAGAAAGTCAACTTAAAATTCCTCAGAGATTCTAAAAAGTTGATACGCCAGAGTTTTATAAAATAACGTTAAGGTATTTATTTATTATTTAATCGCACGCTTAGGTTATGGTATGACCAGGGACTACAAATATGTTCAATATGATAATGGTGAAATCAGCAAAAAAATTTTTGGATTTGCCGCTCTTTAAAACAATGAAAAATTTTATGTTTCAATATTTAATAGAAAAACTAGAAATAAGGTATAAACAATTTTTGCCCCAATAAAACTGAAATTATTAAGCTAAGTCTCTTTAATAACAATTACAAAAATGTTCTAAACTTCGAGTTAAAAATTATAAAATTTAATTTGATCTCAGGAAACCTCTAATACAAATATTTTATTAATAATATTACCCAAAAACTGCATTCCAACTAAATAAATAATGTTTAATAAAATAATATAATCACAAAAGTATTCCCTCGCCAAATCCATTTTTTTAAATTAGCTTTCTTGTTTCCTGTACAAAAAAGTTAAAACTTTTTTGGCGGCAAGGAAAGTCTGTTATTTAGCTAACGTCAAACAAGAATTTTTGTTACGGTCATTGAGTCGTTCTGAATCTAAAAGGAGGAGGCGTAGCCGTTGTGCTACCTCCTAAAGGGAACTTCTCACTCAGTACGCCGCCCGTCCTCAGTGGCGCAATTAGGGCTGGGGGGAGCTCAGCCTCCCCTAGCTGAAGATTAGCCCCCCCCCAAACCCAATGGTCACAAACATGATGGTAATGTATTTTGGAGTTATGTTTGTTGTTTCGATACAGGGGCGTGCGTATCAAAAGTGGGATTAATAACCATAAAAAACTCTTTTTTTTTCTTTTTATTTCAGTGACGTAGACATACATTATTTAAAAAGTCCAAAAATAATATTGAAATATCCATTTTTTAAACGGTTTTATTTAAATTTACAGAGCCTGGCTCTCTGTCTGTCTATGTCTGTCAAATTTTGCGATTCATTTTTGATGCACTTCCCGTAAACCTATTTAATGAAATTTGGCACAGTTAATGTAGGTCCTATGACAGTAAAAAAAATTGTGGATAGGGGTGGTCGGTAGTTGAGGGGATGAATTTATAACTTTGGAACCAAAACAGATAAAAACATGCAGTTTTCAGATTTATGATTTGATGTAGTGACAATACAATTTTATGAAAAAAAATCGAAAATATGGGGGTGGGTGAGGGTTTTAAAGGAATTTAATTTAACAGAATTTAATTCAACAAAACTTGTTTTAGTTTTTAAGTTGTTCTTAGTAAAAGGTGTTAAGTTTTAAACTCAACATATTTTTTACTTACATATTATGTATGTATATAAAAAATGGCTTTTATAACTTTGTTTTTTTTCAACTAAGAACGTAGATTTTATTGAAGAACAAAGTTTATAGCAGAGAATTTTCGTCAAATTCAGGCATTTGTGAAATACCTACGTACTGTAGTAAGTAGTAAGTTTTAAAAAACATTATATACTGTCACCAAATCTACTTATAGAGACCTGGGGCTTAAGCCCCCCAAAATTAGCAAGCTATATGCGTCACTGCCCGTCCTACTGATTTAATATAGGTGACAATGTCGCCAAGGTAAATCTTAATGGCGACCAAGGAAAACCACCCACTAAGCAAAAATAATTACGTTACATTTATGTTTTCTTGTTCCTTTCCTTTTAAAATAAAAATTAGTATAATACTTTATCACTAGAAGGCGCACGATACTAAGTATATTAAAAAGGGCAAACTTTTTTAATATTAAAGTAATTGATCACCGATTTGATTAAAATTACTAAACGATTTTTCACGCCTTTCCTTATATACTATTTTCTGTTAAACACCTAGAGTGGGCGAAAATTTACTTATACGCAAAAAAGCACTAACAAAGTGAAACATATTTTTTAAACGTAGGCTGGTCAAGTAAAAAAGATTTGATTAAATATCCTTCGTGTTTGAGTTTTCTAAAACTAAAACTGTGAAGTACCTTATCGATTATTAAAACCTCAAGAAATTAATTAATTAACAATATTAAAAAATTGTTTACCCTAAATTTGTGTATAAAAGTAAATATTGCTTCCACTTTGCTATTAAAGATGCCACTGAAAAAATATGGATGTAAAAAAATGTTGTGATAAATTGCCTGTTATTTTTGATAATCATTTTTTCGTCCACCCCAAAATAGTACAAAAGTTTTCAAGATAAAACCAGTGACAAGTAACTATCCCTAATAAAAAAAAACTAATGTAAACTATAGGGAAAAATTTATTTATAAAAATATCTGATGTCTACAACTCTCCTTTCATATTTCCCAAATTTTTGTACAGACTATTAAATATGGAAAGCTTATTTTCTAAATCCACATAAAGTTAACAGTTCATATAAAAAAATGTTCATGTGCTAATGTTTATCTTTCTTAATTTACTTTATAAAAAGTCTTAAATATTTTGTGATGTGTAAATATAAGTAGTATTAAAAAAAGTAAAAAGGTCTAAAGTTAGGTATAAAAATTGCCTACATAATTTATAAATGCTTAATAAAAATCAACCGTATGTACATGTATTTTTAATATCCATGTTCTGTTCTATTTTTTCCTCCTAGTTGCACCTAAAAAAAAACTTTGTAAAATATTTACCCCAAAACTTTTGGTTACTGACTAATTGCTTCATTAATTAAAAAGATAATTTTATATCACAAGTTTGGCAAAAAAAACTGTATTTGCAGATAGTATCCTAGATACTTTATTTCCCTATTATTAAGGATAAAAACCTTGTGTTGGCTTTAAAGCCTACAATTTTTTTAAGTATATAGTCAAATTTCTCTTATATTAGCTACTTGATAAGCCATTACTAAATGGTAAAGTAAACTATAAACGACCCAATTTAAAAAAAAAAAAATAGACATTTTGTACTATATAATTATTTTGCTTCTATTTGATAAACAATCCAATTAAAAATTCAATTTATCCCTTAAGAAAACTTTTACTTACAGTTATATACTAGTTACGTTACTTGAGCATGTTAAACCTATGCCTCTCTTTTTAACTACCAATCCACTTTTTGATTAGTTGTCATTTGAAAACATAATGTGCTGCATCTACAATTTATTTAAAAATTAATTTTCTAATAATTTTAATAATATTATTATTATTATTACCATTATTTATGTGTCAAGTGTCTAATATCAGGGTCTCTAAAAAGTACAAAATAAAATACTTCACAGTGAATATTTTAAGTTACAACTTTGATCAAATTCATTCAACCGAAGTAGTTCATTAATTTAAAATACCCAATTTTTGCTATATAAGTCCCCTAAAAATTTTTTTTTGACCGATCGGAAAATACCCATTTTCTGGAAAACATTTTGGCCAGAAAGTAACTTTTTTCGGGCTAGACCAGAAAGTGGTTATTAAGGACCGAAAAAACACTTTTGCCAGGCTCATTTGTCACTTAACCCATTTGTTACTTTGCAGATCCATGAAATGAAAAATAAGCTGCTATTTGGAGCATAGCCGTTTTTGCATGGTTGTTACGGAATCGAACTTCAGTGGATTTTTTTAATCTTTGGACAGTCCACGAAGGATTAGCCTAAGTACTACCGTACTGTGGGTGTCTTAAAATATTCTTATTGTTACAAAGAGTATCAAATCCATGTCAAGCGGATAAATAGACCTGTTGTCGATTATTAAAACATTATTATTGTTTTTTTTTAAATAGTTTCGGTCGAAAAAAACATGGTACATTATATGACCGAAAAACAAGTGTTTTGCAGGTCTCGCCAAGCTTCCAGAAGTCGCCTACGGCCAATTACGGCTTGCCCTACAAACGGCTTGACTCGACCTGCAAAACCACTACTTTCCAGTCTTATAAAAATGTCTAATATGTTAGGTATAAAGCAACCAAATTTTAATCTATACTTTCTTTAATTTACATGTATCTAGGGAATGGGAGGTACCTCACCAAACTAAATCCGGACTTATTACCCCAATATTTATCTTAAGGAAACGGCTAATGCTGGATTTTCTAGACTTATGGCTTAAAAACCTTACCTTCAAAATCTGGATTTTTGATCAGTTTATCTATATACCTACATACATACATAAAAACTGAAGTGTAATAGAAAATAGTGTAATATACTTACTTTCCGATCCATATTTCCCTTTCACGAGAAAAAACTTTAAATTTACAACACAAAACACAACTCTCTCTAAAATAAAGTAAGGTTAAGTACTAAAGCGAAGCTAATCTTTCTTTCTAAACCTGGCGTCGTTGTCAAAAAATGTAACAATTTCTGTGAGGGGTACATTTAAGTAAACGAGGTCGATATGTTAATTGTGTTTACATTTCCACGAGGAAATGTAATAGACGCAGTAAACGTAACGATTCTGCATTAAATAAGATCATTATTATAAGGTTACACCAATAACATTTTATGTCTTAACAAATTATAATCGTATCTGATACGTATATTAACAGATGTATCGAACTTGTATTTAAAAGACCATTCTATACATGGCAACATTTTAACGTTAATATAAAAGTACATAAAAATTACGTCAGTAAGATGTTTGTTCTATACCGTATTAAAAATATTCACAAGGGTATGTTACAGAAACGAAAATAATCAGTAACAATTTAAGAAAACGAAACAGACATGATAAAATAATGTTTAAAATCAAACGTTATCACAGTTACTTTTGAAAAACGTTACAAAACGTGCCCAAGATGTTCTTTGCTTAGTGGGCAATACCCGCCCAGCATGGGACTTCTCTTGGACAAGTGAGCAGGGTAGTCACAAAGGATGTGTTTCACCGTCTCGTCTTACTGTTCACAACCTCTGTGTCATTTATACCCATTCTAAAGAGGTGCTTTCGCAGTTGACAATATCCAATAAGAACGCTCGTAGTTAGACGAAGGTTCGCCCTAGGCATTACCAAGTAATGTTTATCTGTATCTTTGCCAGGGTAGATCAGTAACTTCCTGAAAAATTTACAGTTTACTGTTTCATTCCATTTTCTTGTAAACTGCTTAAGAGAGTCTTTTGATTAGGTCCCTCATCCCAGACCCTGTCAGACCTACGAAAGGTTGGGGTCCAAAAGGTTTGGTCCCGGCAGCCTTCCTGGCCAAAGAGTCAGCAATGCGGTTGCCTTTGGAGTAAGCGTGTCCTTTGTTCCAGCAGAGGGTGACCACATTCCTGCTGGAAGCGTCCACAAGGGCAAGGCGACATTCTAGTACAAGACCCGAGGTGTAGCGTGGTCTCCTGAGAGCAAGTAGTGTCTGTCTGCAATCAGTATAAGTAAGCACGACTTTATCAGTGATGTTCCTAGTTCCTACTGCTTATGTCTTTTGCAGCTATGGTTATGCCTTAGAGCTTAGTTTAAAGCACACTTGCCAACTTACCCATAGTACATTTGATGTTTAAGTTAGGAGATCTAGAATAAATTCCACATCCCGTTGTATTGAGTCCTTGCTACATCTTTTGAAAATTAAGTATCGCTTTCCATAAGATCAGCGGAGTTAAACAACGGCGGGCACGGTTAGTATATGAATGGGTGATGGCCAGTGAACAGACTGTGCTGTTGGATGTGGTTCGGAATTTACGATAAAATATAGGTCCCGTCTGGATGACAGTATCCAGATGGTAATGGATGGTATTTTAGAGATAGTAGTTATTTGTATAACGTCCGTGGTGGCCCTACCGCGGTGCCCAGAAGGTAGCATAAAATAAAATATCTGCATGTTTCGATACTTGACAATGTTGATGGAACTGGTGGCTAAATTGGGTTAAACATTTAAAGCCCCGGCACCCACGGTACTCAGTATTTAGGCTTTATAAAAACCTTTGTTGGCTGTCATAAAGATATAAAAAAATATAAAAAACGTTGTATTAATTAAAGATAATAGTGGGGGGGACAACATTGGGATAATTTAAGGTAATTTTAATATTAATTATAATATTAACGACCGTATTAACTGACTGAATGTAACAGTAACATATAAAGTTCTAAAAGTAAATATTTTTTTAGGACAATAAGTTTTGAATTGCTTAAGGTAGTTTACCTGCGACAGTCGTAGACAAAAGTATCGCCTTATAGTAAGTAAAGCCCGGACCGTCCACAAGTCAAATCGAGGTTGGGATAAACATCTTTTATCTTCGTCTCTTTCATGCATCTGCACTGAACTCGCCCATTTCTCTCTAACAAAAATTGATTGTTAAACGGGCGAGATTCCCTTAATTAGTACCAGTACGAATCGTTATATTTTTTTCATTTTAGTTTAATTTGTAATGCAGTATTTTAAATGGACCACAAATTTAACGCTATCCCAAATAAGATCGAATAAGCTTTGCCAAAAGTTAGATGTTTTCAATGCTTAAAAATATTATTTTTGAAGGAGACTGTACACAACTTTCAAAAATCAATATCTTTTTAGCAAAACGATAAAGAAACTTAGGATTTTTTAAATTTTCCAATACTCTAATTTATATTTATAGTTTTTAAAAATATCGAAAGCACCGTTTTCGAGATATTCCGAAATGAATGCACGTCTTTCATACATGACAGATATCGACAATGTTGATTGTTAATATTTCGTCTCACAGACGATAAAAGTATTTGGGCTTTTTTTTATTAGAAAAAAAGATACTTTTATTAACCTTATAATCCAATTTTATTTTATTCTTAAGAAAAGCCGTTTTACGAGTGAACTACCTTAAAAAAGTAAATTTTTTTAAATTTGTCAATTTACGCAAAAACTAAACTCTCTAATTTGGCATCTTAATATTGTCACTTTATGGTTGACATACTAAAAGAGTCAATATCAGTGGCATAACAAATTGAGAATAGGCCCGTGTTCGGGGTTGACCATACTTACATATTTTGTCTTTAAGTTGTGTTTTGAATGGAATGTAAAAGGATATAGGTAAATATTCTCTAATTTATTAATATTATAACAAAAGTAGCAATACCTGTTTTTTCCAAACATAATAGAAAATATTTAATCGGTACATAAAAATAATTATAAATTACCGAAACCTAAATTAATCTAATTTAGACAAAAAAACATCAACGGATTAACGTATCAATGTGTTAGCATCACATTATTATGGTAAGAAAAAACTAATTAAATGCTTTACCCTAAATCAATATTTTTTATTATTTTAAACATATTCTTCTTGCTTTTATAAAGATATAAATGTATCTAAAATTTTGTTAATGTTAATTTTTCGAGCCGATTCAGTTTCGATATTAATATGCCAATTTTTCAGCTGCTTTTAACATACCAGCTTCAAAAAATGGTGTGCCCCTCTTCCAAAGCTAGTGAGCCCGTGTTAAGTGAACACCCTTTAGTTACGTCACTGGTCAATATATAGAAAACTATATATATATATATATATATATATAAAATATATTATATATATATATATATATATATATATATATATATATATATATATATATATATATATATATAATATATATATATATATATATATATATATATATATATATTATAAATAAATAATATAAAAATAATTGGCAAGCTATTTGTGAATCAACTAACCATTTAACTAAGACATTTTTATTACCCGACACCGGTAAACCACGACATGTAAGCCCTTGTTTTAAGTCCTGGAAATGTATAAAATTTACAGTTACTATTTCTGCCAGTATTCTTACATTCAACAATACACCACAACTACTATTCCCCATTTTTAATATTTAATCTAATTGTTTACATTTAAATCAACTATGATTTAACGAAAAATTTGACCACACCGAGCGCTGCAATCGATTCAGCTGTTCCCACCATATACTTCGCCCCTTGCCAATAAACAACTTTCAGTTATTGTATTTACTTTACAAGCTAGACTAAGTGATATACACCTATTTTTTAGGATAGTGACTCTTACACAAGGAAATGGCATTCTAAACAACAAATATGTCCATTTTCTAAAAAATACAACATAAAGTAAAGAAATAAATGAAAATTAACAACTACGTATTTTCAATGGAACGATCAATTTTACGAACAAACTGATGGCGTAGCTATGGGAAGTCCGTTAAGCCCTGTCATAACCATCTATTTTATGGAGCAGTTCGAACAAAAGGTACTCCAGCTTGCGGAAAGAAGACCTTCTCATTGTTCCGATATGTGGACGACACCTTTGTAATTTGGAGTCACGGGGAAAGGGAATAACAATTTTTTTTTAAATTTCTAAACTCTTTAAATCCGAGAATCCAGTTTACTATGAAAATTGAACATAACAAAACCATCGCCTTTTTAGATGTATTGGTGAAGAAATATGAAGACGAGAAGTTAGGGCACAGAGTATATAGAAAACCTACACATACGGACAGGTACCTCAACAAGGAATGTAATCACCATCCAAGACAAAAAACAGGCGTAATCAAGACTCTGACAGACCGAGCAAAAAGAATATGTGAGCCCCAGTACTTAAATGCAGAATTGCAACATTTGGAAAAGGCGTTGATAAATAACGGCTACACAAGGAAGTAAGACATATACTAAAACCAAAAAACAAGAATCACAGAGAGGAACATTTTTCAGAGACAACAACGGTCCTGCCCTACATTAAAAATGTAACAGACGGAATAGGAAGAATATTGGAGAACCACAAAATAAGAACTGTTTTTAGACCTACAAGCACTATACAGCAAAGTCTGAGATCTGCTAAGGATAAAAGAAACCCCCTCTCGACACCAGGAGTCTACAGAATTCCTTGCAGCTGTGGGTCGGTTTACATAGGTTTAACAAAGCGCAGTATCAACACCAGACTTAAAGAACACAAAAGGAGTTGTCGATATGGACAAACGGACAATTCCGCTGTGGCGAAACACGCACTCTCACAGGGCAATCATAGGATTCTTTTTGATGACACACAAGTCCTAGATAAAACTGCCAATTATTATCCAAGAATATACAGGGAGGCAATAGAGATACAAAAACATAAGAACAACTTCAATAGAAGAGGGCTTTAATCTTAGTAAAACGTGGACCAGCACTAAAAGATACAAAAACGCTAAAAATGAAGGCAGAAAATCCAAGTCCTTTCCCATTGGCTGAAACGGAACAGGCAGCCCCGCCCACCAAAACTACAACAAAAGCAGAAGCCCCGACAGTCGCCGTAACAGTCAACCGTGAGCCGTTAGGAAGAGTACTTTGACCTCGGACCCACCTTTAATAATGTCTGCCGCAGTAGTAGACGAAACGTTAGGTAGAAATACCAAGAGACTACGGCAAAAAAGACCGGAAAACCCATATAATGTAGTTAAAATCGGCCGTGAAAGCTTACACACTTCGATAAAACTAAGATTGCTACTTAAATGTTTATCTCCACATTAAAATAGCTAAAATAAAAAAAGTCTAACGAATTAAAATAAAAATTAATTTACTTTTAATATTATAATCAGACGGCCTGTTAGAAAAAAATAAAACAGCACTAACTAATATTTGATCACAACTTTATTTCAGTCCTATTTTTTACAGATACAAGTATCTTAATAACAATTGGTGATTTAATAAATGGAAAAGGAATAACTTCTAAAATTATGTCAACAAGATTTTTTAAAAGTAATAACATAGTAGGATTTTTACGCCTTCGAAACTTAATACAATTTAGTTAAAAATAAAAACAAATTTTAGCTTTAGACAAAATTTGTTTAGCATGAATATAAAAATGTTCAACTTTTAAAGTACAATTATGGTAACAATAGCACCTTATTTTCGCTTCTAAAATCTAGTGTTTATTTATATTTTATTTGATAAAAATGTTAAAACTTTTGAAGCTTGCTTTTATGTAACGTCTACCTTAGATATTCTAGATTGCCACCTAGTTTTAAAGAATACGCTCACAGTGTTGAGGACGGTATTTTAATTACTATTAAAAAAACATGATAAATTACAGTTTCAACATAGAAGTAGTATTGAATAAAAAAACTTTGGAAGTAGCAACTGCTGTTAAACAGACACTGGTTACTAATTCTTTACAATTTAATAATATTTGGGAAATGATGGATACTTGATCCTCCAAATTGTCTTCTTAGTTGTTTTGTTAAATTAATCATTACCACGTATGATCTTGTTTTTCAATAAAACTCATTTTAATGTCTGGGTATTATATTTTAAAAATACCATATAAAAATCAAAAACAAAATTTGTTAAATTTGGGTTAATGTTCAAAAATCTAGCAGTTAAATGCATCAATAAAATTACTTAGAAAATTTATTATTAAAAAAAACAGTGATATTCTTAATTAACAATTTTTAGAAAACGGGCTTATTTAATTTCATTATAGCTTGAACCAAAATACTCTTTTAATCTGAAAAAAAACATATTGTCGTGTTTTATAGTCACCATAGTAGATTAATGTCTGGCGAGTCTTTGATGTGTTTTAGCAAAATAGAATAAATAAAATGCTGTATTACTTTAATTTTGTCAACGTATGTAAATACGCCAGAAGAGTACATACGGATACAAAAAATTAAATAACCGAGTTTTTTAAAATGTTTGTTTAATTACTCTACCAATCACCCAGTAATAATTTAGATTTAATTCATAGAAAAAACGAGTCGACCATCACTTCCTCGTCCCCCTATCGGTAAGGTAGAATCTTGTATTTAATTTGGTACGAAGAAAAGAGGCGTCTGATTCCTAAAGGTGATCGTATCGGTGACCGGAAATAAGCGCACAGGAAATATCCGCACGGAAAAAAGCGCACATGAAATAACCGCACACGGAAAAATATGCACATCGAAAAAAGTGCACATGGAAAAAACCGCACATAGATTAATGCGCACACGCAAAACCGATATATGCAAAGAAGAAAAGGATTTATATTATATCAAAATAAATAAATTTATATCGGATGGTCATTAACACTTTCATTACTATTATTGTTGAGCCTAAATGCCAATTTTGGGAAATTTGAATATTATTTAAAAATAAATTAGTCCTTAATCCTTAATATCATTGTTGTGTCTAAATTACCATTTTTAGGGTATAGAGTCAGATAAGAATCATTATTCCTTTTATTACGGCCATCGTGGTACCTAATTGCCTTTTCTAGAAAATTATTATTCATTATAATATTATTTGATGATAAACTAGATATTAATCCTTTTTTATTGTCATTGTTGGACTATAAATAGGCCACACACTTTAGTTTCCTTTAGTGCACCCTAAATTTCAAACAAGGCAAGTCGACATTTCTTCTGAATAAACGAAATGGAGTTTTCAACCAGTCAGAAAGGCAAACCAATTTTGACTTACAAGAGATTTAAATATCTACGTTTTCGCTCAACAAATGGAATAGATACTAGGTGCCTTATAAATCGATCCACAAAGTCCCATTCTTTATTGAAAACAATGAATGCAGACATCGTACAAGAGCCAACCAGTCACTGTCATGACTGACCCCAGAAAGCAGAAGCAAATATCGCCAGAAGTCGAATGCGACAAGCGATGGTAGCTGTGGATGCCACTTCTCGTAATGTCATTGAAAACGTCTTTTCAGGAGTGAGCAATGATGTACTTGCTTATATTCCGAAGCAATCGACTCTTGCTAGGACTCTTCGAAATCAACAAAAAGAGAATCACTTGCCGAATCCATTGACGAGCAATTTTTTGATTTCTGAGAAATATTCTGACTTGTGTTATACGACTCCGGCATAGAAGATCCTAACAGAATTCTAATATTAGGAGATCGAGAGTTATTGTGCCAGCTAGACCAACCCACTCTATTCGGTGACGGAACATTTGACAAAGCACCTACAATGTTTTATCAGCTTTATACTTAGCATGCCAAAGTTGGAAATTCGTATCCATCATGCGTGTACATATTGCTACAAAAGAAGAATGAAGAGACATACATGAAGATTTTTCGAATTTTAAAAGAGTAAGTTCCAAACATGTCGCCCCAGAAAATACTTTTAGATTTCGAAAGAGCCTGCATAAATGCTGCAAGAAGGTCTTTTCCAGAAGCAGAAATAAAGGGTAGTTATTTCCATTTATGCCAAAGCTTCATAAGGAAAATTAATGCAGTTGGTTTAAAATCGGACTTCCAATCCAACTTTAACACAAAATTAATGCTAAAATCCCTTGCTGCATTATCTTTCGTTTCGTTAGAAGACGTAAGAACTACTTTTAACAGGCTAGCGGAAACTTTTCCTGATAAAGAAAAATTTAACGATGTTCTAACATATTTTTTCTTCACCTATATAGAAGGTGCTGCTGGAAGATGTCGTCAATTCTCTTCAAGAACATGGAACCATTTTAATGCCGCTCTCGACGAATCGCCAAGAACTACTAATTGTTGCGAAGGGTTCACAATGCCTTAAACTCGTTGTTTCATTACAGTCATCCGAACATATGGATGCTATTCGACGGACTGCATATGTATGCTATAAACTGACTCTAGTGAACTCTAAAACTAATAGATGGTTCCAAAAGAAAATACAGAGAACTTTACGCGCTTGTTGCTAGCTCTGTAAAAAAATATAATGAGACTGAAGACAAACTGTTTTATGAGAAGAATAGCCAATTTACAATAGTTAACTGTTAATCACATTATTTAGTTATATTTTTTTCCAAGTGCGCTTTTTTCGATGTGAGTATTTTTCCGTGTGCGGTTATTTCATGTGCGCTTATATATCTGTGCGCTTTTTTCCGTGAGCATATTTTCTGTGCGCTTTTTTGTGGGATTCGATCGTAGCCCTCCATAAATATCGGCACAAAAATCTTATCAAATCTAACTTATTTTTACGCACTTTTTTTATTATTATATTTAAGAAATATAGCGTAAACTTTAAGAAATAAAAGAAAATGTAGAAGGCAGTATTAACGTGTGTATTGCAAGCATAGCAGAGTGATTTCGGTTAAGGTATTATTTTTTTAAGATACACGTTAATACTAGGTCCTCTACATTTTCTATATTAATCATATTTTAATACGCTTTCGTGATAGTTTCGTTACAAAACACATGTTTAATTTGTGCGACACAACGTTAAAAATCATAAAGAGAAAGCTAACATATAATTTGATAGGCTAAAGATTTAAGAGACGCAGAAAAAATCTGAGAACATAAAAAATAGGCGCAATGTAGTGCAAAATAATAATAACCATAAGAGTTCGTGTTTCGTGTCTATTATTTTCTGGGTATTTCTAGGAACAATTCTAACATTAAATAGTAAGGATAAAAAATGACCATATCACTCGACACTGTGCTTTTTATGATGTAAATTTGTAGCAAGTTTTACTAATTTTATTGCTATTTCTCATTTTTAATACTGTTAAATATTTAATAATGTTTTATTTTTTGCGATATAAAAAATGCATTATGTTAAAGTAAAAAAAGTTATGTGGGAAAAAACTTAAGGCGCCTAGGACCAAAGGCCTACTACTTATTACAAGCGAATAAGGTAAATATTTGTTCATATGTAGAAATCTTTGATCCCCATGACATGGATTATCAAATATGCAAGACATATGTCAATATGCTCACATTGGCCCCGATTGTCATAAATTGCTGACAAAAGTTTACAAAATCTTTCTCGATTCATAACCAGTTTTTAAATATTTAAGAAAGTTGGCATTTTAATATATATAGCTTAAAAAATGATGTTTTAATATTATGTTTTTTTTTTAAATAATAGTATAAATTTAAAAATAAACAGAGGTTTAGTATATGACTTAAATTTATAACAACTATTTAATTTCGAGAACCCCTGTATATGTTCCTATAAATTTCGTGACAGCGAAGCTTACTTATTAAAAAAGAAAAACAGATACAGAGAGTTAAATGAAAATTTAAAAAATGAATGCTTTAAATAGAGGCATTATTTTTCAGTGTTAAAACCTTTCATTCAATTTGAATTATTATCACAAAAAAATTAATAACCCCTCATGTTTTGAAACTTTTTTAAGGGTAAATAATCTTCTTCAAGAAATTGAATAGACAATGAAATGAAATAAAAATTCTAGGTAGGTTACTTAGAAATGCATGTTTTTTTTTTCATATTTTATGGTAGTTATTAGAACTACCAAATCTCTGTATCAACTACCAGTAACATTTAAAAAGTTTATATACTTTCGAAAACTCTAAAGAATTTTACTCTTTGTGTTAATATTACTATATTTATTGCTTTATTATTATTATTTTAGCTTTAAATCAAAGTAGATTATGGATTTATTTACTTTTGCGAAGCTTTTTATAATCCAGTATTTTTCTGTAAATACAGTCATGGAAAAAAGATTCCCTTTTTGTGTTCAGTGATCTTTATTATATGCGTGCAGGCTGATATTAAAAATGTTAAACCTTAAAACCTTACGAACTGCAAAACAGCCTTACAAAGTTCAGATGACTAGATTTTAAAAAGCGCTTAATATTGTATATAAACGGTTTTAATAAAAAAGCAAATTTTAGTTTGCCTTACAGTAAGAATATATATGGTTTTTATTTATCTTACCACCCACTAAAACAATGTGGGCTATTAGGATCTCTAACAGACTTTTTTTCCTCTATTAATCGAATTAAAAACTCATGTATTGGTCAATGATTACCTTAATAAAGCTGCATTAACATGTTCCTAAAAGCAAAACTGCAATTTTGGTTTATTTACTTCTGCTACGTGTTAAGTTGGATACTCGGGTGACACAAAACAAAAATTAAATCATTATTCTCTTATAGAAAATAAGGCTGTCTACCTTTGCAATTTACTCTAAACTGTCGTAACGAAATATAAATAAAAACCATATAAAAAAGGGAAGACTTTTCTAAATCTATATAAATAGATTAATTAAAAACTCATGATCCTTTATTCATCGTGAGTATATATCTGGTGTTTCCAACTGGTGAATAATAGTGAAAAGATTCTTTGTTTTTCTCCCATAAAAATGATCACATAAAGATTTGTCCTAAACTACTAAGTTTTTAAAATACAAGTTGTTATGTTTTTTTTTTTCATTTTATTTCCTTATATTATTTTAATTTATAATTTCCATTTTAATTTTTTTGTTTATCCCAATACGTTTTTTTGATGTACAATCTTTAGTAATAACTATGAAAAAAAATTATTAATAAGTTGCATCCTGATCTCTTTCCGTGTAAATAACTTCTTCCAATTTTATTTTAATGTATTCGGCGTTCTTTTATTTTTATTTTTTTATTGGTAAGAAGATATGTTTTAAAACACGCAACTAAGACAAACATACTACATACTACATACCTTAAACAACAAACAAATTAAAATTTTAACACCACATATCATATCTTAGAAACAAAGTAATTTAGGATATATTTCCATATTAACTTTACATTACATAAAAAAATAAAACTTAAGAATCACTTCTTTTACTATTGATATACTATTTATAAATATCCTGCATTAAAAAAAAGTGACATATCCTAATCGACAGAAGTATTGAGTACAGTTAAAATCTTAATTTAGAGACGGTTATATGATTTTTTTCTCCCAATAAAAATATTAGGGTTGTGATATGTATAGAATGAGGCTACATTGTTTTCTAAAGGATATAACAAAGTGTAAAAACATAAAAAAAAACATTTAACAGAAGCAACAAAGATAAAGCGGAAATAATTACACCATCTTACGATATCATAAAGGAAATAACAACATGGGTATTTATTGGTTAATTGTAACCAACTTTTTCAAAAAATATATTGACAAATACGTTTTAAAAATACCTTTAAAGTGTATGGATACCTGTTTAAATTTTTACTGAAGTATTTCACAATACGTCTGCATTACAAAATATTTTTTTAAGTAACATAAAATTTTAAAAGAACACTACAGCATCCATTGAAAAAAATGCTTTTAACAGTAATATAAATGACTATATTACGACATTTTAAACTTTCTAACGGCTTTATTTTGGTGGTAATCAACCTAAGAAATATCGCCGAACAATTCGAAACGTTCGTAAACAATATATAAGGACTAGTTTCAATGCACGGTCTTACATACCAAATTTGTCTTATAATTAAAAATTAAAGTGTTAAAAATAATAGGAGAAAACTGGATAACAGGTTTTTAATTGCCGAATGTTTTCACACATATTAGGCAGTGACACTAAAAATTATTATTAGGCTTGCAATATGTACGTTAAAAATTATGTAAAGGTTCCCTAAATCGTTAGTGAAATGGCGCCATTTGTGTCACGCAAAAAGAGATGAAAGTTATTTTTCTAACCACAAGTATGACTTTATCAACTCTAATTTCTTTAAGAAGTAACAATATTTATGTGGCGAACTATTTAACTTCTTATAATTGTTAAAAAGTTTATTTTATAGCTTTGAGACTGTTTTCAAATATGTCCCACCAGTTAATATATCATAAAATTTTGTTTAAAAACTACAGATTGTAGCTTTGTTCCTTTTTGTGGCCTTCAATAAAATGAATTAATTTTTTTTAGCCTAAAATAAGCTGTGTGGGAAACAAATATTCTACCAATTCGCAGAAAATGTCAATATTTTTGAGAAACTAAATAAATAGTTATGGATCTTCCAAATAAGACATCGTAATTTTCAATTATGGTAGTTTAAAAAATAAGTTAGGTTTTGTTGTTAACAACTAAAGTTTGTTAAGAAGTTGTTTTAAGTATGTTTGATCTTTTATTCGCGTTGTGTTGTTTCCTAATTATTTTAAATAATTTGTAGTAAAATTTATAAATTACGTTTGTAGGTTAAAAAAAGTCATAAAAATAATTTATTAAACAATTATGTTCACATATTTTGTACTTGTCCCACCAGTCACAAAGGCCTGCCCCACCAGTCCCAATTTAATATTATTTTTATTGTTTCTACTTAGGAATCTAATTTTAAATAAAAACAAAAATATATAGAATAGATTTTATGTTAAGAAAACCATCTCACTTAAAAGAAAAGCGGCCGAACTGAAATGCGTCTTCAAGAAGCCCGTGGTCAGAGAGGATGATTTTTTAGTGTTCCACCAGTCACATTCGATAAAGTTATAATTACAAAGAACTCATAAACTATTCAGTTATTTATTTAAAGGGATGTTGCTTATTAGTTATTTACCTATGTTTTAAGATACATTTCACAATTGTATAAGTTTCGATAAACTAATTATAGCGCATTGTCAGTCAAAATCCGAAATGTCCCATCAGTCACTATGGAATGCCCCATTACAAAATAAATTAAAAAAGGTCTCAGTACAAATACTTATCTGAGAATGTTATGTTCTCTAAATTTATTAAATACAACATTTGCAATGCATAAAACAATGGAAAAGGTCCATGGAGGCATTTGCATGACTCGTTTAAGTGTTTTTAAATAGGTCAATAAGTTAAAGACATTCCACAACCGAAACAAGATTACAAAAATTATCCCAATAAAAATGCAATATTAGGGTGTAACAAGATGTGATTTGTTTAATTAGGTAAATCAAAGTTAAAAAAGTCGCTTAAAAATTCTTGTACACCACAATTAATCTAAATCATTGTCGCCGATACCAAAAAATTCGAAGTCGAACTATCCGAAAGGGAAGTAACATTATTTTTGGACAAAAATGTCTTTATTTTTAAAAATTACTTAACTAAGAGCGGTGCAAATAGTAACCCTACCTTTTGTAGGCTATTAGAAGATGTTTTGGTTAGGAAACCAGCAATAAGGAAAACACGCCATAGACATTCGTCAAGATGTGTTTTTCATTACTACTATAATGTTTACCCCATAAGAGAAACATAACGCAATAAACAATTAAAAATCTGTTTTACCGTTACTGAACCACCGTACAGTTCAGATTTAGATCTATGTGATTACCACCATTCTAAAGCCTAAAAAAAGGAATTGGATGGTCTATGAAAACAGTAATTTCATAGAATAAAAACAGTTTCATAGATTTTTGAAAAAATGCCTATTAAATAGTATTTAAATTAAAAAGATTCTGTAATACTAACAACTTTTAAAGAAACACTGTAAGCTAGATTGTGATGTATTTTTTACTACAACCTTTATTTTACTGTAAGTGGATTCATTTTTTAGTTTATTAAAATGTTTAAAAAAAAACAAATTGTTCTATTTTTTGTTCTAAAAATAATCTTGAAATAAATGAAAATAAGACAATTCTGCTGCATTAAACGTATTTATGTATCTTAGGCGACAGTACATATAATGTATAATGTAACTATAATGACAAAAATACCATCTTTGAAAAGAGTAATGTGTTTCAATTTGTCAATTTATAATGTATCTTTAATAGTTTCATAGTGCAACAAACCAAGGAAACCACGTAAGCTCCTTTGTAGGCACCTCTTAACATGATTTCTAAAGCAAAGTTTACTAACCAAATTAAATTTTGTCTAAAACGATAAAAAATAGTTTTTTATTTAATGCGGATTTTATCGTCGAAACTATATATTTATTAAATATTTTATATTTTTTTCCAAAATCTACAAGCTTTAAATTATCTTTAACAGCTTTTGCAGCCAACAAAACATGATATCAAACAGCAGATCCTGTACGGAACAATACAACAATATTTGTCAATAAATTATCGAAGAAAAAACATTAACAATAATGGATGGGGATGAAAATATAAAATATTTTCACAGAAAATAAATAAATATTGATAAGTTAAAAGTATCTAATCATAGAACCCAAGACTCATATGAAGCCGTCCAATATGTCACAGCTGTCCAATTAGGAAACTGAACAACGAGGTCTTTTAAGTGCTTTGATGCTTTGCCTTCTCCAAAAAGGTAATGCGAAGTAACTGCGAAATCCATTATTGGTCCGGAATGACCAGGAGGAACCTAAAATACAAATGTATAACTTTATTTTGTTTACCAAATAATGCATTGTAGTCCTAAAAAAGTATAATGGCAAAACCAGTTAACCAAATAAAAAGTACACATCTCTTATATGCCATCATACTCATTATCATCATCTTACCCCTAATTTTTAATAAAAAAGTGAAGTTAAAGCAAATTATCCAAATTATCATCTTTTAAGGTACTTAATAAATAAATTATAAGAAAACTAATTATGGTTGTGCGCACGCAGTTTTTTCATTTCCTGAATTATAAGAGTCATTTGTCGATTTTACATGGTAAATATCTTACTCAGCTACTCAGACGTGTATTATTGGTTGAGATAGAAAGCTCGTACCGCTCAAAAATAGTACCACGAGCGTATAATAGTAACTGGTTTTTTAATAAACAGGTCAATATACTAAGTTAAAAAAAAAGTTATGCCATCTAAAACAAGAGTAGCTGGCGCCCTCTAGCAGCAACATCAAAAGCATGGACGAATTTGAATTTCTCGCCTTAAACAACCCGCAGATCCCCAATTTTGTACCGCTATGTCATTTAGTTAAGAAATTATTACGAAAAACCAAAAACAAATAAAAAGTTTGACACCATATATCTTAGTTATTATCAACTTTGGGATAGGGCAAGTTTACGTAAATTGCATTATTTTACCCTAATGGATCCGCTGTTGCTATGTGTCCCATTTTGGGACACATAGCAACGAGAGCGATACATAGTTTTAAAGGCAATTAAAACTATATTTTTTTTTGTAAATTTACTTGGTTGTACCTTGTTCGACATAATTTATCATAGTAGGTAATGTCATTTTTTTAAAAATTGTTTTAAAGAAAAAACCTAAAAAGATATTTTTTTAATGTTTATTTTAAGTTTTTAAAATACGTTAGGACTTTGTGGAAACGTCCTTTCTTACCAGTTTCATAGTAAAAAAATTGTAAGCTATTAAAAAACAATACAGTTTTTAGGGAACAATCAGGCTTATTATGTGTTTTTTTTTTTTTTTTTGGAAAAGCATATACAGGGTCCTGCAGCTCACCTTCCGTCTTATGTAGCTCATTTATTATTCACTGTAAAATTTTCATATTTTGCAGATGTTACTTTTAACCTAAGTACATTTCAGAAAAATAATTTTGGTTATACAGGATGTCGCAAAAAAGTGTGACGTCACGATGGTGCATTTTTTAAAATGGAACACTGTGTATTTTTTTATATATTTAGGTATCCCTTGTGGTCATCTATCCTCCTCTAAAATTTTGTCAACATCGGTTAAGTAATTTCAGAGAAAAAAAAATATAAAAAAAACTGTATTGCACCATTGAATTTAAAAATCAATAAAAATACCAATAGTGCTTGATTAATAGAATTAAACAAGAAACTTATTAAGTAACGTTATATCAGTCGCTTATGTCATGTTTGGTTAATTCGAACTGTACAAGGTGTCCAAAATTTAGTGTCAAACTCTTCAAATTTGAAAGCACTTTATTTTTCTTATTTTAAATATGAGCCCCTGTATATTTTTAGGTCGTTAAATGTAGAATTAAAAAACAAACATTTTTCTAATTATAACCCTATTGAAATTCCTAACACATTAAAAGTTATTCGTTGAAAACTCATTTTTGCATGTATTTTAATAGTAATACCATTGAATAAAAATGATAGGTGGCTATGAAAAACAATTTATTGACATTAGAGTTTCCTAATAACGTTAATTATTACCTAGAAATTGGTTAAAGTTACATAAATGTTAGCCAAAAGTATTAAAAATTAAAAATTAGGTTTATTTAACATTTAAAGGTTTTTTTTAAATTAATTTAATTTAATTAATAAATAATAATAATTTACTCGAATTTTTGTAATACGTCAAACTAAGATTTTGTAAGTTACAACAATGTCAATTAATTGTTTTTCATAGAATTTCAACGAATAACTTTTAATGTGTTAGGAATTTCGATAGGGTTATAATTGGAAAAATGTTTGTTTTTTAATTCTGCATCTAACGAAAATATACACGAAAATAAAGTGCTTTCAACTTTGAAGAGTTTGACACTAAATTTTGGACACCCTGTATAGTAGGGTGTCCCGTAATATTTTATTTTCAAATTTCGTTACACAAGACCCCTTAAAAGTTGCGTTATAAGTTGTAGGTTACCATAAAAATAATAAAAAAAAGATAAAAAAATATCTTGAAGGCTGTACAGGCATTCTTATTTTTCTAAAAGTCAGTTTCCAAAAGTTTAATTCCCATTTTCAAGAACCGGTAGAGGCCTCAAGATGACAAATATTTAATTAAATTTAATAATAATCGTAATCTCTGTATCAAAACGCAACTTTTGATACCTCTTGCGTAGCCGTAGTGCAAAATTGTGTATGATTTATTTAAAGTTAATATTACGAAACCCCTAAAAATAGCCAATTTTAGAAACTTCAAGGACCGGTAGAGGCCTTAAGATGACAAATATTTAATTAAATTTAATGATAAACGTAATCTCTGTATCAAAACGCAACTTTTGATACCTCTTGCGTAGCCGTAGCTCAAAATTTTGTATGATTTATTTAGAGTTAATGTCACAAAACCCCTAAAAATGGCCAATTTTAGAAACTTCAAGGACCGGTAGAGGCCTCAAGATGACAAATATTTGATTAAATTTAATGATAATCGTAATCTCTGTATCCAAACGCAACTTTTGATACCACTTGCGTAGCCGTAGCTCAAAAAAATCCCCATACACGGACGGGACAGCCTACTGTACAGTTCGAATTAACCAAATTTGACATAAGTGACTAATATTACGTTACTTAATAAGTTCCTTGTTTAATTCTATTAATCAAGCAGTATTGGTCTTTTTATTCATTTTTAAATTCAATGATGCAAAACAGTTTTTTTTGTATTTAATTTTTCTCTCTGAAATTACTGAACCGATGTTGACAAAATTTTAGAGGAAGATAGATGACTACAAGAGGTACCTAAATGTATAAAAAATACACAGTGTTTCATTTTAAATGCACCATCGTGACGTTACACTTTTTTGTGACACCCTGTATAACCAAAATTATTTTTCTGAAATGTACCGTAGGTTAAAGGTAAGCTCAACAAAATATGGAAATTTATATTAAATAATAAATGAGCTACATAAGACGGGAGGTGAGCTGCAGGACCCTGTATATTTTTCAAATGCCTTTTGGAAGAGAAACTTGTAGGAGCACAAATGTTATTAAAAAAAATAAAAAGAAGATATATTTAACAAAATATTATTTGTTTAGGCATCTAAGAAAAAACTCTTGGGATGATTATTAACAGAAAGCCAGAAAAAAAAACTTTTTAAAAACGTTTTAAAGAAGGTAAGTTAAGGCACACATTTTTACTTAATGGCGGCGGTGGTTTTAAGCCGCACAGGTTTTCGAAAAAGCATCGCTTGCATCTTAGCTTAACACGCGTGGGATGTGCCCAATTCACCTTTCACGTTTATAACAATATTAAGAAAACCACTAAAGTTAGAACTTACTTTAAAATCCATTGAAAAGTTTAAAGGTACTGGATCCAAGCCATAGGCGTAGTAGATAAAGTAAGTATTCCTGCCATTCCACCGCGGCCCAGCTAACGGCTCAGGGGTAGGTATACTCCAGGATTTGATTTCGACTCCCTGAACCGGGGAAATCATAACTCCAATATGCGCTGGTCCTAAAATAAGTAAGTAATTTCTATAATATTGGTAAGTAAGTTTTACGTCAACCACTCACTTACAACCCCCTTTCAGAACAGCGGTAAGCAAAGAGTGACCGCAAAAACTGCCTGTTTTTTCAAAATTCACAGAGAGTTGAAGAAAAGACATACTAATATGTATTTTATACCAAATTACTCGTCGCACAAAATTAGGATGAACATTGTTTATCGTTTTTTGCAAATTTTCAATAACCACCCCCATTTAGGCCAAAGGAAAGGGGTTAAAAAGTCGCCAAATCTAAAGAATTGTGAATATATAGTTAATTTATATTTTATATATTTTATTTATATATAATTATAATAATAATATTATTTATATATATTATATATAATATAAATATAATATATATATATAAAAATATATTATATATATATATATATATATATATATATATATATATATATATATATATATATTATTATTTATTTGTCTGTCCACGTGATTCTGAAGTTATGGCTTGAGCTAAAATCATGAAATTTGGCACAGTGGTAGTCTTTAGCAGTGGCTAGAACCTAACGAAGCCCGTTTTTTGAATTTCGCCCCCGGGACAAAAATAGGAACAAAAAAGTGTTTTTTTACCGTTAGCCGTACGGAAGGCCTCTTACGCAGACAGAGGCTACTTAATATTTTCTCTCGCCTGGCGGAGACAGGCTTTTCGTCTAGTAGGAAATAAGCGACTAAACGAGCAAAGCCAGCTCACTATTCTAAATTTATTGGCTCTTTTTAAGCTAAAGAAGCAACAAGAAGCTGCAGGAATTGCCCTGAACTTTCAAAATGTTGTGAAAAGGACAGCTGCCGCCACGAAACTGAATGCAAGAGCAATATTTAATTTAAAAAATATGGACTAAAATCGGACAAAAGTCTTAAAGAAGTATCATCAACAAGAAATAAAGAGCATATCAAAATTACTGACTACTTAAAAAGCAAGATCCGGGATACCATTTATCGCATGTACGCACTTAAAGAGCATATTACCATAAAATCTCTCCATCAAAAATTAAATGATGAAATGATCAATCATTTTAACTTCTCCATTAGTTTTTTGCGAAAATGGGTAAAAGAAATTGGCTTTTAGTGCAAGAAAAGTAACAACCGAAAGTATCTCATGGATTTACCAGATGTTTTTAATAAAAGAATTAAATTTTTAAGAGAATACACAAAAAAATATGAGTCTACTTCAAAACGGTCTTACTCCAGTATTTCTTGATGAAACATGGATATTCAGTAAAGGATCTTTTAGAAATACCTGGAAGGATGATACCAAAGCCACAAGCTCTTCAAAAAGCAGTGAAGGTGAGTAAAATTTGCTTTTATTAAAAAAGAAACCATTGGTAGGGGATCAATTACCAATACCTTTAGACTTGCGCCCTAACATTTTTTCCGTTTTGATTAATGTGCTAGGGTTGGATTTGAGAATTGCCTTGGGATTTGGATTCGTGATGGGATGAAGTGAATATACGTTTCTAATTATACTAGACATCTAAATTAATACTATAAAAACATTTTTTTTCCTTTTGCGCCGATGATAAAACCGTTAATTTTTTAGGTTAGGTCAACGCCGGCAATGAAAACGGATTTATCAAGGGAGCTAGTTTAGTCTTTAAAAGTGGTAGAAAGAGTGGCGACTACCATGATAGCATGAACCGCCAAAATTTCGAAAAATGGTTTAAATATCAACTTGTTTCAAATTTGCCGCCCAAATCATTTATTATCATGGATAACGCTAGCTACCACTCCGGGCTGGTAGAAGACATACCCGCAAATCTTGGACCAAAAAAAGATTAATTCTGTGGCTTTCCGAAGGAAATATTGCTTTTCCTGAGACAGCTATGAAAGACCAATTCTGGGAAAGGGTAGAAAAAAACCGAAGTTTAGATAAGAATTTCCTTGACGAATATGTGAAACCTTTTGGTCATAAAGTTCTTCGCCTCCCACCGTACCATTGTCAATATAATCCAATTGAAATGGTTTGGTCAGAGTGCAAAAGAAGTGTTGGCAACGTGGGAAAAGGTACTTGGCGAAATAACCACTGAGCATTGGCAGAACTACATTCGACAGGCCCAAAAAGAGATCCTAGAAGCTTGGGAAGTATTTAGAATATGCGATGCTTCAGATATAAACCCCGTCATAGTGACTGATTCGGATGACGAAGATGAGAGCGACGATCTGTTATCTGACCTTGACGATCTTTGATTTATATCATGTAATATTTTATTTATAAAGTGTTTATTTATTTATTTAAATTTAGTTTAATCACTTTGTCACACATTAAGTTTCCTATTGTTACCATTGGTTTATATTGTATTGTGTTGCAATCAACATCTTTTGGAATATCCTTTTGCCCTTGTTGATGATACTTCTTTAAAGCTTTTGTCCCATTTTAGTCCATTTTTTTTAAATTAAATATCGCTCCTTCACTTACTTTCTTTGGGGCAGCTGTCCTTTCCACCAAGTTTTGAAGGTTTGAAGGAAAACGCCAATAAATTTAGAATGATAAGCTGTTTGCATTTTGAAGTATTGTTAAGAAAGCATTTTTGTACACTTTTTTATAAATAAATCATATTTTATATTGTTAAAAAAACTTTTAGTTTTTCTTAAAAGTATGGAAAATAGATCCTTTACATTTTATAAAAAAATCCAAACTATAAAGAAATATATTTGTAAAAAAATATAAATGAAACATTTATAAAAGCATTTGTCAGATCCATCTCCAACGGGTTCGGAGCGAAAAGTACAAATGCACCTTTGTTATGCCAATTGTTAACAGCTAAGAAATGCGTTTTTTTGGGCTTTTTGACATAACTGCATATCCAAAAAAATTTAAGTATAGCAGTGATATTAAAAGTTATTCTCACTGCGATTTTTGTTTCAAATGGACCCCTAAATAATGAATAATACATTTCCATTCCTAGAAAGGTTGTAAACCAACCCCCATGAGCTATGTGGGGGTGCAATCATCCCTTAAAATATATAAAATCATATGCAACTTTAAAAATTGCAAAATAACAAAAAACTTATTTTTTAGGACATGTCCAATAAGAAATAAATGTATATGATGATCAACAACCCTTATTTAAGGGTAAAACCACCCTTATTAAAAGGAAAAATAAGATAAAATGCTAGCTTTTTCAAAAAAAGTCTTAGCTTCATATTTTTTTAAATTCAAGTATATAAAACCAATGTACCTAGATTTTTCGAGTTTACTTTTAACCAAAACGACTCCTGCAAGGGGGTATATTCATATTTTTCCCTTAAAATGTAAAATATTATAAACAACTTTAAATTGTAAAAACATATTTAATGTTTTAGGATATCTCAAATATGATATTAACATAAAACCAACGTTCAGAGTAAGTTTTGATAATAAACAAAAAAAAAACTAAGGGTAAAGACACTCTAATTATGAGAAAAATTAAATAAAATGTTAGCTTATGCAAAAAGCGTTTTGACCTCAAATTTTTCATCCCAAGTGTATAAAACAGGCCTTCTTAGATTTTTCAAGCTCATTTTCCCCTGCAAGGGGGTAAATTTATCCCATTAAATGTATAAAATCATATACAACTTATGGGTTTTCTTTTGATCAAAACTCACTCTAAACGATGGTTTTATGTTCATATGACATTTGAGATATCCTAAAACATTTAAATATTTTTTTTACAATTTTAAAATTTGTATGATTTTTTACATTTTAGGGAATAAATGTACCCCTTGTAGTGGTCGCTTAATTAAAAGTGAACTCGAAAAATCTAAGAATGGCTGTTTTATACACTTGGATTAAAAATATATAAAGCAAAAACTTTTTAAAATAAGCTAACTTTTTATTTAATTTTCCTGATTATGCTGGTGTCTATACCCTTTATTTTAGGGGTGGTTATTAAAAATCACTGTGAACGGCGGTTTTATGGTAATTAATATCATATTTGAGATATCCTAAAACATATAAATATTTTTTTTACAATTTTAAGTTGTATACGATTTTCTACATTTTAGGGAATTAATATACCCCCTTGCAGGGGTGGTTTTGGTTAAAAGTGAACTCAAAAAATCTAGGCATGCTAGTTTTATATACTTGGATCAAAAAAATATGAAGCTAAGACTGGGTGGTTGAATAACATATACATTTATTTCTTATTAGACATGTCCTGAAAAATGTGTTTTTCTTTTATTTTGCAATTTTTAAAGTTGCAGATGATTTTATATATTTTAGGAGATGATTGCACCCCCACATAGTCCATGGGGATTGGTTTAAAACCTTCTCAGGAATAAAGATGTATTATTTCATTTTTCCATGGTCTATTCAAAACAAAAATCGCAGTGAGAATAACGTTTATTACCGCTGCTATTTTCCCAATTCTTCAGATTTGGCGACTTTCCAATTTGCAAAAACAAAAAGCAATGCTCATCCTAATTTTTTGCGACGAGTAATATCGTATAAAATACATACTTGTAAGTCTTTTCCTTACCTCCCTATGAATTGTGAAAAAGAATGCAGTTTTTGAGCGATTTTTGAGGACACTCTTTTTAGTTTACTTTTCCTTACTACACTTAAGCCAAAAGAAAGGTCAACCTGGGAATGAGCGATAATAAGCTGTAAACTTATATAAAGCTTTATTACGACTTTATAAAAATTGTCTTAAAAGTGTCATAAAATATCGTGTCTGCGTCTTCAATAAATGTAAATTTAATTAAGGTATATTAAAATATAATTAAAATAAACTAGTATTTCACTTAAACAAATTAATTAAAAGTATTAAACTCATATATTTGATAAATAAAAATTATTAATAAATATAATATATTAGTTAATAAATAATGCAAATTATTCTGTTATTAATTATCAGGACTCACCCAATTTTATTCTCTATCATTTGTATAATACATACAAATATATAAAGATATTTGCGAAAACCCGAATTTTGTTAGATTTGGCCTTGAATATTGTTACGAACTTTAGTTAGTGTTTAGTTATTAGAAATATGAAAGGTTAGAATTATTTTATTTAGGTTAATAATTTATTTAAAATAGGTTACCTTAGTTTTTCCCTTTTTCGGCGGTCATTGCGGATTATCCTGAGGGCGCTGGAGACATCCTTTTTTACACTTTTCTTACATCCTGTAGTAAAAGAATTCTTTCGGCTAATTCTAGACTTTTCCAGACTTTTCCATTATTTTCCACTTTACTATAAGAAGCGCGAGGGAAGTCCGCACGGGCCAGTTTAGTTTTGTCTTTCGAAGAGATAAGAAGTTGACAGACAGTTAAAGGTTAACGAGTTGTCATAAATACGTTAAAGTGTTACCATAAAAACGTTTGTAAACCTGATATCCAATAAAAAGGTGTAAAACCAGGATCCGTGTTTTTATACGGGATGTCACGGAACAATATCTACAGATACGGACACAGGATTTTATGAGACTTTTGCGACAACTTTTAGAGAGTCAAAATAAACGTTTATACAAGTTTACAGTCTATTATCTCTTATTCCGAGGTAAAATCCCTTAATGTACCTGGGCTATGAAAAATTGTTTTAAAAGATCTGAAGAAAAAGAGATTATTTACAAAATAAAACTAAATTTAATCTGTCATAAGAATTGATAGTATGTCTCCAATCTGTCGGATTTTGTGTAGCTTATAATCTTTCAGGCTTTTAACGAATATGTGATTCAAGTTCACTTTTGTAAATATGTTCTATAGTTTTATGGCGGATTCATGTTTTAATATGTTTTCTTAGTTTAAAGTAATTATCCTCTTGATTTTATAAACAAATGCTTTCTAAAATTTAAACAACCAAATTTAAGACAAAATCAAAATAGCCCTATTACTAATTATTTTTTACCATATATTCCTGGCTTATCAAATAAAATTTAACGAATAGGTAATACATTTAGTATTCGTACTATCTTTAAAACACAAAACACTATTAGATCTAAAGTAACAAAAACAAAACCAAACAATATAAACAAAAACACATGTTGTTTATAAGATCCTTTGTGAATGTAATAAATTGTATATAGGTGAAACTTCCAGACCATCAGCCAAACGCATAAAAGAACATAGAACATACATTAAAACCACAAAATTCCACAAATCAAAAATTTGTCAACACGCATTTGATAACAACTACATTATAAACTGGAATGCTTCTAGCATTTTAGCAAAGAAAACTTGTTCAAAAAAACGTAAAATCAAGGAAAGTGCATTTATTTTATTAAATAAAGATAAATGTGTAGCATCAATATCTGTTAATTTAAACTTAAAATCAATTAATAATTTTTGAATAATATAATATACCAGTCAAATAAACCAATGTCATTGATGACAAAAAGTCATAAAAAGTAAAAAGCAATCAGAATTTCCTAAGTTTTTAAAGCAATTTTTTTTTAAATTCAGTTTTTTTTTATTTCGCCTTGACAACGGTGGCCGACTTGCCATCGAAACGTAGATATTTTTTTTTTATTTTTGAGTTTTTTGGAGGGTTTTTCTTCTTTTTTGTTGCAGGCGATCTGCAAGTTCATAGGGGTCAATAGGGCTGAGCAGGATCAGCTCGCTATACTCCGGGACCTGGACCGAAGTGGTCGCATTTTCTAGAAATTTTCAAGACGAGTACTCCCAAAGAAAACATATCGAAGTTCACTTTTGTTTATGTCATTTTCAAACTAATTGTTAAACACATTACCTATTAATGCACACTTTTGGACGAAAACATACCATTTATTTCAAAGCTCAATCTTTCTCCACCATCAATTTTCTTTCTTTCTCTAATGTTCATCCGAACAGGCTTTAGAAGAACAGGTTCTGGTCCTGGAACCCAATGTGTCTTCCAAATCATAGTTAAAACTGGTACCAAATATGGAAGTCCGCAGTATAAATAGTCGTCACAGTCTTTTTGTACTAACTCTGCTGTCTTCATGATAGGAACATAATTGTCCACAGTGTGTGGACTATTAGGGTCCATGTCGGCTAGCCAGTAGCCATTAGATATGTTTGTGATTGCGCCGGAAGAGTCATGGAATGTACGTTTTGTGTGCTGAAATAATCATATTAATAAGTTTAATAAAGCAAAATTTTATTTAATTAAAGATAAACTAACTTTTAAATCTAAAAGAAGTAATTGCGGCAACTTCATGTTAGCGGGCAGACAACAAATGATAGGTGTTTAAGGTTGCAGGAGAGCGTGTTATGCTTGAAGTAGCATTGCGTACTTCAGTTCTCGCTTCGAATGTTTTTTTCATTAACCCAGTTCGTACTGGGATTGTCCCTATAATTTTTTCCCAACCGCTGTGTTCGCACGTCGTTGTCGTGGTTGGGCCCAGTAGGATCTTTTGGAACATGCGCTAGAGTTGCTGGTTATCGGCAACTCTTTTGGCTAGCGTATGGAACGGAATCCGAAGCTAAGACGAACACAAGCCTTAACTCAAGGTGTTAGCATACCGTGCTGATGAATGACTGACATCCTGTGCCTTAAAAAGGTGTTTCCAACGGTGCCTCTGAGATACAGGGCGACCTCTCAGAGTATCTAGCCTTACTGCGGTAATGCGGGGCTCTGCCGTGGTGGACTATTACTTCACTAGCTCCAAACAGAAAGCGGACAGAACCGCTTTCATAGGAAAAAAGTGACAAAGGTGCGCTGACCGAACGGATAAATTCGTTTCGAGAGGTGCCATCCATGATCACAAGCAGACGAAGGTGCGCCGACCGAAACAGGTGAATCCGTTTCGAAAGGTGCCCCTAAAGTCACATGCGCCTGTTTCACGGGGAGGGGCTAATCCATCACGAACGAACAGAACCGCTTTTGTAGGGAAAAGGGTTTCCTGGCTTTAAACAAAAAACGGATAGAACTCATAAAGAAAGACCGGAGAAACGGCCTCAGAAGAAACATCTGGTTTCTGTAACAAGGACCTGGTAGCTACCCACGTCACTAAACCAGGAGAGGAGGGCATGACGGATCTAATCGTCTGCTCGTCATAGATTCCAGGAGAAAGGGACACTAGAACACATATTGTGCTCGTGTCTGGTAGCGACACGAGTAAAAGGAGATGTAAGAACTCTCTCCCAATTTAATATCGGATTCGTTGGAAGTCTGATTCTATGGGGAGAAACATAAAAATTTGTGAGCCACAATAGACCGAGCGGTCGCGGTGGAGCGCGTAAAAAGTCCACTCACTTTAAACGTAACCTATCCTAACCTAACCCTATAATTCGGCATGTTTTAAAAGGTATTATTTAAATTTAAAGAAATACTAAAAAGTAGTTTTTTACAAAAGTTTTAGGATTTTTTTATAAAAATGTAGATATGACATTTAAAAAAATAAATGACGATGGAAAATAGAAAAATTTGAAATAATATCTTTATTAATAGAACATCCCGTATTTTATTAAAAATACAAAATCATCGCGTTTTTCCCTTTTTAAAAATATATAATAAGGAGCACCCCTCATTAGGTCTACTAAGCCGTGAAAGCCAAACAGAACTTCTATGTTGGATCCAGCTTGGCCAAAGATGAGGATAGATAACAAAACAAATGAATTAACGTATTTGGTACTTAAAGAAAAAATATTGCCTACTATTACTATAATAACGAGTATGCACTTGTGTTGTTTAAGCCTAGTCGTCCACTGGAAGCGAAATATAACTCAAAAACTACTGAATTTAGGAAAAAATGGTATATAGTCAAAAATAATGGTCTAATAAATCTACGTAAGTTTTTTTTATATAACATTTTTGTAGCCCTTTTAGTTTGTAAGATAATAACGATTTAAATTTAAAATAAAAACTCCAATTTCGTAAAAACTAAAAAAGTTACGAAAAAGTGTAAAAGGCAAAAATATTCCTTTTGGTTAGCTCTATAAAAATCCTTATATACACATTTTTAATAAAATAAGTAATAAAGGAGATATAAGCAAACAAGTTATTTTGGTCATTAAAAATTTGGCTAATAACATTTTATTGGTACTGGTAACTATACCAGCCCCGATTCATTTAAAAATTAATTCAAAATGTTTTATTTATCGAATGAAACAAATTAATACAAATGTGCCTCCAGGTAATGGGCACGGATATTTTATTTATTTTTTTTATAATTGTACCCATTCCAAACCACTTGAAACTTTAACCAAAATAAAATTTATTTTTTTTTTAATAAAAAAAAATAATAAGTGCCTCCTCTATCTGGGTGTTATATACCTGGCAGGATGCTTAACATTTCTCGATCTTTTATGCTTCTATGTGTGTAGCTCATTGTTTTAATATTTTTATTATCGATTTAAATAATAATATTATTAATTTATAAAGACAGTGACTGGTTCAGAATGATCTTGAGAAAATTTTAATGATATTTTTAACATGATTTTTTTTTATAGTTTATTATTATTTTTAGCTGAATTAATGTTTAAACTTTAATTTAATCATATCGCAAAGTAGTAAACAAATGGGTAAATACCATAATTTAAATAAGAATGACTTTCAGCCTAGGAGAAGTAGATAGCTTAATACGAAAAATGTTTTATAAGTTTAATACTAAAAAAACTATATAAAACAATATGTTAAAATTATAAATAAAATTTTTTCAAGATCATTTTGAACGAGTAACTGTTTTTAAAAAATTATTGATATTAAAATTTAAATCGATAATAAAAATATTTAAACGATGAGCTATACATATAGTAGCATAGGAGATCGATAGATAGATAGATATTTTGAATTAAGGTGCGTCAGCAACTAAGGCCATTTAGCGCATAGGAGATCGAGAAATGTTAACCGTCCTGTCAGGTATATAACCCAGATAAAAAAGGCATTTTTTTCAATATAATATAATAAATATAAATAAAATTTTATTTAAGTGAAAGTCTTAAGTAGATAGGAATGGGTACAGTTATTGGACCAAAAAAAATAAAATAAAATATCCGTGCCACCAGGTTACCCCCATTGCCTTCAGGCACATGTGTATTAGTTTGTTTCATTCAATGAATAGAACATTTAGAATATCACATTTAATACTTATTTTATTAAAAATATGTATAAAACGTTTTTTTAGAACTTACTAAAAGGCATATTTTTTGTTTATTACATTTTTTTCGTAACTCTTTTTGTTTTTAAGATATTTGCGTTTTTATTTTAAATTTAAATTCATAATATCTTAAAACTTAAAAGGTCTACAAAAAAAATATGAAAAAAATAACAAAGTTTTATTAGACCATCAATTTTGATTATATACCTTTTTTCCTAAAATCAATATTTTTTGAGTTATATTAATTTAACAAACTGATTTTTACGATTTTTTTAAGGTAAAAAAAATGCAATTTGAACTCGCTGAGCTGAGGCAGCAGTGCGGCTTTGAATTGACTATTGTTCATAGTAATATAAAAAAAAATGTTTTATACGGGGTTCTTGCTTGTGGTTATAGGCTTGGATTTTTGCGGTGGCCGCCCGGATTATAAAGAGGGGTGCTCCGTTGCATATACATTAAAAATTTAAAGTTAAATTGTTACAAAACTGCTTATCCAAACATAGACATGTTATATATTATTGAAAAAGGAAAAACACAAGATTTTATATTTTTAATAAAATACAGGGTGTTCCATTAAAAAAATATAAATTATTTCCGATCGTCAGTTGTTTTTTAAAATGTCATAATATCTAAAGTTTTCATAAAAAAGTTCTAACACTTTTGTATAAACCATTTTTTTTTGTATTTCTGCAAAAGCATGCCCAATTCTAAGGAAAAACCCTGTACGCCGTGTACGCCCCTAAATTGGCAAGGCAGTGACCATACCTTGGTATAGAGACAAATTTGCTAACTCTTTATCTTTTCGAGGGGGCTCTAGCCGAATATAAAGTTTATTTTTTGCTACAAGAGGTGGAACATCACGTGGTCTTTTTTGGGAAATTTTAAAGACATTTGACATACTTCTTATACCAATTAGAATGATTTTGCGCGTTATCTTTTTATAAATTGGTTATATCAGTAAAAAAAATTTACTCGTACACTTTAGCCGGTAGCAACCTCATTCATGTGCATTATTAGCTAGTGTCACTGTCTAAGTCTTACTGTAAACTGTAAAGTGTGCAGAAAAATTTGAAAACAAATCCTATTATATAATTATAACAAAAAAGTGTAATTATTTGTAAACTATCTAAGTTATCAATTATACCTGGTGGTGCATCGCCAGACTGGCCATAGGAAATCCCATGTAAATTTTGATACATTGAAATATTGGCTCCCCTATTGAATTTACAACAGAATTGTATTAGACTATTTGGAAGACGTTGATAAGATTAGCTCACATTCTAAATTTCTTTTTTTTTCTGATAAGGCAATTAAAAGTTATTTAAGAAAAACTATTAGTAAAATCGTTGCATACCTGCTACATACCTTAATGAATCCACCAGTTATAAATAAAATGTCTTGTCAACTTTTTAATTCGAGTTTTACTTTGTATTAGTTATTTCAAAATGTTTAATAGTATTGAAGAGGAAATAATAATGATTAAATGGTATTACATGGAAAATAGTTATCGAAGAGTATCCGACATGTTCTCTATGTTTTTTTCCTGACAGACACATTCCAAGTAAGACAACAGTTTAAAATATCGTTCATAAGTTTGAGACAAAAGGTACTGTTATTAATAAATGCAACTGCTTAGAGCGAAATAATAATGTACTCGATGGAAGAGCTCAAGAAAATAATGCCGATTTAGATGTTTTACTTCATGTAGAAGAAAATAAAGGAATTAGCACCAGGCTTCTTGGCAAAGTTGTAGGAAGGATCACAGGACAGTACTACGCAAATTAAAGAAATATAAATATCATCCGTACAAATATCAAAGACATCAGGAATTAAGGGAAGGCGATGAGATCCGAAGAGCAGATTTTTGTTTTGAAGTTATGGAAATGGCGAATAACGATAGGGACTTCTTACGCAACATTTGTTTTAGTGACGAATGCATCTTCACATTAAACAATGAATCAAACGTTTAAAACATCAGATACTGGAGCAAAGAAAATGAACACAGATTTGTATCTACAAGGACTCAATACCCTCAAAAGGTAAACGTTTGGGCGGGTATATTTGGACATCGGATTATTGGACCTTTTTTCTTGAATCACAATTTAGGAACAGAAACTTTTTTAGGACTATTACAAAATCATGTGGGGCCGGCATTGGAAGAAGTTGCACCTGACAATCAAGACATTTGGTTTCAAATGGATGGTTGTCCTGCACACAATTCACGAGAAGTAAGGGAATATTTTTAGTTTTCAATGGACTCACTATAGGACCAAATTACACCATAAATTGGCCAGCTAGGTCTCCTGATCTTTCGCCAAACGACTTCTTCCTTTGGGGTCATATCAAAAATGTTATTTATACAAATTTGAGTTATCAAAATTTAGAACAATTAAAAGTTTCAATTTCAGCGACGTGCGACCGACTATCGGCATTTCAACTTCATAATGTAAGAACTAAATTTTATAACCGTTTAGGATATTGTTTAGCAGTAAACGGAGGTCTGTTTAAGCATCTAATTAAAAACATTAGCTTTTAGTTTCAATGTGTTGTCTTAAAACGTATTTTTAGACAGTTTTTAAGTGTGTTTTTCACCTTCCTATAAAATTGTTCAATGATGTAAAAATCTCATTATGTAGTTCTATGTAATTACTTGTATTTATTAAATGATTACAACCATTATTTTCTCTTCAATACTGTAAAACATGTTGAAATAACTAATACAAAGTAAAACGTGAATTAGAAAGTTGACAAGACATTTTATTTATTAATGGTGGATTCATTAAGGTATGTAGCAGGTATGCAACGATTTTACTAATAGTTTTTTTTTAAATAACTTTTAATTGCCTTATCAGAAAAAAACGAAATTTAATATGTGAGCTAATCTTATCAACGTCTTCAAAATAGTCTAATACAATTTTGTTGTAAATTCAATAGGGGAGCCAATATTTCAATGTATCAAAATTTACATGGGGTTTCCTATGGCCAGTCTGGCGATGCACCACCCGGTATATTACTTAATTTGCATAAGACTTTTGTACAATTTTCTATTTAAAATTGCAAATTTCTTTTTTCTTTCGTAAATTTAGAGTATGACGGGTAAGAAAGACAAAAGAAAAAGCACAAGTGACCATAATCGTCAAGAATATAATTCAGACAATCGACTATGCATTTTACAGCCATCTTTATTTAGCTAAAACAATTTATATATTATTTGCGGAGAAAAATTCTACAAAAAACTTTAAACACACAATATAAGAGTATCTTAAGAGAATGATAAGCGTTTAGAAATAAATACTTGATTCTTTAAAATTTTCTTATATTTTTAATTTTAGTAAGGTACAGATTAAAAATTAAAACTCAAAATTAGTACATTTTTTGTAATTACCTTATTAGCTGCAATATTTGCTAAATAAATCACTTACCGCTATCATAAACCTTTGCGGCGCTAGAATACCAGGCTCGCCAGAATAGGGAAATCCTAGCGGGGTCAGTAAGAGAACAGCTACCGATATCAAAAACACTGCTATTAAAAAGCTAAAAATTCTCTCCACCTTTCTGACTAGTAGTATTAACGGCACTGCAAAGCTAAAGAGCTTAGAGAAAATCACGGTCATCATCACAGCAGTGAGGTATTCGGCATGGCTACCTGTTAAGAAAAATTTTAAATTAGTATGGGCTGATCTAATTTTGTTGCTTATAATTTTAAAATAAAAAGCGTCACAGTAATTTATATTATTAATTTCAAAAACATGTTTTTTTTAATTTTTTTGTTGGTATTTTAGATATTAAATTATAAAACATAAATTTAATTTCAGTGATGTCAGTTCTTGGGTTTACGGTAATATAAAAGCAGGATTGTAAACGGGGTGACGGTTAAAAAAGTTTACAAATTAATATAGGAAAAAGACTAATTTATACTAATCAACTTTCATGTTATCCTTTTAAATTCATTATACAGGGTGTCCCAGAATATGTGGGCAATCTCGGCACCTAATAGAAAACCTAAAAATATTATGACAAGTTTCCATAAACTTTTTCCTACGACCCTCCCCTAAGGAAATACAGGTACATAACGGACGCCTCCGGGAATCGTTTTTTTTTTAATAACTTTTAAAATACTAGGAGTAAATTAATATTTTTTAATATGATGGTTACTAGGTCTTCATAAAATAAACCCATTAAATAATATTTGGCTTATTTAGTTTGCCAGGGACAGACTAGCTTTGACACAATAATAGCAATTTTTTAACACCCTGTATGATAAAGGCTCAACAATATTATTTTTGGATAGCTTTAACCTTAAACTAAAAAAATATTCTTGATTGACATCGATAAGATCAAGTGTTTCCGAGAAATAAGATATTATGTTTGGTATTTTTTTACATTATACAGGGTGTTTTAATTGAACGTTAATATTTAAGGAGGCAATTTTTGGGTCCATTCTAAAAAGAAAACTTTATATAAACGTATGTCCTAAACGTCTTAACTTTTGAGATACAGGGTGGTAAAATTTTTAAACATAAATGATTTATTTTTGAAAATTTTACCACCTTGTATCTCAAAAGTTAAGACGTTTAGGACATACGTTCATATGAAGTTTTTATCTTAAAATGGACCTAGAAATTGCCTCCTTAAATATTAACGTTTAATTAGAAAACACCCTGTATAATGTAAAAAAAAATTACCAATCATAATATTTTATTTCTCGTAAACAGTAGATCTTATCGAAGTCAATCAAGAGTACCTTTTTTTTAGTTTAAGGTTGAGGCTACTTAAAATATTATTGTTAAGCCTTTATCATACAGGGTGTTAAAAAAACTCCTATTATTGTCGGAGCTAGTCCGTCCCTGGCAAACTAAAAAAGCCAAATATGATTTAATGGGTTTATTTTAAGAAGACTTTTCTAGTTACCATCATATTAAAAAAAATATTAATTTAGGCCAAGTATTTAAAAAGTCATTAAAAAAAAAACGATTCCCCGGGGCGTCTGTTATGTACCTGTATCTCTGTAGGGGAGGGTCGTAGGAAAAAAGTTTATGGGAACTTGTCATAATAATTTTGGGTTTTCTATTAGATTCCGAGAGATCGCCCACATATTCTGGGACACCCTGTATATTCATAATAATTAAAAAATCTATTTATTACGTGGTGATAAATTTAAAAATTCTTCTCTATATACATATTACATATTTTTTAATAGTCGCAATGAGCGTAAATAAAAAAAATAAAAATTTATGTCTATGGTATATTGTGCAAAGTATGGAAGTTCCGTCACTATATTTTATTGAAAAAAAAAATATACATTTAGATATAGAACTAAGGCTTATGTACTGCTTACCTGAACCAGCTCGGCCCATTATTGGGATAAATAAATATAAGGCTCCAATAGTGAGGTAAAAATGTTGCACAAATGGTAAGCCACCATTAAAATGTGCAATAAAAGCCATTTGGAATCTAAAATAAAATAAAAAATATAATAACTTCTATATACAGGGTGTTACAAATTCGAGTGTATGCATGGTGATCTCGTAAACCGTAAGAGATACAAGGTGGGTTAAACTGAGGCAAAGTTGCGCATTTGGGTGCCTAACAACATGCCTATTAGAAAGTTGTAAAATTCCGAGTACTTCCAGAGATATCTGGAAAGAACCGAAATTTGCCAATTTGGTTTTTATTGTTTTCTGATGTTATTTGAAGAGATATGAAAAAACAAAAGACACTTTCACATGGCCACTTTTTAAGCTCTACAAAACAGAGTTGAGAGATTTTCCGTACAACGTTTCGTTTTCGTTAAACCATCATCAACTTTATTTTTTTAAATACGGCACTCAATTGTTTATTGCATTTTTTTGAAGCAGTTAAAATCCCAATTACGATGATGTATAACACTTAATATTTTTCTGTTAAATAAACATATTTTCCATAAGGGACAATAAGTAAGACAAGGAACGCACATCATTTCTTATAGGGCGTTCCATATATGTTAATAAATATTAAGTGTTATACATTTTTGTAATTGGGATAATAAGGGGTTCAAAAAAATTAAATAAAAAACCCAGGTCCGTATTTAAAAAAATAAAGTTGATGATGGTTTAACGAAATCGAAACGACGTACGCAAAATCTCTCAACGCTGTTTTTTAGAGCTTAAAAAGTGGCCATGAGAAATTGTGTTTTGTTTTTCCATATCCCTTTAAATAACGTCAGAAAAAAATAAAAACGATATCGGCAAATTTCGGTTTTTTTCTAATATCTCCGAAAGTACTCGGAATTTTGCAACTTTCTAAAGTGGACATGGTTAGTTACGCAAATACACGACTTTGCCATAATTTAACCGACCTTGTATCTCTTACGGTTTACGAGATCCCCATGCATACACTCGAATTTGTAACACCCTGTATTTACCTGTCTTACTAGCTCTAGCAAACAATTTGTTTCCAATAAGAATGTAAATTACTGGTGCACTACGCTACGTTTACACACTTGGCAAGTCGCGACAAGGTTTCACAAAACGAAAGCGTGTAAACGGGGTATTTGGTTTGGCTTGCGTGAGCTTGCCGCCGATCCGGGCAGGTGTCGATTTTTGAACACAAATCAATCGGTATTTTTGTAGATAGTCAAATTGGGGTAGAACATGAACTAAAATACTAAATATTTTTTTAGAATCGTTTACATCACATAGTTTATTTCGAGTTGGAAATAGAAAAATCTGAAAAATGGATCCTTATATGCTTTAATTGCAATTAAAAACAAGTAATTTACTACCTTAGTTCACAAACCAAGCCACACATATGCAACAATTTATACATGACGGCTCGGCTCTTCAAACTTGATAGATCAGCTGACGCGTAGTTAGATAAAGTGGATCATGTTAGGTGGGCCGCAACAGTCACTGGATCTTATCCTTTATCAGGTACAGCAAGAGCACAATGATGCAAATATTACAAGAAGAAGACTACAGACTGTCATTAGCTAAAGTACTTGAACGAACCTAACTAAATATTTGGCGATTATGATTTTTTTTTAAATTTGGCAAGATAACCAGAATAATATTGAAACATTAGGTTTATTTAAACACTAATCGCTGTGGATTTTATAAAAGGTTGTGTGTCCTTGATCTTCAACACCTGAGATAGTCAGCAGTTTATACTAATATTTATATTAAAATAAATCTTATATCATAAAATCTTACCTCTCCAACGTCCAAACAGTCGAGATTTCAATATACTTCCCAACGAAGTAAAAAATACCCATGTAAGCGCTATAAAACTAGATCTTATCCTTAAAAGTATTCCTATAAACAAAGCAATTGTCCAAATAGCTTGATATGCATCATAGTACAGTTGAAATACTGTCCATGGTGATAACTCTAAATCCTGAAAGAACGTATACTAATTTTTAAAGACATAAAAATATTAAGAAAGAAATTAAATTATGGAGTTTTACGCCACTCCTAAAAATAAAGTAAAATTAAAAAAAGGGATATACCTATATAAAAATTAGCGCCCATATTTTTCTACAAATAAAATAAGGCGTTTTTTTTTTAAACCTAACCTTAATAATGCTTTTTTAAAAATGATTTTATGCAATATCTCTAAACTTTTTGTTTTAGGTAAATCAATATAACTGGCAAGTTTTACATTTTTTCCAAATGGTACTGAAATGTTTTCAATATTACCCCTGCCTGTATAATCTGTCTAAAAAAATGTACCTCGTTTCGCTATTAAAATAAACAAAACCTAAAAATTTAAATGCTACCAAAACCGCGCTTCAATGCTGTGACATCAATAGTCCCAGAAACGACACGGCACATTTCTTATGGGAAGTTTCCCCCAGTGAAAATGGCTGAAATCAATATATGTTGTAGCTTTTGTCATCCTGAAAAAAAATCTTAATGGACACGGAGCTCCATTATGCGTATTTTGGCTTCTACGGAGCTCCTAAGTTTCACAGATCGATCATTTCTTATGGGAAGTGTCCCTCGGTAAAAATGGCTGAAATCGATATATGTTTTTTTTAACCTAAAGGGAAAGGCTCAATGGGCACGAAGCTCCATTTTCGGATTTTGGCTCCTACGGAGCTCCAAAGCTCCATAGATCGATCATTATTTACAAATTCAAAAGGCCATATTTCGACCTAGAAAACATAAAAGAAGGTATTGATTTTACCAATTTCGATTGTTGACAGTTGACAGCTGTCAATTGTCAATATTGACTTTTTGACATTTGATTTGAATTCATTAACCTAAAAAACATAAGAACGTGTACTTTTTTTATATTATTATGCATTAAACTAGTGAAATATGACCTATTAAATTTGTAAATAGTGATCGATCTGTGGAGGTCCATAGGAGCCAAAATACGCATAATGGAGCTTCGGCCCATTAAGACTTTTCTCAGAATGAGAAAAGCTGCAACATATATTGATTTCAGCCATTTTTACCGGGGTCACTTCCCATAAGAAATGATCAATCTGTGGAGCTTTGGAGCTCCATAGGTGCCAAAATACGCATAACGGAGCTTCGTGCCCATTAAGACTTTTTCTTAGGATGACCAAAGCTACAACATATATCGATTTTAGCCATTTTCACAGGGGGCCACTTTCAATAAGAAATGGTCGATCTGTAGAGCTTTGGAGCTTCGTAACAGCCAAAATAGGCATAATGGAGCTTGATGCCCTTTGAGACTTTTTCTCGTGACCGAAAAAGCTACAACATATATTAATTTCAGTCATTTTCACCGGGGTCACTTCCCATAAGGAACGATTGATCTGTGGAGCTTTGGTGCTCCGTAGTAGCCAAAATACCCATAATTGAGCTTCGTGCCCATTAAGACTTTTTCTCAAGATGACAAAAGCTAAAACATTTATATTATTTTCAGCAATTTTTACAAGGGGCCACTTCCCATAGGAAATGTGCGGGGTCCTTTGACGATGCCAATATAATAATTTTCCAAGCGCCCATATTTATACGAAGTCGTTTAAGATTCGTACATTTTTTAATTGAGCAGTAAATACATTCCAACAGGCAAACTTTTTTTTATTTAAAGAAATCAGGATTATTTTTATGTAAAAAAGTTTACCAACTAAGCAACAAATTTTCATTCCATTTTTGTTTGGAGTTGTTTAAAAACACGAGTTTGTGTAAAAGTATGGGTTTATATTAAATTACCTTTTTTTTATTAGTTATCAACTAAGCAATCTTTACAGATAAATAATTGTACTAATATATTTGGCAGCAAAAGTGGGGACGATGACGTTCACCAATCAGAAAGTGTTTTAGGACACACATTAATTTTCGTTTTATTAATTATAGACAATAAGAATGCAACAAAAAAGCTTTTTTTAAAATTATATACATGATATTTTACTAAAAAATATGAGTCTGAGTCCTTAATTTGACTGTAAGAAAGTTGCCCCTTTCCTGAGTATCGTGAAGTCGAGGGCATCATATACTGGGAGAATTCTGGACAAGTATTAACTAACCACAACTAACCAAATAAGAAAATTGTATAAGTGTTTCTACCAAAAAAAACGAATATTCTATGCTCGGAGGATTATTTATAAAGCTAACAACGCCTCTGTTTAAGTTCCGAAATTCATTTCTGTTTCAATTTTTTTTTTCGGGGATCCAAGGGTTCCAACTTTTTTTTTAGAATTAATTAACCACACAATCGTAAGAAAATTATTTAAAACTCTATTGCACATTATATTTTTTTCTGTTTTTTATATCTGAATTATTTATGTTACCTACCTTATTATAATATTTGGCATGAATTAAAATCGTAACCAAGGAAATCACAAGCGTAGGTATCACATATATGAAAAATGCCCAAAAAGGCCTGGCATACCAGCTCATGGTACGTCCTAAGCCGTTCAAGCAGGCTGCTGTCAAAACTCCAAATATCACGCAGAGCAACCAGGACAGTAAAATCACTCCCATGACTTTGAAGAGTTTTGTTGCATAAAGCATTATATTTACATCTAAAACAATTTAAAAGAAATATTAGGTTGCATGTCTAACTAGCTTAGGGTTCTCTAGATGTACTATGTACTCGATAAACAATATAGTTTTTAAATAAATACTAAATAATAGCAGGTGCATTTACCAAAATGGTTTAAAATAAGAACCTTTTCCAAACGTTTAAACTGACATTTGTAAGAAATAGTCAACTAACTTTTAACAGTATCTATTTTTTTTAACAATAAAAAGGAAAAATAGTTTTAAACTGCCCAATCCAAAGTAAATAAAGGGATAGGAATAGTATATGAGTTAGGTTTGAAAAGTCCGTGCAAAAATAAAAACTACTTACTTGCTTGGGGTAAACCTTTTTTATTTTTCTACATAGTCTCCTTTTAGGCTTATACACTTCGTCCAACGATGTTCCAGTTTGTTGGTCCCTTCCAAATAATAGGATTTGTCAAAGTCTGCAAAATATCGATCAGTGTCTGCAATCACTTCCTCGTTTGAATAGAATCTTTGTCCGAGGGAGCCAAGTCTGGAGAATAGAGGGGATGTAAAACGAGTTGGAATCCTATTTCCATTAATTTTGCGACCACAAATGCTGAGGTGTGTGCTGGTGCGTTGTCGTGATGAAAAAGGACTTTCTTGTGGGACAATCGTGGGCGTTTTTCTTGCAGCTCGGTTTTCAAACGGTCCAATATTGATGAATAATATGCACCTGTAATAGTTTTACCCTTTTCCAGATAGTCGATTAGGATTATCCCCTGCGAATCCCAAAAGGCAGCCGCCATAACCTTTCCGGCCGGAGGAACGGTCTTCGCCTTTTTTGGTGCAGATTCCCCATGGTTACCCATTGCTTAGATTGTTGTTTGGTCTCAGGAGTATAGTAATGAATCCATGTTTCATCCACAGTGACGAAACGACGCATAAAGTCCTCCGGATTCTTCAGCTGCAAACCATCCTTCCAACACTTCACACGATTCCTTTTTTGGTCAAGCGTGAGCAATCGTGGCACCCATCTTGCGGATAGCTTTCTCATGTCCAAATGTTCATGTAAAATATTATGTACCCGTTCAGTCGAGATGCCCACAGCACTAGCAATCTCACGTACCTTAACTCTTCTGTCATCCATCACCATATCATGGATTTGATCAATGATTTCTGATGTCGTAATCTCCACAGGCCGTCCAGAACGTTCAGCGTCACTTGTGCTCATATGGCCAGTCCGAAAGTTTTGAAACCACTTGTAAACTGTTCTAATCGAAGGTGCAGAGTCACCATAATCTTTATCAATCTTCTCTTTAGTCTCCTGAGGCGCTTTTTCTCTCATAGTTTAATCGCCACACGAAATTCTTTTTCGTCCATTTCTTGAAAATCACTCGACTTCCTTGATTCACACGAATGCCAAACACAAAGAAATAGACCAATATGGCTGACACTTGGTGTGCGTTAATTCAACAGATGCTACTAACTAAACATGACCTCGATACGCGCCGGTGGTGCCATCCCTCTGACTTTGCACGGACTTTTCAAACCATCCTCGTAAAAACGCTGTGTTGAAAGATACTACATGGAAAAAAATTAAACGATTTTTAAAATTATGGTTGTGAGTTGTGTAGTCTCCACAAAAAAATACAAAAAGAAATATTTTTCAATCTTTCTTACTAAAGGACATAAAAAACAATTTTCAATATCGTGCTTCTCAAATAAAAATACGACCAACGAAATTCTATAAACCGTAAACAATTAATATCTACTTAAATATCCTTGATTTGTTTTTTACAGCCTTTTCTTTTTTTTATTCATGAAAGAGAGAACAGGGTAAATCTCCGCAAAGCAGTTTATAGATTTTTGGTAATTTAAATGTAAAAGCAAACACACACATCAATGCTATTTGATTTGCTGGGATGCATAAAACTTATGAAAAAAAAATAATTTATTTGTAATTTAATCGTAATACTGACAATAGAAATTTTGTAAAGAATCAAAAAACAAACAAAACGTTTTTTAGCTTATCCTTATTGGTGCATTTTTCGTAGAGAAAAGCCGGAAAACCGCTAAAGTTGACACACAATTGATTTTAAAAAATTCATAACTTGGACCCTTTTAAAGCTGAAAAGCTGATCTTCCAGAAAGTAATTATTTATAAAATGTTGTTTAAACAGGCTAAGTAATATTTTTGATAACTCATCGTATTACCTGTAAATGCCTGACTTGAATGTATTAAACGGATTATTAAATTTTAAATTTTGTTTTATAACTTGTGTATCTTCGTGTTTCCTACAGATTTGGCGAAATGTGTAAAAAACGGCATGAAAAAGGGCGCGACACGCGCGTTCTCGCTCTTGAAGTAAAGCAGTGGGGGGTCAAAGCGGGCCATAAGTAAAAATACAAACGCCTGGCGCTGTACATTTCCCCTAGCTTGCTTTAACCTCCCACCACTCTGCTCTTTGAACGAGATCGCGCGTTCACCGAAATGTTTGGAGCCGTTTTTTACACTTTTTGCCAAATGTACAGGGTGGGCATATAAGCGCGGTAAGCGGCTGTATCTCAGGACCTCTACATCTGACAACAATGGAATTTTTTTTATTATTATAAAAGTGGCCATGAGAAAATTCTGAAAATTATTTTCAAGTTATGTATTTCACCGCTAGAGGGCGTAACTAAAAATTAAATAAGGAAAACGTATTTTTTTCTGAAAACCCATATATTAGCGTATATTTTTGATAATACTGTTAGAAAGCCTAGAAAATTCTCTATTATTTTGGATTAAGGCTCATTGGCGTACGACCGATAGTAGGGGTGGGGGAAGCTCTTGAAAGTCTAATCATTAAAATGGGTGTAAATTTTAAACCACTTATTCGATTTCAGCAAATTAAAATTTGTTTGCAAGATAAATAAGGCTGTTTTAAATATCCGTTCTCCTTATCGCTCTACAGTTTCCAATAAAAGAGCTAGAGGGCGCAATTCGTAATAATTCCAGTTTTTTTTATTTTACTGAAAAAATTTAAATCGAACGGTATATTTTTGACATCATATTTAAAAAGTAGATAAAATTTGCAAAAATATTGCGAAAACCCGACGATGATATCTTTGCTCGTTTTAAACTTATAGCGAATTAAAGTTTTTTTTACGCGCAGAGTCAAAACTTATGTACCGCCATCTAGCGATCGGCCCTAAAATGTCTAATTAACGTATAGTAGGCGGCAAAAACAAGAAATTTTCAAATAATATTTTTTGAAACGTCAAGTATTTATTAGGTGCTTTTAATTCTTGTCAATTTGGTATCTAAATATTTTTTGCGCGATTTTTTGTAAAATGCCTCTTACAAATGATGAAGCTGTTGGTATGATTGCGGTTTTCTTCGAGTGCTTTCAAAATGCAGCAATAGCTGAAAGACAGTATGCCATACGGTATCCAGCTCGCCGTCATTATGGCAGAAAAGTATTTCCACGCTTGGTACAGCGACTACGCGATACTGTGGGAGTTTTAGTAGGCCCAGATTTAGAAGGCGTCGCACTACTGGAAGAACGAAAGAAAACATTATTAATGTGTTGGCCTACGTAGAATTTAATAAGCATATTGGAACTCGGGCGTTATCTTTAGATATGGGAATAACTCAAACTACTGTTCGAAATATACTAAAAGACCACAAGTAAGTAATTGCATTAGCGCACCTTTTTTAATATAATTTAGTCCTTAAATATAATAGGCATTTCTTTTTATTTTTAGGCTACACTCCTACCATATAATCCTACACCAAGCCTTAAACGAACATGATTTTGAGCGCAGAATAGATTTTTGTCAATGGATGCTAGCAATGATTCGCGAAAACTGGCATTTTTTGTCACAGATTCTGTGGACCGATGAAGCTACTTTAAGTAGCGATGGAAGAGTTAACAGGCATAATATGCATTATAGTTCGGCTGAAAATACCCACTGGATGCGAGAAGTCCAGCAGCAAGGCCGCTGGAGTGTAAACGTGTGGTGTGGAATTATCGGAAAGAAAATTATTGGTCTTTTTTTTTTGATGGCACATTAACCGGTAATATTTTTTTTGGATTTTTTAATCGATGCTTTGCCCATTTTAATGGAAGATTTGACATTGGAAGTGAGACGGACCATGTATTTCCAATTGGATGGGTGTCCAGCACATTTTTCCCGTTTGTGCGGGATCATATTAATAATTATTTTCAAGGGCGCTGGATCGGAAGGGGAAGTTTATTTCCCTGACCGGCCCGGTCACCCGATTTAACATGCCTCGACTTTAACTTATGGGGTCGTTTAAAGATATTGTGTACCAAACTCCACCCACAACTAAACATAATATAATAATATAAATAGATAGAGAATTTTCTAGGCTTTCTAACAGTATGATCAAAATTATAGGATAACATATGGGTTTTCGAAAAAAAAATACGTTTTCCTTATTTAATTTTTAGTTACGCCCTCTAGCGGTGAAATACATAACTTGGAAATAATTTCAAGAATTTTCTCATGGCCACTTTTATAATAATAAAAACAATTTCATTGTTGTCAGATGTAGAGGTCCTGAGATACAGCCGCTTACCTCGCTTATATGCCCACCCTGTATATGCAAATCGAAGATATACAAGTTGTATAATAAAATATGAAGTTTAATAACCTGTTCGCTACATTCAAATCGGAAATTATAAGTTAATACGCTGAATTGTCCCAAACATCATTACAAAATATTTAAACTGCGATTCTAAAAAAAAACACACATAGGACAGCTTCCGCCTTTAGCTCGTTTAAACAACATGTTTAAAATAACCATTTCCTGAAAATCAGCTTAATAACTTTAAAAGGTTTATAAATTTTTAAAAAGTTGTAAATTTTGTTCCAGTAAAACTTATACATACACATATATACATATTTTGTTTCGGAAAAATCATGGAGTTTGTGACTATTAAGCATCCTAGTGGTGTGACATTTAATGTTACTTTATAAACAAGAAAATTTTAACTAAGATTAAGTAGAAACCTTAAGGTCAAGCAAATTCAATGTTGGTGTGCTTTTATACTTTACGGATTCCGGTGTCACATGACTAAAAATCTGCTCTCTCCTAACTCTCATCTCGAAGCATATTAATAAACAAAGTATATGTAAATTTGTAACAGTTTAGAGAGTATTGGCACAAACATGCGATATGTGATGCGTTAAGCGACCAATCCGACCCAACAAATTTAAAATTAAAAAAAATATGTTGTAACAATTTCATACTTACTGTCATATTTTTTGGCTTCTTTAGCATTGGCAAAAATGCAATAAACAGAAACTATCACAGATATTACGTTAATAACGTCGGCCACCGCCATAGGCCATCTAATAACAAAGGCTCCGAGGAAGTCAAAGAACACCAAGTTTCCAGGCCTGTAGTATTCGACATTTGACAGCTGGTGACCTTGAGCCATGCCCCTAGCCAGAGCAAGTATATTGTCACCTGTACGTTGTAGCGAACCAAGGGGAACGTGTTTAATTGTGTCGAATTTTGTGTGGTAGACATAGCCATTTGCGGACCATGCAAAGTCTAAACCTGGAAAAAGCAAAATTATATGATTAATGTAATAATGTAGTTTTAACTTTGTACCACCAGCGATAGCCCGTTTTGTGTCAAATTTGTGGATGTTTGTTTTTATATCTTTATAAAATTTACGTAGGATTTTTGCGATGTCGTATTAAACGTATTATTGCCATGTCACCCTGCGAAAATCTTTTTAGTTTTAAAAATCAAATCAAATGCAAAACCAAATTTTAAGTTAGATTTTTAAATTTAGATTTGGAATGTGTTAAAATTGGAATAACTTTGGATTTTTTATTAGCAAAAATCTTAGTTTTTGTTACCTAGGTACATTTTTTGTAAGTAAAGACATTAATTTATACCTCCATTAATAATTTCAAGCCCAGTTTCTAATTCTTTTATATAATGTAAATAATATTGTCATAAAATATAAAACAAGCCTCGTAGAAACATATATATTCTGTTTATGCTATCTAAAGGTAATAAAATAAAACTAAGTTTCAAGCTCACTAAAATCTTGGACTTTCATTGTCTTTATTTGTCAATTAATACACAAGGGAACAAACCCATCCTAGCCTCGCGGAATTTCTATAGAACTGTTTATTATTTTTAGTTTTACTAAATTTTATTTATTCTTAAGATGTAAAGCAAATTTTATAAAGTTATTTTTTATTTGCACAAATATTATTTTATCTATTAGTCGTAAATTAGGGTACATTTCGTTAAACTTTTTGCATGTTTGTGCTACAAATTTGCCACATTGTCCATAAATAATAGATAGATTCATCAAACTTTATTTCAATACAGATTCCTCTTCATTTCAAGTATTTTTAGGTCATTATTTTAAAGAAACACGCGAATTTACCCCTACTAACGCACTAATTGTCAAAAATGTTTTAATAATATGTTTCATCGTGACATTTCATAGCCATCTAAGGCAAATATCCCAAAATAATTCAATTCTTACAGAAACTTGCTTTTATTTCTGAACCCTGTATAATATGTCATAATATACAGGGTTTTCCATTTAAAAAAAAATAATTCATTTTTGTATTTCGCTATAAAAACACGAATTTTGACCAACCCTGTATAATGTAGAACACATTTTCTTACTCAAAAGCAATAAACAGGACCTCCTCAATTACCTTCAAAATTTAAACTTTCTATGAATCTCAGTGATTAGTAATAAAAATTTAATTGAAGCTATGTTTCGAATAAAAAATAAATTAATTAATATATAGTTCGAAAACTACTAGAGAAAGGTATAGGAAAGTATTATACAAAAATAATTAGAAAGTAATTGCAGAACAAAAAATACGCTAGGGCAGAACCAATTACCCATGATGCCAAATTTAAAAAAAAATCATTTGTTCCATTTTCCATAAACATTTAAGGGACCATCAACTATCAATCACCCTATACAGTGTGTATCAGGCAAATGGAATAAATTCGATAATAAATAAATGGAGGCGTGTTCGAAAAACCACTCGGACACGTCTACTGGTATTTTTAGTTGCGCATTTTTTTCAGTAAAAACTTTTTATACAGGATGTGTCATGTAACAGTGGTCAATACTAACTTTCCTAATTTAAATGCAACGACCTATATATTATTCGATTTTTAGATTGTTCAGAATATTCTAGACATATTTCATATACAATGTGCTATACCTATCTTCAATTTTTTTTAAAATATTTTTTGTCTTAGCATGCTTGCCACTTACTTAAGGGTTACTCAGCGGGCATATACCTACTAGAGGCAGCCATCCGAAAGGAAGAATAGGTGTATAACCTTTTTCTCTCTCTCCTGATTTGTCGGCGGTGTATGTACCCCTCTTGCCCCCAACCGCTATGTTTACACATCGTCGTTGTGGTTGAGTCCAGTAGGATCTTTTGGAACACGCGCTAGAGTTGCTGGTTATCGGCAACTCTTGTTGTCACCGTATGGAACGGGATCCGAAGCTAAGATGAACACAAGGCTTAAACTCAAGGTGTTAGCATACCGTGCTGATGAGTGAATGACATCCTGTGCCTTAAACAGGTGTCCCCAACGGTGCCTCTGAGATACAGGGCGACCTCTTAGAGTATCTAGCCTTACTGCGGTAATGCGGGGCTCTGCCGTGGTGGACTATTACTTCCCTAGCTCCAAACAGAAAGCGGACAACCGCTTTCATAGGAAAAAGTGACAAAGGTGCGCTGACCGAAACGGATAAATCCGTTTCGAGAGGTGCCACTAGGGCACAGCAGACAAAGGTGCGCCGACCGAAACGGGTGAATCCGTTTCGAAAGGTGCCCCTGAAGTCACCGGCGCCTGTTTCACGGAGAAGGGCTAATCCATCCCAAACAAACAGGAGCTTAGGAAGGGTTCCCTGAATCCAAACAGAAGGCGGATAGAACCGCCTTCTGTTTGGAAAAATAGGTAAAAGGGTTCCCTGGCTTTAAACAGAAAGCGGATAGGACCGTTTTCATAGGATAAGGCCGGAGATGCGGCCTCAGAAAGAACATCTGGTTCCTGTAGCAAGGACCTGGTAGCTACCCACGTCACTAGACCGGGAGAGAAGGGCATGATAAACGTCTGCTCGTCATACTCTCCACGAGACAGGGACACCAGAACACATCAGAACACATTGTGCTCGTGTCCGGTAGCAACACGAGTAAGAGGAGATGTAAGAACTCTCTTTCAATCTGGTATCGGATTCATTAGAAGTCCACTCACTTTAAACCTACCTACCTACCCCTACCCCTCTTGCCAATCAATCAGCACGCGCAGCGAGAGAGAAATGTTATAGATCTATTCTTTTTCTTTCTCACGCTTGTCCGCACAGCCGAGCGGCAAGGCTGCCTCTAGAAGGTATATGCACGAAAAGTAACCATTAAGAAAGTGGCAAGCATGCAAAAGCAATAAATGCAATAAATCAGAAAACGCTTAATATTTCCGAAACAATTGAAGATAGGTATAGGACATTGTATATGAAATATGTCTAGAATGTTTGAAAAAACCAAAAGTTGAATAATATACAGGCAGTTGCATTTAAATTAAGAAAGTTGATATTGGCCACCGTTACATGACACACTCTGTATATATAGTTTAAGTTGAAAAAATGCGCAATTAAAAATATCAATCGACATGTCCGAGCATTTTTTCGAATACGCCCCCATTTATTTATTATTGAATTTATTCCATTTGGCTGATACACACTGTATATTTATATATGTATAATATATTTGTTACCTACCAGAAACATTGCCAAAATCCCTAAAAATTCTATAATCTGTGTCTCCTGGAATAACACCACTTTGGAAAATTTCTTGAGCTAGCGAAGATGCATAAGGATAAGGCACTTCTTCAGAGTAGGTTTCCAAAATCCAAGGATTATTTGGCCCTGCTTGAAATAATACTTCTCTGCCACCGGCACCACAAGCTTCAAGATTAATAAAGGCTCTTATCTAAAAAGGAAAGGTAACGATATATTAAACAATGGATACTGTTTTCTATTAAGCGAATACCCAAAATTATTATAAGCAAGGCATCATCAGAGTACTCTGGCAATGTGTAACACTTTAAATAGCTTGTTAGTGAAGCTCTAAAATTTCTGACATTTTGTTTGTAGGAAAAACGGCTTATACTACTTTATGTTAGCTTTTTTATGACAGTATTTTAAGAAATGCAGGATGGAAAGATCACGATGCATGTTGAGTTTAAACTACAGTATGATGTTTTTGGCAAAAGACACAATCTAAAGAAAAATGTTCCGGAGTTTTAACATTCTTTAGATTACTCTAGATAAATATTTTTTTAAGTAATGTCAGAGAGTAGTTAGCTAAACCTTATATCATTAGTTAAGAGAAAATTAGAAAAGTCAAATATTTTCCAAATGATGTTTTAAAAACCCTTTTCGGTTATTTTTTACATAAAATCTTTTGAAAATATCTACTGCTGAATGGTAAATATACGTATTTCGGAAATAAACAACAAATTTTAATATTATTACCAAAAAAATCGTGACACAGTTCCTGCGAAATGATTAACCAACAAATATGAATATTATTCTTCTTTTACTGTATAGAAAATAAATATTAATATTATTAAACACTGGTGCATAGTGGCCTTAATCTAATGCAAAATTTCTAATTTAATTTATTAACAAACCTCTTTAGCCCACTTGTGTTGTGTTATAAATCCATGTGAAGCAGGCATGAAATTCTCTTCTCCGCCATTGAACAAAAATATAATATTATGTCTTAAAATCTTATCCGAGTGTACTAATACCCGTAGTATTTCTAACATAACCGCACATCCAGCACCATCATCACTTGCACCTAAAAATAAATTTTACAGATTATATTCATTTAATCTGTTGTAGAAACACATCTGACAACATGCGAGCTAGTTTACCATAGCCCTAGGTAAGCTAAAATTCCTTTTTTATTTTTTATAGAATATAAAAAAATCTATTTTACCAGTAAAATTCTTAAATAAATCGTGGCACACCGCTAAAGTGTGATAAAATTTCGTTTTACCAATATAAAAATAAACTAAGAAAACAAAGACAGTCCCGGAATTTTAGCGCCACGAGAGCCGGAGCCGACGGCATGACTGCACGAACTCGTGATGATGTAGCGCGTTGCCACATCCGATCAGAGCTCAATATCTTGGCCTTCTCCGGCGACCGAAAAACAGAATCGTGAAAGTGATAGGGGTCTTCTCCTCAGGCACACAGGAAATAGAACAATAATTTGGGTCGGTTAGCAAGGCCGGGGATCGGCGGAGCGACGGGAGCACGACAGCGTCAGAGTTTGAATTAACCCGCTGCGAGAAGCGTGTCTTTTCTTTCAATATGAACAAAAATTCTTTTTCATTTTAGGCAGAGTTGCCAAAATGTTCTTTTAAGTTTTTGATGGAAAAATATTAGTTTTATATGGTAATATACATATTACTTTCTTTGTGGTTAAGACCAAGAAATTTGGCTAGCACAACTATTTCTTCAAATAGTTTATATCAGAAAAGTTTTCGTACAAAAATGTACATTTTTTAAGCTAGTAAGGCAATTCTAAAAATTTCTCTGTGTCAATTGTAACTTGACATATTTTATGTAAAGTCCAAAGGTAACCAGAAATATAGTGAGTGTGAAAGTGACTTAAAGAACTGTAGCAGGGCAGGCTTCAGTTGAAGTGGTGATTACAAAAGTTATTGTTGAATGGTATAGTAGTAATAATGATAAGCAGTCAAGGTAAGATTTAGTGTTTTTGATAATTTTTCTCTAACAGTCTTATAAGAAAAACTCGAACTTTGACATACATTTGCGGTACTTAAAAACAATTTTATTTACAACCATGCATGTAATAATGACATTTCACCTATCTTTAAAAGGTGGAAAGTTGACGTTTTTTGACTTCTACTTTCTCCCCGGGTGGAAAGTGCTCACTTTCCACCCGGTTAGAAAGTAAATAATTTTTTTTGTAATTTCATTGAATTTGATATCAAAATGGTATAGTGACACACGAACATACGCATTCTAACTAATAATAATAATATTCTCGAATTTCTGGTGGAGTAGCAGCAACCTCAAATTCCTCATTTGATAATTTTTTTTTTTTGGATTTGCGAAATTAAAACAGATTACTATTCAAATTTAAAGCGTCTATCTTACACTGTATGTATTGACACTTTGACAACCCGTTACCATGACAACGATACAAATTGCGAAGCACGGCCGCCTAATAAAAATTATTACCGGATCAATTTTCATAATTTCAATTTAAAATAATAGGAAATGAATAAAGTGGTTGTAAATAAAATAGTATACAAACCTCGGTGGAAAGTTTCATTTCTGCCTCGAGAAGTATAGTAGACCTCGGCTGCGCCTCGGTCTACACTTTCCACCTGGGTATGTAATATACTATTTCTTGATAAAGTTGTAAAGTAAATTAGTGACTTTACAATTAACTTTTTGATTACATAATTTGTCAATAAATTATACCAAGTGTCACGGGAGTGACAAATCATACGGGGTGTCCCAAAAAATGAAAGACTTTTGAATTTTTATTTGGAAAAATATAATTTCTCTTGTGTTATATAATAGATTCTCTATTCGTGCCATAACATCGTTGTATCTTTACGCCTTATGGACTTCGCAGTCGGGAAGGCGATTCGGGTTTTTAAGTAAAATATAGATATTTTTTTACTAAATTCAAGTGAATTTTCGCGCCAAAATCAAGGGCATATTTTGTAACTTTTCCTTTCACATAATTTGTAAATGTAATCATCTGAAATTGTCAGTAGTTTGTAAGTATATGTTTCAGATTTCTAAGAACTTGACAAATTGATTCTAAGGCTATCAGTACTTCTTTAAAAGCAATTTCGATCTTTTACATTTCTTTGAATTTCATTAAAGTAAACTTGATTTACTTAAAATTTGTTAAGGTCAAAATATTTGTATACTGTAAATTTTTTAAATCGGCGACGCCGCACAACTTAGGTATTTGTATATATGTGTTAAATGGTAAATATTTGACTCGATTTGCTAATACGCCCCATTGGCGTATCACACTATATTTTACGTATTATTTAATTATATATTGTTTTAAATAAAAACTTGTGTCTACAGTTACTCTACTCTTTGTGTCGTAAATAGCAATAGTCTTTTTACAGGGCGTCAAAACCTTAATTTGCACCTATGTATTCAGTTCATCTTTAGCCGACAGCAGAGGTTGTAGGCAATTACTTATAGAGCTGAAGCTAATCGGAAACCAGTTTCTCCTTTATAATGTATGGACAGTAAACAGATTCTGTACATGACACTATAAATAATACACATAACAATGACACTCTTTAAAAGAACAAGAGATTGATAAAAGAATAAAAGTCTAATATGAGCAAAGTTGTGAAATGTAGCGCGAATAGGAAGGCAGATCAATATTTAGCTAGTTATAGTTTACACAAATTAGATTTTCAATAGCTATCCACATAGTTAAAAGATAAATGTAAAATTTTTTTATAGAAGGGTTCTTTTATTATAATTTTTATTATTAAATCATGCTTTGTTAATTTTGTGCTATTTTATTATTAAATTTTGAATAAAACGTTGTTTTAAAATTCTGTGTGTAGTTTCCTTACGCTACGCGTTGTTCCTGCAACTGCTATGGCATGCGAAAGGAAACTTTTCGCACTTAGGTCAATAAATATATTGTATTAAATATAAAACATGGTACAGTCAAAAAAAAAAAAAACTCAAGACTTTAAGAAATCAAAAATTATAAAAAAAATTGTCTCGTCCACAAAACACGAGTCTAAAGAAAATGAAATGTTAAATTTTTACGGTCTACACCTCATCAGCCAAAATAAAGGTCATTGCAGAAACCTTAATAAAGGCCCTAAAAAGCGTAATCAAAAAATGCGCTGAAGATGGAAATTTACATTCTATATAAACATTCTTATTATGCTGGTCTTCTGAAGTACAGGGTGGGCATATAAGCAAGGTAAGCGGCGGTATCTCAGGACCTGTACATCTGACAACAATGGAATTTTGTTTATTAGTATAAAAGTGGCCATGAGAAAATTCTGGAAATTATTTTCAAGTTCCGTATTTCACCACTAGAGGTAACTAAAAATTAAAGAGAGTAACTAAAAATTAAATAAGGAAAACGTATTTTTTTCCGAAAACCCATATATTAGCCTATATTTTTGATAATACTGTTAGAAAGCCTAGAAAATTTTCTATTATTTTGTATTAAAGCTCATTGGCGTACGACCGATAGTAGGGGTGGGGGAAGCTCTTGAAAGTGTAATTATTAAAATCGGTGTAAATTTTAAACCACTTATTCGATTTCAGCAAATTAAAATTTGTTTGCAAGATAAATAAGGCTGTTTTAAATATCCGTTCTCCTTATCGCTCTACGGTTCCCAATAAAAGAGCTAGAGGGAGCAATTCGTAATAACTCCAGTTTTTTTTTTCATTTTCCTGCAAAAATTTAAATCGAACGGTATATTTTTGACATCATATTTAAAAAGTAGATAAAATTTGCAAAAATATTGTGAAAACCCGACGATGATATCTTTGCTCGTTTTAAACTTATAGCGAATTAAAGTTTTTTTTTAAGCGCAGAGTCAAAACTTATGTACCGCCATCTAGCGTTCGGCCCTAGAATGTCTAATTAACATTATTATAGTTGATTTCTCAAGCTGTTAATAAGATACATCCTGATGTTATAATTAATAAATTAATATTTAAACTAATAGATCACAGCATCAAAGAATGATTATGTGATTTTCTTAGGATAATTATTTATTAACGAATTTCTCTTTATATTTAAATGATGGCCCGATTTTAAACTCAAACATATTAGGTTCCTAATGCCTCGATAGATGTTCAAACTGCTTTCCATCACATTCCAAACAAGCTTCCCATCTTCTTTGGGTGTATAAAACTGCTGTTTCGATTTCAGCAGGTGATAATTGATTAATGGCATCACGGATTCTGTTTTCCAAATCATGTCTAGTTGTGGGTGGAGTTTGGTACACAATATCTTTTAAACGACCCCATAAGTAAAAGTCGAGACTTGTTAAATCGGGTGACCTGGCCGGCCAAGGAAATAGACTTTCCCTTCCGATCCAGCGCCCTTGAAAATAATTATTAATATGATCCCGCACGAAACGGGAAAAATGTGCTGGACACCCGTCCAATTGGAAATACATGGTCCGTCTCACTTTCAATGTCAAATCTTCCATTAAAATGGGCAAAGCATTTATTAAAAATCCAAAAATTTATTACCGGTTAATGTGCCATCAAAAAAAAAGGACCAATAATTTTCGTTCCGATAATGCCACACCACACGTTTACACTCCAGCGGCCTTGGTGTTGGACTTCTCGCATCCAGTGGGGATTTTCAGCCGACCAATAATGCATATTATGCCTGTTAACTCTACCATCGCTACTAAAAGTAGCTTCATCGGTCCACAGAATATGTGACAAAAAATGCCAGTTTTCGCGAATCGTTGCTAGCATTCATTGACAAAAATCAATTCTGCGCTCAAAATCATGTTCGTTTAAGGCTTGGTGTAGGATTATATGGTAGGGGTGTAGCCTTAAAATAAAAAGAAATGCCTATTATATTCAAGGAGTAAATTATATTAAAAATGTGTATTAAAAAGGTGCGCTAATGCAATTACTTACTTGTGGTCTTTTAGTATATTTCGAACAGTAGTTCGAGTTATTCCCAAATCTAAAGATAACGCCCGAGTTCCAATATGCTTATTAAATTCTACGTAGGCCAACACATTAATAATGTTTTCTTCCGTTCTTCCAGTAGTCCGACGCCTTCTAAATCTGGGCCGACTAAAACTCCCAGTATCGCGAAGTCGCTGTACCAAGCGTGGAAATACTCTTCTGCCATAATGACAGTGATCTGGATACCGAATGGCATACTGTTTTTCAGCTATTGCTGCATTTTGAAAGCACTCGAAGAAAACCGCAATCATATCATATCAACACCTTCATCATTTGTAAGAGGCATTTTACAACAAAATCGCGCAAAAAATATTTAGATACCAAATTCACAAGAATTAAAAGCATCTAATAAATACTTGACGTTTCAAAAAATATTATTTGAAAATTTCTTTTGTTTTTGCCGCCTACTATACGTTAATTAGACATTCTAGGGCCGAACGCTAGATGGCGGTACATAAGTTTTGACTTTGCGCGTAAAAAAAAACTTTAATTCGCTATAAGTTTAAAACGAGCAAAGATATCATCGTCGGGTTTTCACAATATTTTTGCAAATTTTATCTACTTTTTAAATATGATGTCAAAAATATACCGTTGGATTTAAATTTTTGCAGTAAAATGAAAAAAATCCTGGAATTATTACGAATTGCGCCCTCTAGCTCTTTTATTGGGAACTGTAAAGCGATAAGGAGAACGGATATTTAAAACAGCCATATTTATCTTGCAAACAAATTTTAATTTGCTGAAATCGAATAAGTGGTTTTAAATTTACACTGATTTTAATGATTACACTTTCAAGAGCTTCCCCCACCCCTATTATCGGTCGTACGCCAATGAGTCTTAATCCAAAATAATAGAGAATTTTCTAGGCTTTCTAACAGTATTATCAAAAATATAGGCTAATATATTGGTTTTCGAAAAAAAAATACGTTTTCCTTATTTAATTTTTAGTTACGCCCTATAGCGGTGAAATACGGAACTTGAAAATAATTTCCAGAATTTTTTCATGGCCACTTTTATAATAAAAAATTCCATTGTTGTCAGATGGGTCCTGAGATACAGCCGCTTACCTCGCTTATATGCCCACCCTGTACAGGTTTTTTCGATATTCTTTGAAAAGCTTAGTAGCAACAAGGTTGCAGTCTGTTTCTAACGAACCAAAGAATAAAAATAAGCTTTTAAATTTTAAGATATATCGTATACATTACTCTTACCTGGACTGTCGACAACAGTGTCAAAATGGCAGTTTATTAACAAACTATGAGAAGAATTTATCTTCGAGCCCAACTTAACAACAATATTTTGTACATCTTGGTAGACATTTGTCATACCATCTAAAAATTCTAAATTAAAAGCACCGGAAGCCTTCTGAATGTCTACTTCTACAACGTGATTTGGATGTGCATCCTTTACTATATTTTCTATTTCAGCTCTAATAACATTAACTGCTAAAACTTCATTTTCATAACTACCTGCAGTTCTGGGTCCTAAAAAAATATTCGAGTTCATAAATATTATAAAAACAATAATTACAAATTATTTATACAAGTCTACTTCCGACATAAGTAAACACTTTGATAAATAGGGATCCATTTTAAAACACAATATTACCGTTTAAAACAAATAAATGGTCAGTCGATAATACATAGTTTTAGACTGCCAATTTGTCCTATAGTAAAAACTGTCTACCAAATTAAAAAAAAAACAGTGAAAATACGTCTATTTCGCAAGTGATAGACATTTTGGTATGAATATTTAAATATTGAACGAAAATCCACTTTTGGTTGGGGAGATCAAAAAAAGGACCGACATACTAAAAATATAGAATTATACAACTTGGGCTACTGAAAGTATGTTTGATTTTTAAAAGACAATCCACTACAACTGCACTCCAAATTCTTTTTAAATCAAAAATTGCTATATTTTTTGTCCCATTATAATGAGCCAAATAGCAACTAGATAATGACATATCGATTATGGTACCGGATATGAGGTATATAACTGTATGTGCACAGAAACTATAGGCTTTTTCAGTTTCGGGCACTTTTTATAAATATGCCTGGGTAACAAGCATTATTAACTCTAATATCAGTAAAATTAAATTAAAAATTAATTGATGATGCTTAATTAGTACATCCTACCATAGAAGCCCACAATTGTGATCAGTTACGACGAGGGTTAAAGTGCCTTGGTCTTCCTCAAGAAGAAAATAAAGCCGAACTAGTTAAAAGGTTAGGATGACAATCCCAACCGCTGTGTTCACACGTCGTCGTCGTGGTTGGGCCCAGTAGGATCTTTTGGAACATGCGCTAGAGTTGTTGGTTATCGGCAACTCTCTTGGCTAGCGTATGGAACGGGATCCGAAGCTAAGATGAACACAAGGCTTAACTCAAGGTGTTAGCATACCGTGCTGATGAGTGAATGACATCCTGTGCCTTAAACAGGTGTCTCCAACGGTGCCTCTGAGATACAGGGCGACCTCTCAGAGTATCTAGCCTTACTGCGGTAATGCGGGGCTGTGCCGTGGTGGACTATTACTTCCCTAGCTCCAAACAGAAGCGGACATAGAAAAAAAGTGACAAAGGTGCGCTGACCGACACGGATAAACCCGTTTCGAGAGGTGCCACTCAAGGTCACAAGCAGACAAAGGTGCGCCGACCGAACTGGGTGAATCCGTTTCGAAAGGTGCCCCTGATGTCACCGGCGCCTGTTTCATGGGGAAAGGATAATCCATCCCGAACAAATGGGTGCTTAGGAAGGGTTCCCTGAATCCAAACAGAAGGCGGACAGAACCGCCTTTATAGGAAAAAGAGTTCCCTGGCTTTAAACAGAAAGCGGATAGGACCGTTTTCATAGGGTAAGGACGGAGATGCGGCCTCAGAAAGAACATCCGGTTCCTGTAACAAGGACCTGGTAGCTACTTACGTCACTAGTCTGGGAGAGGAGGGCATGATGGATCTAATCGTCTGCTCGTCATACTCTCCAGGAGACAGGGACACCAGAACACATTGAGTAAGAGATGTAAGAACTCTCTTCCAACCTGGTATCGGATTCATTAGAAGTACGATCCTATTGGGAGAAATATAAAAAGGTGTGAGCCACAATAGACCGAGCGGTCGCAGTGGAGGGCGTAAAAAGTTAAAATTATAATATTGTTACTGTCAAACATTCTGTCACAATAATCGCACCCTTAGCCAACGTCGATAATTGTTAACCGAAAGCTGGACATACTTTTTATAAAAATTACATCGTTTTAATAAAAATTTGCAGCATGCAGGAGAAATGAGATAATGGAATAAATCAAAAAACGAAATGTTTAGAATACATTAAAGATTACAAGAAACAGTATGTTAACAAAATTATCCACCTCAATTTTTCTACAGGGTGTTTTAAAATTACGACAAAAAACAACAGTTTGATTTACTCCTGTATAATATAGCCTAATTAAAAAATTTAACTTTGTAAAATAATTAAAAAAGAAGACAATGAATGGATCCACAAACTGACAACAAAATCATGAAAATCGGGTAAAAGATAAAAAAGTTATAAAACATCAAACTTGGCCAAAATTTCAGGGTGGCGGAATTTTGTGCCGGTGAGTGTATAATAGTAAATTTATACTACAGACTAAAAATTTGGTTTTCACGGTTTGGGTAATAATTTAAGTAATTTTTTGGTTTCTTTTATAATAAACAAAATTTTCTTAACGTACAGTTATTCAAAATATAATTACCTATTTTAGTCAAATTTTCCAATATATTATAGGCTCGCTCAGCTATAAAACTATCTGCGTGCTGTTTCTCATCTTCTATTGTTAGACCTTTGGGTAACTGTTTTTCTATAATTATCACAAGTGCAAATGTAAGCATCATTAGGCCCAAAATTCCCATAAAATAACTTGTCGGCAAAGGTTTGTAAAGCTTTGAGTTATCTTCATCTTTGTCTATGTACCTTTTGTAGGAAGTAGTTTCAGTGTAAAATCGTTTCCTTAGTGAAGCCATTACCTAAAGGATAGGAAAAACTTAGTTACGAAATATAATCAAAAGTTTTTGTCTTTTGTTAATTTTGTTTTTTAAAAAAAAACATGTATTCAAGTTATACAGGGTGTCCCAAAAGGTATGGTCCAAAGTTTGGGATCATGTAGATTGGATTCTAATAAGGTAACAACTTCATATAACTTTTTGCTCTATGCCCCTTCTTTACCGAGCTCTTAAAGGTAACAATTAAAAATCGATTTTTTATTAATAATTTTTGAACGGCTTGTACGATCTGGATTTTTTTTGGTGATTAATTTAGCAAATGTCTTGCATTAACTGCTATAAACATCCCGAAACCATCAAAATACAGGTCCGACTATAAATTTATAAAAACTAATTTTTGAGTGTTGCCATATTTACATTTTGACTTACTGGTAGATCCTGAGTTTCTATGGAAAAAGGTATACTTTTATACTATATATATTGAAGGGCTAGCGGTTTTGCGTAAAATGCATTTAAAATCATTAAGGTATACTCGAGGGCTCTCGATAAGATATACCCTGGGGCTCTCAATAAGGTGTACTTAAGGACTCCCTATAAATCGTATGTCAAAATCTACTACCAGAAGTCAATTTTCAGCTTAAAATTATAAATAAAAAGTTAAAAAAACTTAATTTATTTAAAAAAAAATAAAAACAATAAAACCATACAGCAAAGTAGAAACTTTACGAGTATGATTATTAGTAGAATAACAAAAAAAACTGCTATGCGTAAATTTAACTAAGGTATGTGTTTAAAGTGAGCACCCTGTACACTGTACAGCTACATATTTTCTTAATTTACTACGACATGCTCTTTGAACCTGAAACAACATGTTAGGATTATTCCTTATTGCAGCGCAATGAAACATAATTCTTTCTAATAAATGCTGTATGGTTTTATTTTTATTTACTTATTTTTTTTGTTAAAATAAATTCAGTTTTTTTTTAACTTTTAATTTATAATTTTTAGCTGAACATTGACTTCTGGTAGTAGATTTTGACATAAGATTCATAGGGAGTCCTTAAGTACACCTTTTTGGGAGCCCCAGGGTATATCTTATTGAGAACCCTCGAGTATACCTTAATGATTTTAAATGCATTTTACGCAAAAACCGCTAGTCCTATCAATAAAGATAAAGTATACCTTTTTTCCATAGAAAACTCAGGGGAATCTACCAGTAAGGTCAGAATGTTAAATATGGCAACACTGCAAAAAATTTGAAGTTTTTTACAAATTTGATAGTCCGGACCTGGTATCTTTGATGGTTTCGGGGCATATTTATAGCAGTTAATGCAAGACAATTACTAGCTAGAATTAATCAACAAAAAAAATTCAGATCGTACAAGCCGTTCAAAAGTTATTAATAAAAAATCGATTTTCAATTGTTACCTTTAAGAGCTAATAGCTCGGTAAAGAAGGGGCATAGAGCAAAAAGTTATATGAAGTTGTTACCTTATTTTGATCCAATCTACATGATCCCAAACTTTGGACCATACCTTTTGGGACACCCTGTATACATTTTTTTAGTTCAATATATATTTTTTGATCTAGTTTTAAATTATGCATATTTTATGATATTTTTAATTTAAATAAAACGTTAATTTTTGGTAGAAAGAAAGTTTTCTTCTTAAATATTTAAAATAAGTAATAAAATAAATAGTCCAGTAACTGAAGACCTGAAAGTACCCAAAGCTGTAAATAAATCTGTACAGTTTTTATTTGTGGCGCAATTCTTAAGTTTTTGGGATGCTTTCGAGGGAGAAAAATTTTATCACGATCTCGACGTGGGAACCCGCTGAAAATGGCCCCCCAATGTCCCTAAAAATGAATTTCCCGCGAATATCTGCCACAATATGCGAATTAGAGATTTTTTTTTTTGAACAAGAAATGAAGGTCACCTCGTAATCTACAAAAATGGTCCCTATCATTTTTTTTCCAACACCATATTTTTCGCAAAAACGGCCGTCGAAAAATCCATAACAGTCCACACTGGATAGATAACCGGAAACGGCTAAAAATGCAGATGGGCAAAACAATTTTTTATCAAAACGCAAGAAAGAGGGTGAAGAAAATTTTCTGGGATCATTGAACACATGCTAAGGTCTCATTTTAAAAAAGAAATGTTAATAACAAATCATTTTTTCAAAAAATATCAATAAATTAATGAGATACTCTTAAAATATTGTGAAAAAAAAAACTTTGACCGCTTTTCTTAATATTCTAGAAAAATCAGAATGGACCCAAATTCATATACAATTATAGGTACGGGTTTTCCCATTCAGATGAACTTTGAATGATTAAAAAATGAGCATTATTGCCCGAGTAATGGAACAATTCGTCCGCCCCCTTAAAGTGAATCCATAAAGATAGCGGCATTTTAGCGGTATCGGTAGAGCGGCAGCTCAAAAGACTTCTGGGTCCCGTTATCTCAAAAAATATCGGTTTTTCGAAAAACATTATAAGAACCATTTTTGTAGATTTTCATTTTTTGTCAAAACAAAAATTCTCCAATTCGCATATTTTGGCAGATATTAACGGAAAACCCCTTTTTCGGGTCTTGAGGGGCCATTTTTAGCCCTTTCCCACCTGTTAATGTCGATAAACTTTTTTTTCGCTCGAAAGCATCCCCGAAGACCTAAAAATTGCGCCACAAGTAAAAACTGTACATATTTATCTACAGCTTTGTCCCTTTATTTACTGGACTAAAACGGACTGTATACAGGGTGGCCCACCCCATTCGCCTCGGTTTTTCTACGAGAAATGAAAAGAGTTGGCGAAAAACTTTTAGCACGGTCATATGTGGGTCCATGAAGAGCGTATTTCAAAATTATTTTGAAATATACAGGGTGACCCAAAAAGAAAGTACATATCAAAGTTATATTTTTTCTTATGAAACAACCCATATTTGTTGATATTTTTAGATACTATAGACTAAATAAAAGTGAGTTATTGTTATATTTCCTATACCTAAAACTAACCGTTTCTGAGAAATTTAGAGAAATTTAAAAATACAGACCATAATTTAAAAATTGTTTACTCCCTGTAACATATAACGAGCTGCTCGTAATTAAATTTATTTCTTAGCTCAAGGTTTAAGTTAACTATCACATAAAAGTTTTACCTTAATATTATACAGAGTGTTGAAAAAATTGCCTTAAAGTTTGGACACACATTTTATTAAATAACTTCCTTAAGTTAAATAGAACACCCTGTATTCAGTGGCCTATTTTGACGCGGAACTAAATTCCCTTTAAAACCATATTAGGGTTTCCTATACCTATCTCTTCTGCTTTTTATGCAAAAGGCATTTTTATATTTGACTTATCCTTTATCTTAAAAATGGAACACCCTGTATTGTAATTAAAAAACCTTTTTATTAGGGATCACGTAGATTTGCTACAAGCACAAGTTTAAATTTTTGAATATAAGATGTATCTCAAGCAAAGTGCAGGCAAAATAATAACTCCAATTTCTTGCCATTTCTAAAATATTACAGCATTCTTAAAAATGAGGATCGAAATATAGTAGAAGGCACTAATTGTTGAGACAAAATATGTTAAATTGCCCTTGTTTCTTAGCAAATGTATCAGACTTTATTTTTCATAACAACGGATTAGTTAACAGTCATAACTTTTACTACTACAGTGATGAAAATCCTAATATTTTTGAAACCCTTGATCACCAGCACAGATGGCCTGTTAACGTGTGGTGTGGAATAATTGGAACACGAGTAGTTCTATTTTACCATAAAATCTGATACATTTGCTAAGAACAAGGGCAATTTAACATATTTCGTCTCAACAATTAGGACAGGTGTTCCTTCTACTATATTTTGATGAAAATGCTTTAATATTTTAGAAATGGCAATAAATTAAAGTTATTACTTTTGTCTGCATTTTGCTTGAGATACATCTTATTTTTAAAAATTTAAACTTGTGCTTTTAGCAAATCTACGTGACCCTTAATAAAAAGGTTTTTTAATTACAATACAGGGTGTTCCATTTTTAAGATAAAGGAAAAATATAAAAACGCCTTTTGCATAAAAAGTAGAAGAGATAGGTATAGGAAACCCTAATATGGTTTTAAAGGAAATTTAGTTCCGCGTCAAACTGGGCCACTTAATACAGGGTGTTCCATTTAACTTAAGGAAGTTATTTAATAAAATGTGTGTCCAAACTTTAAGGCAATTTTTTTCAACACTCTGTATAATATTAAGGTAAAACTTTGATGTGATAGATAACTTAAACCTTGAGCTAAGCAATAAATTTAATTACGAGCAGCTCGTTATATGTTACAGGGTGTAAACAATTTTTAAATTATGGTCGGTATTTTTAAATTTCTCTAAATTTCTCAGAAACGGTTAGTTTAAGGTATAGGAAATTTAACAATAACTCACATTTATTTAGTCTATAGTATCTAAAAATATCAAAAAATATGGGGTGTTCCATAAGAAAAAATATAACTTTGATATGTACTTTCTTTTTGGGTCACCCTGTATATTTCAAAATAATTTTGAAATATGCTCCTCATGGACCCACATATGACCGTGCTAAAAGTTTTTCCCCAACTCTTTTCATTTCTCGTAAAAAAAACCGAGGTGAATAGGGTGGGCCACCCTGTATATTTTATTATTTTTTAGCTTTTAGTACTACCAAAAAAAAAAAAACTTTAATTTTTGTGTTAATTATATTAATTCTCCTATTATTTTATGTATGGGTTTATTTTAGCTTAAATACCTATATGAACATACTTTTTATATGATACATTTAGCGAGTATCCCAAGAAAATTTTTTGATACATAAATCCGCCTTAAAGATATAGCAGCTAACTTTATTTAGTTTCTTGCATTTGCAAAGTCCCCAATTCATTTTTAAAATGCAAACTCCTCTTACAGTTAAAAAGATCTTTTAAAGAACTTTTAAAAAATATGACATTTGATAAGTCTATCTTTGATAGTTTCGGAAATATGGGCATCCAAATCTGAAAACTAATTACATTTTAATTTCCATTATTTCTATTATATCTACAGGAGTAAGCTATTGTCTACAGCTCAAAGCTGTAGATATATTTAAAATTCTAAATTATTTTTTTGATTTATTGGTGATGGAGCTATTAAATATGGTTCTTTAAAAAGTCTTTTCGTTAGTGGCAGATATTTTATTAAAAAAATGCATATATGATGTGTCCTTTAAAAAACATATATTTTACTATCAAACTCATGTCAATGCCCATATTTCCAAACTATTAAGGATAGACATATTAAATGTGGTATTTTTTAAAAGTTTCTTAAAAGATATTTTTAATAGGGAAAAAATATACGGGTTGTTCTATTAAAAAAATGCTATTTACCTGAAACTCAAAAACACGATTATCAACGGTGTTTTGCATTATTTTAGGAAACATAAATAGTGCTACTAGTTTGCTAATTGAACCTACTTTGTATTTAGACTAATAAGAAAATTGCTAATAGTGGACACTTCATTTGAATGACTCTGTATAAATAGAATAGTGCACTTGTCTTATTATAATTTAGGTTATACAACATCAAGCCAGTGCAAAATGCATGCACGTCCGAAACGATATTAGGAGAAAAAAATTTACGATAAAATTATCTGGTAAGCCCCTAAAAACTTACTATTTATTTTATATTTGTTGAAATTAATACATCCTTCTCATCTCAGTTACCTGCCTCTCACTTTATGTGCCTTCAAGAATAAAACGATTATAAAAAAACTCACTATAATAGCCAAATATACTGTTAGCTGATGAACCAATATGCTTCTTGACCTAATTTATTAAAAACACGATAATAAATTAACAATGACGCATATTTTAACAACAAAAATAATGTAGGGTCAATGGTTCTGCAATGACTAAATATTATGAAACAATTTTTTATAGTTATATATTGCAGTATTATAAAAATTTTCGTTTGTGAGTTCACAAATGCATGAAAACAGATTTTTTGCTCTCGATTGTGCATGAAAGCGTGTTTTATTAGAACTGCATGACTTTACGTGTGTTTTTATTTGATTGCATAAAAAAATAAAATATAAAAAAAAATGAAAAAAAATCGCACACAGTCTCCCAACATTAGACAACAATTATTTCTAGAGTGTAGGAACCGAGGACTCCAAAAATGGTTTTTGCCATATAGACCAAGCCTTACTTATCTTTCTGTTTTTAGTTGGATGTACGAGGTGGCATGTGTTTGTTAAAAATCTTTTGGAGTAATATACAGGATGTCCCAGAATATGTGGGCAATCTCTCGGAATCTAATAGAAAACTTAAAAATATTATGACAAGTTCCCATAAACTTTTTTCCTATGACCCTCCCCTACGAAGATACAGGTGCATAACCGATGCCCCTGGAAATCGTTTTTGTTAAAATTACTTTTAAAATACTAGGCGTAATTTAATATTTTTTTTTATATGATGGTCACTAGATAAGTCTTCTTAAAATGAACCCCATAAATCATATTTGGCTTATTTAGTTTGCCAGGGACGGACTAGCTCTGACACAATAATAGCAATTTTTTTAACACCCTGTATAATAAAGGCTTAACAATATTATTTTTGGATAGCTTTAACCTTAAACTAAAAAAAAGGTATGCTTGATTGACATAAAATCAAACTGTTTACGAGAAAAAAAATATCATAGTTGCTATTTTTTTTACATTATACAGGGTGTTTTCTAATTGTACGTCAATATTTAAGGAATCAATTCTTGGGTCCATTTTAAGAAGAAAACTTTATATGAACGTATGTCCTAACCGTCTTAACTTTTAAGATACAGGGCGGTAAAATTTTCAAAAATAAATCATTTATTATTAATATCTGTAATAACACTTTAAATTTTTTAATAAAATTTGGCATACATGTGCTATGTATCAAGAAGCATTTTTAGTGTATAACATAATTTTTTTATTTGCCAAAATAGGCAGGTCAACTTCTGTACGAACGCCACTGGTAAAAATAAAAAAAATGTGGTAAACTAAAAAATGCTTCTTGATACATAGTACATGTATGCCAAATTTCATTAAAATATCCAAAGTGGTATTACAGATATTAATAATAAATGATTTATTTTTGAAAATTTTGCCATCCTGTATCTCAAAAGTTAAGACGTTTAGGGCATACGCTCATATGAAGTTTTCTTTTTAAAATGGACCCAAGAATTGCTTCCCTTAATATTAACGTACAATTAGAAAACACCCTGTATATTGTAAAAAAAATTACCAACTATGATATTTAATTTCTCGTAAACAGTTGATTTTATCGATGTCAATCAAAAATACCTTTTTTTAGTTTAAGGTTAAAGCTTTTAAAAAATAATATGGTTAAGCCTTTATCATACAGGGTGTTAAAAAAATTTCTATTATTGTGTCAGAGCTAGTCCGTCCCTGGCAAACTAAATGAGCCAAATATGATTTATTGGGTTCATTTTAAGAAGACTTATCTAGTAACCATCATATTAAAAAAATATTAAACTACGCCTTATATTTTAAAAGTTATTTAAACAAAAACGATTTCCGGGGGCATCCGTTATGTACCTGTATCTCCGGAGGGAAGGGTCATAGGAAAAAAGTTTATGGGAACTTGTCATAATATTTTTAGGTTTTCTATTAGATTCCGAGAGATTGCCTACATATTCTGGGACACCCTGTATATTACAAGAATCGAAATATGGCTGTCTTAAAAAAGTCCAACACATTTAATAAATAATATATACAAAATGTGACAAATAAATCGACAAAACTCACATAACTATAGGTTGTAGAGAAAAAATGTAAGGAGAAAAAAGTGTCATAATTAAATTTTCTACAAGATAAAATTGATAAGAAATTGCAAAATGTGTTATGCGGGTTGTAAAATAGCATAAAACGAAGAAGAGGGAAAACGCGTAGCTTCTTGCGGGATATTTTGGACCCTCTTGATTTGAACGCCCCATATTCGGCCAAATGAAGATTTTCTTTCCAAAAATTGACAATTTTGCAAATTGGGTAGAGTCAAGAACTTAGATATTTGATTTTTTTCACATATTATACATAAGTTTTTTTTTTAAATAAAAGTCGGATCGATCATCAGCGCTTAAAAAACCGGATCTATAAACAGTAGCAAATATCAACTTTTTGCACGTGGTTTATATGGAAATATTTGTTTTATGTTTTACTAATAAAATGATTTAAGAACAAAAAAATATTCGTTTTATTTGTTAAAACAACAGCTAATTAAACAATAATTGCCCCAAGCAACTGCGGAGGGGGCCCAGATGTTCGATTTTAATTCAAAAATAATAATTTACGTTATTCGTCCGGTAGGTTACTTGTTACAGTAGGAGTTGGACTTTAAGGTAAAACACCCAATAGCTGATAGGTCTCTAATAGTTGACGGCTTTACAAAACTCTAGATAAAATAAGACCTTTTCTGCAATAAACTACACTAAAACATATATTTTATACAACTGGCTCCATCTGTTGCCCTATGTACAAATCTAGCGTTGATAGTTCTTTTCCCGCCAAAATGGTGCCAGGTTATGTGAACAGGTGCATAATATTATTAATTTAAATTGAGTTTTTTAGTAGATGTATTAAAAAATCTCTTTTGAAAAAGTGGTGGTAGCTAAGGTACGTATAATTTTTTTTATAATGGGTAAAATTAGGCTTAAAACAGGATGTAATAGTGACCTTTTGATAGCCTTTTTACTTTTATTTTTTTAAGGTTATGTTTTACAGGGGGGTTGTCAAGTATTGGTTCCTAAATATAATACGGCTCCAAAAGCTGACAGGGGTGTCAGCTTTTGGTGCAAAGGCGGTTTATAATATTTAAATTTTGTTTTTATCTCTTTTTAATCCTTTTAAAATACATTTTCGATAGGTATAAGTTTTGCCGTCCTAACGTCTACATTTCCAATAGCTGACATCCCCTGTCAACTATTGGTGCTTGGTATGTCAACTTTTGATTCTTTCAGGTCAATGGTGGAAAAGTGGCAACTCCAAAGAAAAAACTCAAGAACTATTCATAAAAAAGTATGCAATTGGCATTGCACGACTGTGACAGTGAATTGTCAGTAGCTGCATCAGCAAAAAAACATGGGGTACCCAGAATTACCTTAATTTATAAAAAAAAATGGAAAATACCCTAGAACTTCAAAAATGGGCCCAGAATCATATCTCAGCAAAAAAGAGGAAGGTGTTCTTTGTAGATGGATAATTGATACTGCAAAGGCAGGGTTCCCAATCAGCAAACATCAACTTTTGGACAGCCTCCAACAACTAATTAAATAATTGAAGAGGCCAACTTCTTTTACAAACGACCGACCAGGCAAAAAATGGTGTGCCCTTTTCCTAAAAAGAAATCCTGAAATTTCTCTAAGGACACCTCAAAACCTGACTAACTCTAGAGCTTCCGTTAGTCAAGAACAGCTGGGTGCCTAGTTTCAGGAGGTTTTTGACTATTTGCGTATGACGCACCATGATGGTATTTTAAACGTGTTTTTAATTCTGATGAAGCAGCCTTTTTTCTGAACCCAAAGGGAGACAAAGTGTTAGCCAAAAAAGGGGAGAAAAATATATATCAGGTGGTTAACAATGATGAAAAGGAATGTCTAACTGTGCTTGTCAGTGGAAATGCGGCTGGACAAATGCCCCCTCCAATGATTTTATTTAAATACGAAAGAATTCCTAAAGACATTGCCATGAGTGTTCCAGAATCATGGGGTATAGGAAAGTCTGAATCGGGATGGATGACAGGGGAGACTTTTTATGAGTTTATAGCTAATGTATTTTACCCATGGCTTGTAGAGAATAAAATCGAGTTGCACAAGAATGTCTAAACGAGTAACTGTAACAAGTACTACCGAACGTGTATCGTAATGTATTTTATTTCATACTGAAGTCCGTTCTGTATCATTGATTTCAAAAATTTAACAATCACCATATATTACGAAAATCGCATCATCTTTTTCCCTGTGGCGACAGTCAACAAGAAAATGTTCTGTTGGCATATTTTTAAATGTCTAATTTAAATTATAAAAATGAAACAGTTCGGTAAGTATTGCTTAGTAACACTTATCGGCTCTGATACTGTAATGGCTATACTACCGGACTCAAATTGATAATGTAATCAAAGGTCTACCAGACAGTATAAAAAAAACGTTTGAAAGCTTGAGAGTATTTATTTTTATTTAATTTAAAAAAGAAGTGAATATATATCTTCAGACACTCTGCAAAAGTGTCATTTTTTAAATTAGATTGGAAAATTATTGTGCAAAAAATGTTGAACAGATTTTAACAAAATCTGGTAAGATGTTTTATTATAGCCTGAAGTGCTTTTTGGCCGAATATACATAGAAGTCCTTACAAAAACCTACTATCCAAAAGAGCCATGCAAAAAAAAATATTTTAATTATGATATCTTTTTTCCTTTCTTGTTTATTGCTATTTTGTAACAAGTATATTGTATAGTATATTTTAGGATTTCTAACCAACTCTATCCCTGAGGAAATTTAGTCACGAAACTTTTCTCTGCCTACATTTTTTTTACACGACCAGTACTTACAAATTTATGAGCAATTAGGCTAGATTTTTTCTCATATTATGTTTATATCACAAAATGTTCCGGACCTTTTTGAAATGAAGCATATCTTGATTTTTGAAATATACATTTTTAAAGGGTTTTCTGCAAAACCAGGCCTTCGACCTTGTACATCCAACAATCTATAAAACCATTTAAGATTAATTTTCATAATTTTTTTAACGATCATAAAGGTGCAAAGCCACCTTTGTTTGTTTTGAAATCTATAATTTTTTAGGGGCATTACATATTGTGTAAATATTACCCCAATTTTATATTTCTAGAAGTGTTTTCTCACAAAGACAAAAATTGCAGTACAATATTTACGTGTTAAAACCCTTTATCAATAATGATCCTGTAATGATATTTAGTGACATTCTATGGATTTTTTACACGTTTAGCTTAAAATCGACAGATTTTCTTACGCAACTTATTTTATAGTATTCTATTATAATTTTTATATTTTTTTAATATCAATTTATTGGTTTCTATGCACAAGTAAAGCTTTATTTTACTTACTAACACCTCTAGTTATCACATTTACTTTAAAACTTAGCGTAGGTGATGCATTTTTTGAGCCGCTTTTCAGGTGAAACCAGAAAATTATATTTTATTTTTTTTAAAATTTATCACTTTGCATAAATATATATATATATATATATATATATATATATATATATATATATATATATATATATATATATATATATATATATATATATATATATATATATATATATATATATATATATATATATATTAATATATATTATATATATATATATATATATATATATATATAAATATATATTATATGTATATAGTATATAATATATATATAGGATAAAATATGAAATTTGGCACAGTAGAAAATATATTTAGCAGTTTGCTAGAACCTAACTATGCCCTTTTTGAAATTTCGCCACTGGGACAAAAATAGGACCAAAAGTGTTTTTTGCCGGGATTTGCCGGTACCCATAGGCCGTTTCGGAAGACGAGAGAGGCTACTTAATATTGTCTCTCGCCTGGCGGAGACAGGCTTTTCATCTAGTTTTTTATAATCTAGGAACCCCAGACCAAAGATCTGCAAAACTCTCGAGGTTTTATTGTTTTGCAATTACAATACTTATCTTTTACTATGGAAGTATAAATGTGTATTCCACAAAATATTCGGTTTCTCTAGGAAATTTTCATAATATATTAGTCATCATAAAAATCCTTAGTATAATAATATTTGGAAATTTCAATTTTGCCTAATTTGATCAATATTGTATTTATAAATAATTCAATAAAATAAAACTATGACGTTAGTTTAATTTTATTAGAGATTACGTAACACTATTAAATAAACTACTACAATAATAATTATATTACCAAATTAACAACTATTTTATGTTTGTTTATAACCTTGTTTTTATGACCCAAATATTTATCTTAACAACAAACTAGAACATACCCTCAAACATAACAGTATCGACAAATAAAAAATCAGCGTCTTTAATATTACTACTTATAAATGGACTTAAGTGATTAGGGGTATTCAGAGGCATGGAAAAAATTACAATTTTTAATGTTTGTAATGTTTTCTTGACAGTAATTTAATTTACTCTATAAATCTAATAATACATTATACAATATTTCAACTTGACTTCACCAAATTCAAAAAATTATAAAAAAATTGAACGACCATCTTTGTGGGACCTCCTCTTACAAATAGTGTTTTGCGGTGGCCATCATAACTTTGTACTGGTTTATCTATAAATCAATTAAACAATAGAGTCTTTGGTTTGATAGTAAATCAAGAGCTTTATCAAAGTTTTGTTTTTTTAAAAATTAACAAAATGGGGGCTTTTAAAAGCTTACCCCAAAATTTTTTTAAGAGAAAAGGAACAACAGTTAAGTACTAAAAAATCGAAGTTGTCAACAAAAACCAAAATCCTTCCATTAATTTACTACTATTAAAATTTACTACTTGTGAAAAGGGATGAAACACAGATCATTTTTTATGCCACGTTAAAACATCCAATAGCTCTATATTATTAGCCTAGCTCTATAGATTTTTTACACGTTTAACTTAAAATCGATAGATTTTCTTAAGCTCCTTATTTGACGGTTATTTTTTAGTATTCTATAATATTTTTTATATTGGTTTTTAAGCACATTTAAAGCTTTATTTGACTTAATAACAATTCTAGTTATCATATTTACTTTAAAACTTAGTTTAAGTGTGTATTTTTTAAAAACACTTATCAGGTATAACCTAAAATGTAGATTTTAATTTTTTAAGGTGATCCCTTTGCATATGAACACTCAGATAAACACTTAAGTTTATAGGTTTGGAGGAGTTATAATATATATTTTTAAATAATTCTCCTTTACCATAGAAGTAAAAATATTTTATAGAATAAAGTAAATTACTGTCAAAAACAATTTATTAAACATACTATTTTTATGCATCTGACTATCCTTAACCTCTTAAAAACTAAGTATTTAATTTAATAAAATAAAATATAGGTTAGTACAAACATAATACAGTTTTCGTAAATTTAATCAAACATAATATTTTTTTAATAATATAAACAATTTAAAGAGTACCTATTAGGAAATCGTTTATTTTACAGGCCATTAAAAATCACACATATTTTAGCACTTTGTCTTTAGGAAAAATTCTTAAAAATTCTTATATACCTATAATATTTCTAAATTTAAAATATCACGTTTTAAAACTATCATATATTTATAAAAAAAATCAATGCGGTTTGACTTAGAGAGAAGCGATTTATATTTTCCGAATAAAAAATGTAGCTAGTGTTGATTTAAAAATAATACTATGTTTTTTTTCTAAATTTTAACATATTGATTTGTTTTCTAAAATTACATTACCGGTAAAAACCCCAAAATATAAAATGCATGTGAAAAATATGTCATCAGGACCTATAAAATATCTTAAAAATAGGTGATTTTCATTAAACAAACCAATAATATGAGGTAACAAACGGCTAAGTTTATATAAAACTTTTGCTTTTTAAAATTTATTATATTACAAGCCCAAATTTTTACATAATTTAAAAAATCGAAACATACATTAACTAATATTCTAACAAATTTAGTTTATTTTAAAAGTTTACTTTTTTTCAACCTTGACTTCCTCAAAAATTTCAATGTTCAGCAACAGACAGAAATAGAATATTTCCCTAACCAACTTTTGGACAAATATATTTTGACTTCTATATATGTATATAATTTTATTATTTTTCATAATAAACCTAAACTAACAGTTATGGCACGCCCCTGACAAGAAAATATGTTTAAATTAAATTGTGACAGCTTAATACCATTAAGTTTAATGCTCTCCATTCTGCCTTCTTCCATTTTGACCCATAAAAAAACCATTGTACGCCCATAACTTGCATTGTATCAAATCAAGTATTAGATTTTTTGAATTTTGCTCCCTAAAGATTTCTTTTATGTACGCCAATGTGTCAATATATTGAAATGGATACAGTCTGCCTTAATATAATTGTTTTTTGGGTTGTTACCCCTTAAAAAAGTGTGTAGTGTATGCTCTTGACCTAAACAATCTGACAAACCCTTTAGATTTAGAAAAATAATTTGGATGCCAAACTTGGTTCAATTTAAACATCGCCTTTTCTTGTTGTCGTGAGACACTGAATTGACTACATACAAGATTGTTAAAAAAACACAAAATACAATACTTTTTCTGCTCTATAATGCATATATTGTAAAATACTAAAAAATTAAAAATCATTATAGCCAAACAGAAAAATGAATTTTTTTTGCTGCAAATCAAACCGTTCTGATTGTATATACTGTTACCTTTTGCAATGTATCAATTTTCAAAGCCTATATTTAAATTTTAAAATAATATGGAACATTATAAAAAGAACATATAAAATATTTTATAGATTTACAAAAAATTACATACAACGTGTTTTATTTCAAAAAATGTATATGTCCAAGACTTTATTACCGGAAACTCTAAACATGCATTTGAATAAGTACATAATAATTAAGCACAACTACCAGAAATACATATGTTTACTCCAACTCACTTACACAAAACTATTGAATTTAACCAGTAGTAATCAACGATTAAAATGTTAATTAGTTGCGTGTTTTTTTCAATTTCACTTTTTGAATTCAAAAATAACAGGTGGAAACAAAGTCTACCTACTTGATTATTGATACGTTAAGGCTCACATAAAAAATAAGTACTTGCTTATCAATTTAGTAAAATAATAAAATACAGCAAATAAATTATAAAATTGTTTTTACACTCGTTTTACACAATTCGTGACCGACCCGAGTCTTCCTGCTGTTTGTCTTTGTCTACTGATAGTTTTTTGCTATTAGAGCAGCTCATAAAGGTTACATGAAGTCTAAGTAGCTACGGTAGCTTTATGTTTTGTGTCTTGTCAACTATATATTACTGTTTTAATAAACTACTGCTACTTCTGAACTACCTCCATTAACGCCCGAGTAATATATGTATATGTCGCAACCACTTGGTGTAGTTGTCCATTTCGTGAACTGGACGTCCAGTTCGTGAAGTTACTATCTGGACAATTTTTATGTCCAGTTCATGAAATGGATTTGTAATTTTTCCACTTAGAGAAGCGAGACTATATTACACCATCTGGGCACAAAAATCATCCAGTTCCTGTACTGTATATTTGGCATTTGTCCACTTATTGTTAGTGAAACAGTCAGTCGTCGGTGTTTTGAATGGCTTTTTTTTAAATCTTGGATGATCCAAAGGTGTGCCTAAGTACCTAACATACGTGGATTTCAAGTGTGGTAAAGAAGTTTGTTCACACGGGACTTAAATATTTGGAGATTGGGAGGAGAAGGAAAAACTTCTGCGGGCAGCAGGTTCCACAGTTCTTGACACTCTAGGATATAGGGATTTGGGGCTTCTATAACTGAATTGGCAAAGGATGCATAAAAGTTGCACTACGTGTTGCTCTGCTGGAAGCCGCCAGAGAAGGTATTATACTGGCCAACTCCTCTGAGCAGAAACCGTGAAAATACCTATAGAAGAGCGACAGATCCCCTACAGCTCGACGGTGGGCAAGAAGAGGAAGCTTTTCTGTGAGCGTTGGATCATTAATAAGACGAACGGCTCCTCTTTGAATGGAGTCCAGAATGCTAAGTGTTGTAGGGGACGCCATTCCCCAGACATGAGAACAATATTCTAAAGAGGGCCTGATTTGGGATACGTACAGAGTGTACAGATTGGAAGAAGAGAAATATTTTCTGGCCCAAAAAAGGAATCCAAGCTTTTTTGAAGCTGCCGAGGCTATGGATATAATGTGTTTATGCCAGTTGAGGTTATTCTCAAAAGTAACGCCGACAAGATTAAACGACTCTTTGTTCTGCAGAACTTGGCGCTCATATTGTAAAGGGATGAACATTGGCAGACTTTTTTCGCGACAGCGAAACGACTGTCTTTTCGAGGCATTAAACTGAACAAGATTTTTGGCGCCCCAATCCAAGATAAATTTGAGGTCTTGTGAAAGAGATATCCGCATTGACCTGCACTTGTTTTCTAAGTCAGAATTACATGGTGGCTTAATAAATTGAATACTAGAATGGAGGGTACTATCATCAGCAAAACTATGAATGGGATTGAATGTGGAAGAGAGAGATCGTAAATGAGTAGAAGAAACAGCACCCCAGCATTAATTTGGTAGAAGCTGGAGTATTGACCATCTACACTAACTGATATACGTCGATTAGAAAGGAAACTGGAAAGCCAAGATCAAAGCTTAGGTGGAAGACCGTAAGAAGGAAGTTTGTTAAGAAACCCATCATGCCAGACCTGATCGAAAGCTTTGCATATGTCAAGAGCAACGATCTGGGATTCACCAAGAAACTTAAGGGACTTATTCCAGTTGTGTGAGACAAAGGAAAGAAGTTCAGCTGTGGATCTACTGTGACGGAATCCATATTGTCTAGCATGTAAGATATTATGTTTTTTCAGATACTTTAAGATTTGGGAATTAATTAATTTTTCCATTACTTTGCAAACAGCTGAAAGAAGAGATATGGGTCTATAGTTAGAACTACTAAAGCAAATATTTTTAATAGCAAAGATAATTTTTATACGCTTTTTGATCAACATCACACGAAAAAACCAATCACAACTAACCAAAAATGTTGGACCATTGCACTGTTTTTCAGTAAATAGATGATAAATGTCAAATATACAGTACATAAACTGGATGATTTTTGTGTCCAGATGCTTTAGTACCGTCTCGTTTCACCAAGTGGAAAAATGGTATATCCATTTCATGAACTGGATAAAAATATTGTCCAGATGGTCAAATAAAATATTATTACATTATCTGGTTCCACTTCACGTCAGGAACTGGACATTCAGTTCATGAAATGAACAATTACGCCATGTGAGTGCGACAAATATATAATTAAGATGCGACCTATAGATTAGCATGGAATCGGAACAAGTGTTGAGCCCTACATCGTTTTTATAAAATTTTTAGTCCGGCACGGACCAAGGGACCCCTGAAATAAACCCTGAAGGCCACCTGACCTAAGTGGTTCTTTAGACTTCAAATCATTAATTTTAGGCGGGTTTTACTCGGCAAGTCTTTACATCAATTTATTGTTACAAGAAATTGCATGAATATATTTTTCCCAATATTTTGGCCAAGTTCGGCATATAAATCTCAGATAAGAGCTTAGCGAACAAATTTTTATGTCACGTGGCCTCGCAGCAGTTGACCTGCTAATAAAACACGTGACATATGTTGGATGAAAGCAAAAGGAGTAACAAAAGTCAATAAGAAACTTGTCCTTTGTGAATGCGGTGCGTTTTACACGGACAAATTTAGGCTCGATAAGTTTTAACAATATTGAGGATTACCATCCACCCCATTATCGGACAGCCAGGCTGGTTTAAAGGTATTGACTTCATGCACTTTTAATTCAAAGCTAGCCTGGAAATGCCGACAATCTCTAAACCAACTGGACAAACACAACAGAGTTACTCTGAAGTGGATACCAGGACATGAAGGAGTGGAGGGCAATGAAATTGCCATCAACTCGCAAGGAAGGAGCACAGAGACCATTCTATGACCTGAACCCTTCTGTGGCACCACTAGAGGCCACCTCTAGCGGAACTCAGAACATGGGAAAAAGTCAAAAAGAGACTTACTGGAACAACATCCCAGGAAAAGGCAGGCAAAAGATTTATTTCGCATTAACCTAAGTAACAAAGAAGCTACTGGAACTTAAAAAAATGAACTTAAACTGGTTACCGACTTCCTAACAGGACATGGCCCTTGGAGGTATCACCTCAAAAAAATGGGAAAGACTGAGGATGAACAATGAAACTGCGAAACACATTCTCTGTGAATGCAGAGAACTGACCCGTCAACGGCTTATATACCTCGAAGGGGTATATCTTACTCTAGAGATATTATTCAACTTGCACCGCGTAGTATCCTGAACTTTGCTAAAGGTATAGGAATTACCGGGCACTAAACAACGAAGGGTATTCACAAAAGATCTCTTTAGGTCGAAGTGGAGGAGGGCTACACTAGAGCCGAGCGACCCCGTTCATTACAATACAATACAATACAATACCACCCACCAACAACGTCAATTTCTTGTTGTGTCTACTTGTCTCTAGTACAGACATGACTTACCCGTTTTTTTTATAATTAAATAAATAAGATTTATAGAAATCGGATAGTTCTTAACATGTATTGAAATGTATTATCAATAATATGATTTCTTTAAGTTAACCTATTTTTTTTTTGGTGGAGTGATTAACCTTGGGAATTACCTTTATGGGTATTAACTTCTATAAGGTTTTTTTAGTAACAGTTATTAATATTGTTTTTAAAAACATTCCCAGCAAGATAGGTAAAACTAACATTTAAAAAATTGTTGATAAAAATATCTGGTCCAATTACTTACTAATCAATTGATAAAAATTTGTTTGCTGTTTATCCTGTTAATAATATGATATGTAAGATAAAAATCATACATTATATGTATATGTTCGTAAACTTGTGTATATTTAAAAAGAAACATTTTATATTTTGTTTCTAATTTGTATTTTTTAATTTAAAATTTTAGTTACAAACCACCAATATTAATTTATTTACTTCTGAAATTTTAATTAACAAAGTACATTTAACACAAGATTTAATATTTTTTATATGAATATGATAAGTAAACAAACAATTCATTTAAGGACCTCTAATATAAAAACATACTATATTTTGGATTGTGAGCATGTATGGTACTATTTTTTGGAACCTGATAGGTCTTTTTTAAAATCCATTAAAAAAAAATTAAATAATGAAAGTGGAGGCCAGTAGACGAAACGTCGAATTAAAAAATACATAACATAATTAGCTGCTATAAGAGATACTAAATTGACGCGAAGGTGGGAATAGTTGTTGATTTATACCACTAACAATATGCTATTTATAATGTTTTAAAATACCGAGATACTGCACAATTACATTAGTACTTTTTTGCAATTTCTGGTAGCCCCCTTTTTTGCCTTTCTAATGATGTATCACAAGTTAAACATTTTTAAAATTCTAAAATACTAAAAAAAAGGTTTTCTGTCATACCAGATTTTGATTTTATCAGTGTGTCTCATTGCTATGTAAATGACATTCCAATAAATTATCGATGACTATGTCGCTATTAATAAAAAAAAATGAGATAGGATAAAAATCTATTATAAAAACGATAGGAACAGTGTGTAAACATAAACAGAAATATATCTGAACATGTATCCCAAACGACGACATTCTCATCGAAATTCACAAAACAAAATAACATTTTTGGATTGTTTGTATCTTTTCCCCATCCCGTATAACGAAACCAAACTTTTTCATTGCAAATTGCATGTTTTTAACAAGCAAAAACTTTGATTAGGATAATCCGAAAGGCCTCTAACTCATCATTTTTTGTACATATAATACGCAGTATTTAAAAAATACTGCAAAACATTGCAGGACCCTGCAACATACTGCAAAACACTGCGAGACACTGCAACGCATTGCGAGACACTGCAACGCATTGCGAGACGCTGCGAGGCACTGCAACATTGAGGCATTTTTAGACACTGTGTGGTATTGCGAGACACTGCAAAGAACTGCAAGACACTGTGGGACACTCTGCAGTGCCTTAAATCAAATTTGTACTATTCGGATCATCATTCTTTGAATCTTTAGCTTTTTGATTCTTTTATTTATCTTGCAAACCCTATCCGCGGACATACTTTATGTATACACAGCATGATATTGTAATTTATGTATGTGCTGTAAGATGTTACAGTTTTAACTGGCTATACTTTTTAAATAATATTCTATATAACGTTTATCGTACTATATATAGTAGAAAAAAAGTATTAATATTAATTGTTTACGCTATATTGTTCTAATCACTTTTTTTCAAAGTCCACAATGAGGCCTCCAATTTACGGCGTTTATACATACTGCAGTCCATATACTCTTACTGATAAAAGCATTATTAAAGTAAATAAAAAATAAAATTATACCAAACATTGAAACCTGTGGGCCTCGGTAAATATCTCAAGTTTTACAATGATTCTATCTAGTTGGCAACCCCCTATGCTTATTAGTAAAACCCATCTAGAGGTATACAAAAACCCAAAATTTATTAAAAAATATTAATCTTAAAACATATAAGGCAACTTTTTTTTTGGTCCTCAGTATGGTATGAAAACTAAAATATATTTTTGCATGATTAAATATCCTGGGATTAAATCTAACTTAAAAAAAAAGATCAATTGGCAACAAATACAAAATACAGAAGACTGACTTTTAAAATAAGTCCTCGGGTAAACTTTTAAATAAGGATAAAAACTTTACCTTTTTTAAAAATTTTATTGTTTTCGGAAAACTCTAGAATGACAAACATTTTACACAACAAAATATTTTTGATTTATATATTTCACTTATATTTACAACCTATTATATATGTATGACTAGCACTCTAGCTTGTTCGGACCCATATTCTAAACCAATATGATAATTTTTCTCGGCACCAATATCTATGATTAAATAACCAGAAGGCCTTTTGATTGTAAGTATTTACTTTTCATTGACTCCTTAAAATCTTTATATTTCCAATATTTAAACTCATTACTATGCTATTTTTTAGGAAATATTTTAAATTATTCTTACAATTTTTGTATAATTTGGTAATAATATATAAGTACCTCAATAAATTTAAACTCTACCAGATAAAATTATATTAGTGTAAAAAAAGGTCTTAGTTTTAAAGACCTAAAAGGTACAAACACTCTTGTGTTATGAGGTGAAGTGCAATGAGAAAAGGTTAAACTTACCAAAAAGGACAGCAAAGAGCGAACTAGACACTTCTACTTAATATCCAAAAAAGCATAAATTTATTATTGAAACAACAAAATAATTTGTTTATACCCTATTAACAAATGTTTTTTTTTATTGTTTTAGAGCTCTATACCTATAACAATACCTTTAAAATCAATCAATTCATAAAAACACTTATATGACACGTTTCTTAAAGTTGATTGGTAATTATTGCAAAAATAGTTCATCAGCATTTATCAACCGTTGACTACAAAGGAAAAATTATTTGCAGGTATATATGTACCAATTTCTTTTATCAATGACAAATCCATGTGGACAAAGGATAGTAAAACAATATCACCTCATTTTTATAAATGAAACAGTATTTAAAAAATAATGAAACAAAGGAAAACTAGGGCAGGTCAAGTCAACTTACCCTTATTTCTGTAGCAAATACCGGACAACACGAAACAAACTAGAAATAATTACTGCAGGTAGATAAGACTCTTAAAAAATAATACTTCATTTTAGATTAGGGAATATATGTTTTGTTTACTCTGAAAACAAATTCGATAGATAGCACTTTGACTGATAAACACAAGGTTTTACAAGGATTATTGGGCTTTTTGAAGGATGCAGTACTTGTCCTACACAATTTTTTCACTTTTATATGCGCATATTCCAAATGTGGACTGTTTTGACACTGACAACGAACCTAACCTCGAACTTTAGACTTTTGATAACAAAGAAAACAAATAGCTATTGCTATGGAAACGGCGTATTACTGGTTGCCTGGTCCGTCCACGAGGTGAGGTAAGGCATTCTAACCATGACAGTTTTACAAATTATATATTACGAGGTACGGCCAAAGAATATAAACCTCAATAAGAAGCGACATAAAGTTCCCAATAGCATTGGTTATATGGGAAACAAATTTCTGACGTCACCTGTAGACGGAATGACACTTAAACAGCTTGGGGTACGCTGAGAGAAATATCAACGGTTAAATCAGTTTTACACGGGAAAAAAATTATATGTAAAAATCGTCCTCATTACGAGTTTTTTTCAGTCCTTTAGGTTGGTTATTCTCAAAAAGATTGATTTTTGAGAAAATTGGTTTTGGGCAAAAGCGATGTTTACAAGGATTAAATATTGCAATTTTTCTTTAAAAAAATTAATATTATGTAATGTTTGTGTGAACAAATGCAAAATATTTATAAAAATTCTTATTTCAAAATTGTAATAAAAATAATAAGTTGTTAATATATGGTTTTTGAGGTCTTCGAGTACCTTTTGCAGAATTAAATTTTGTAAATCCATTTTAAGTCTAACTAATTTGACTGTATAACATTTTGGAAAAAACGAATAGTATACAGTTTTTGCTTCCGCTAATTACTCTTGATGTACATCTCTCATTTCAAAGAAAAAAGAAAAAAGTTTTAAGGTATGTGATTCTATGGGTGTCTGGGCCAAAAATTCAGTGGAGGGATGTTTTGGTAATTGTCTAAAGTTGCCTCCTCTCCATTTTGAAAAACCAAAATTTAACGGGGTTTTTGTGATACAATAAAAATTTTTCGGCAACGTTTGCTTCGAGATATTCATCATCAAGTTAAAAACCAAACTAACCTTATTTACATATTTCTCCTTTTTTGACAGAATTCTTGATTTTTACACCAAATTGGGACACAATACAAAACAATCTTTTAAAAACTTGTTTTTATATTAATTTTACTTTTTTTTCCCATTTAATTGCAAACCCTCCAATTTCACACGCCGCAACGTGTAGGCAACCATGTATACACTAGCCTTTTTGTAAACAAATGTGGTTAATGGAAAAAGGTGTAAAATAAATAAAAATACAAGGTTTTAAAAGGTGTTTATAAAAAATTGTGGCCACTTTAGTGTAACAATCAAGAATTCTGTACAAAAGAAGGGGGAATATAGTGAAAATTAGGTTAGTTTGATTTTTAACTTTGATGATGAATATCTCGTAAACGAAACGTTGCCGAAAAATTTTTTTGCAGATTCGTAATCAGCGCCCCAAAAAACCCCCGTATACCAAATTTGGTCAAAAATCGGAGGAGGCAACTTTCGAGACAATTACCTGTTTTTTTGTAAAATGGTACCTATAAACTTTAATACTTACCTTTACTATAAATGTATATCTTTTTATTTTTACTGTAAAAAAAACACTACAATGTAAATAAATAAATAAATAAATAAACAAGTCTTTATTGGGAAACAAAAAAAAACATTTTGCCCAAAAGGCGAATATTAGCTTAGAGCTATTCTAACTCTTAACCTCTAAATTAAATAAAAAGATCCAAAACAAAATAATACATATTTATATAATTAAAATTTTCAGTTATCTTAGTGAAAATACATCAGTTATCATTGGCGAAAGTGTGAAAAGGTAAAAAGGCAATGATTATATCAGAGCTACAATCATGATTGTTCTTCCAATAATAAAATTTTAAACTTTTTCTTTAATTGAAAAAGGGAAGAACCAAAGAAACTTCTATAAGAGTTATAATACCTGACTGCATTGTATGTGTAACTACGCTCGAAAAGAGCCTTTGAATGCTGAGGCATAGTAAGAGTATTATGCCTTATGTTACGGTCATGAAGAGCATTTCTTAGTATTAACTTTTCAAATAGATATGTGGGACTTTTTTTCTTAAATAAACGATATAAAAAAGACAGAAAATTTAGTTTAAAAAGATTTACAATTTTAAGCCACCGCAGATAATTAATATGATGTGAAACATGATCAAATTTTCTGAGACAATATACAAAGCGACAACATGTATTTTGCAGGCGTTGTAAACGAAGTTGAGATACTTTATCAAGACCATGATAAAAGACAATTAAACAGTAGTTTAAAATTGAAAGAGTCAATGTTTCTACTAGTTTTTTCCTGGTTTTAAAATTTAAAATATGTTTATTAGCATATAGCATGCGCATACGCAAATAACTTCTTTGCAGAATTAAGCTAACATGATGCCTGAACCTAAGAGATGAGTCTATGTTTAAACCAAGGATTTTTATATTTTCAGTCAAACTTAGTTCAATGTCGTTCAATTGGATCTTCACACGACCTCTGATGTCAGTCAGACGTTTTTGACTAGAAAAAACTATGACTTCAGTTTTATCAGGATTAAGTTGTAGGTTGTGTTCCTTTGAATACTGGTATATTGATTGAAGGTCGTTATCAATGTCAAGAGTTGCTTGCTCCAACTCACCTGCATCAAAATAATGGACTATTTGGGTGTCATCAGCATACTGGAATACTTCCGATCGTTCCACACCAAGAGAAAGGTCAGAAGTATAAATGAGAAACAGGAGTGGGCCAAGTATGGATCCCTGTGGTACTCCGGAAATTATCTGGCTCAAATCAGAATACTGATTGTTTAAACGAACACGCTGAGTACGATTCCACAGATACGTTTTAAAAACGACAACACGGTATCCTCACAACCGAAATATTTCAACTTGGCTAACAACAGTTCGTGATCAATCACATCAAAGGCCTTGGAATAATCCATTGCAATCATAATGACTGATATGTCTTTATCCAAGGCACGAATGATATTGTCGATTATGTTTAGGAGGGCGGACGAAGTGCTGTGGTCCGCTCTAAAACCCGACTGTTTTGAGGGTAATATGCCATTAGAAATAATATAATGGGACAATTGATTGTAAACTACTTTCTCCAATACCTTGGATATTATTGGCAATCGACTAATGGGACGCAAATCCCGAACACTTTCAGGTTTGGGCTTCTTGGGAAGAGGACAAACAATTGACTCGCGCCATAATTTAGGAAAATAACCGCTCTCTAAGCAACAATTCACAATATTAGTTATTGGGTTCAGGATGTGCGGAAGACACTGTTGAAGCATTGTTCGTGTTATGCCATCATTACCTGCGGCATTGGATTTTATGTCGCATATGATTTTATGGATTTCGCTCTGATCGGTCAAGACAAACTTAAAAGTCTTATTAGAAAATCGATTATTAGAGTAGTATTGAATTTTGTTAGTACAGTTGCCAGATTTATTAAAAACACTGGCAAAATGATTATTGATTAGATTGGGCTCACAAATGTTCAATGGAAGCTCAGCTTCTCCGTCAGAAGATGTTTTAATATTTAGGTTACGCAGTCCTTGCCAAAACTTTTTGTCAGGCCCAGTTCTCTGTAGATGCTCTAGATATGCGGCCTTTTCTCTTCTAGTAGAGGCCAAAGCAAAATTGCGTAGTTCCTTGTAACGATTCCAATTTTCAGGGGTTCCGTGTTTTTTATATTTAGCAAGAGCTTTTTCTCGTTCTTTATATATTAATTTTAAATTATTTGTCAACCAAGGTGCAGGTTTCTTACTTACTCGAATCGTCCTATAGGGAGCATGAATATTCCAGAGAAGGTTCAAGTGAGTTTGCAAGTATTGAACTTTATCATTGATGTTTTCATTGTGATAAATGTAATTCCAATCTACATAGGCCAAATCCGATTGAAAATTCTGCAAGTTGAAATTTCGGTAATCTCTAACATTTAACAATTTTTGTTTAGGTTTGCTTACTTTTATGTTTAAAATACAAAATGACACGTTATTGTGATCGCTGATGTCTGATGGCACAGTGCCACTTCCACTAACGATATCTCCGCAAGTTACGAAAATTGGGTCCAAACATGTTGATGAGACATTTGTAATTCTAGTTGGTTCATTGATAAGTTGAACAAAACCGTATGTATCAAATATATTAAATAATGAATTGGGTTTTAGCATATCGATGTTCAAATCACCTGTTACAAGACAGTAGTCATAATTTGCTAACATGTGAGGTACTATTTCATCTGCAAAGTTTAAAATTTCAGAAAGTTTAGTGTTTGGTGGCCGATATATTAACAATAAAGCCAATCTACGAATGCCCATCTTTATACTCAAAAAGAGATGCTCAAAATTTACATTATGAATGTTAATATTAATAACCTCGCATTCAATACTTGCTCTGACGTAAACGCCAACACCTCCTCCGGCTCTGTTCTCCCTATCCTTTCTATAGAAATTATAGTCAGGCAGCGAAACCAGATCCGAAGTGATACCACCGTTAAGCCAAGTTTCAGTTACTGCAACGACATCGTAGTTGTCAGCGACTAATTGTGTAAAACTCACAAAACTAGGTAACAATGATCTTACATTTAAATTAACCAAACTTAACAAACCATCATTCCTAAATAAAGCCATTATACAAAACAATAAATTATATAAAAAAAATTAATAAAGAAAAAATTAAAACAGGACAGAAACAAGATCAATCACTAGGCGTAATTTATTTTCGATCTTAGTTTTGCTAGCTGACTTTTGTATACTGGACATAGTTTATCACTCGAGAAATGATCAACTGAAACCTTATTTTGTCTATTGTTATTATACCTAACACAGTTTGCACATTTTTTATTTTCTGCCTTACATTCTCTAAGTTTATGGTTAAAACATTAAAAACAAGATAGACTCCATTATTTACATTTGATTGAAATCATACATTGGTATAGAGTTGCCAAATTTAGCGAAGTGGCTGATTATTTAAGGCCACTTGGACTCACTTGGTAATTCTCCTTATGCCAATTTACAAAAATTTTCTTGTTTACCTTAAAACTTTCTTAATTAAAATAAGTATAAACGAACTTCAAAACAAACAACCTTTTAATATCATAGTTTTTACTACTTTTAACAATATTTTTATAAAAAATAAAAATAAAGTACAAATTTAATTTAAACATCGACAACTCCGCCATTATCGCGTAATGCGCGTTCACGTCATTTCATTCATTTTTGCCGTGTGCTGCATTGTCAGTTTTCGCTTGTGTTTGTAATAAGTGTGTTTACGGTTTTGTGCTGTTAAACTAACCAAAACTTGATTTTTGTATGTAAAAACATTTAATTATGGGTCGATCGTGTCTTATTTGTAAGAAAAAGGATTATAAAAACCCAGAAGTGTCTTTTCACAGGTAATTAAAGTTATAGGTTATGTCAACCGCATGGCCAGTGGCCAGTGGCGTGGTTATAGCCGAATTTAATTTGTGTGTATGTTTGTTATTTATTATTAAGAATGTTGAAAAGGTTTTATTTTCTAATTAATACAATATCCTAAATAATTGTTGGTTAAGGGTATGAATGTTTATGCTTACTAAAATAATATGTTTCTATACGCTTAAATTAACAGTTTATATTTACTTCAGGTTTCCGACAAATTTGGAAAAAAAACGTGTGTGGCTCTCAGTTTTTGGTTTACAAGACAATAACAATGTTCCAAAGCAACCTGACATATGTTCAGATCATTTTGATGGAACGGATATTATTTGTCAACCTAATGGACGTAAACAGATAAGGCCAGATGCTTTACCGCGTGAAAATGTTTCCGTGTTTTTGCACTATACCTCTTCTAGGTCAGTACATTAATTTCATATATATTTATTGCTTAACAGATAGAGTTTTAGTGGATTTAGTCTTTGTCATCATTGCGCTTTAAACAAATAAGTAGTAGATTTTACATGATCAAAAAATGTATTTTAGCTCGAGCTCTAGCTTGCAGTCTACTGTTAGTGAAGATGCCTCAATTGAAACTTCTCCTAATAGTGCACTTGGGTAAGTTCCCATTACTTAGTTTTTTTTCTAATTTTTTTTCCAACAATGTGTTTTAAAATTATTTAATTTCTGGTATATTTAAAATAGGTTTCGCTCTTTAAAAAATCTAATTTTTTTTGAAAGGTATATCAAAAATATAATTTAGAATGACGAAAAAAATATATCATACAAGTTTTAGTAGCCTGAGAGCTGGCAGCATTTTTTGGGTAAGTATTTGAGGCAAGCTGAAAACTTGTCATATACTTCTCATATTAAACCCCAACACGGAACTGCAGACCTGGCTGGTGAGTAGCCCTAATTTTTTCCCTAAATTTTTAAAAATATTTATTTTTTTTCCAAAAATGTATTTAAGGCAATATGCAATTTTTATATGTTGTAGTTGAATGTTTAAAGAATTAAAAAAAATAATAAGCCAGACGATTTTGTGGGGGTTTTAACCTTGCCAGGCGCGTGCAAAAATGTTTTGCAAAAAACATAAAAAAATGTATTTGAGGCAACTTGAAATTTTAATAGGGTATTATTTATAACTAAAAAATAAGATTCTCAAAAGACAGATCATTTTGGTGGGACTTTCCATATGCCAGGTGATCTAAAAAATTATGTATAGTAGCGAAGTCACCTTGGATTATTACCTTGGAACCCAGCTGCTGTGTATAAAATTTAAAATAAACTATTAAACTTAATAGTTAATATCCTCTATAAAAATGTTTACCCCTCAAAAATTGCCGCTTTTTCCCTGGGGGTGAATTGCACCCCTTCTCGGGGATGGAATTTTTTATCAAAAATAAATATGGAAGTGGATAGATTAAATAATTTTAAGCAACTTTTGTTTCATAAAGTTTTTTTCGAAAGGCATTACTTTCCGAGTTATTCGCAATTGAATATGTCAATTTTTCAACTAAAACAAACACGTTTTCAAACGGTTTTTCGCAAATAACTCAAAAAGTAAGCATTTTATCGAAAATATAGCTTATAAAAAAATACCAAGAACGGTGGGCTTATGATGTCCATGGACCCAATACTATACGGAATTATAGCCTGTTGAAGGTTGGTTCTTATTCGTCAAATGCCAACATCAAAAGTTTTAACGTAATTTAAACAAAAAACGATACATTTTTTTGGAAAAGCTCATAAGACCTTTTTTGAAGTACTTAAAAAAAACTTAATTTTTGTTTTTTACAAAAGTTTTTAGCACTAAAATTAAGCGAGTTATGGCCAAAATAAAGTTGATCTCTATTTTTTTTTAATGAAAAAATGTGAAAATCACCACCTAATTACCACCTAATCAAAAATAATCGTTCTCACTTTACAATTCACTTAATTTTTGTATTTGTAATACACTCAGGAAGTTTGACCGGTTTAAAGCGCATATTTTTGAAAAAAAATTGAGCTTAACGTGAAAGAGACATTTTTGTAATTTTGAAAAAATGCCTTTTCTTTCAAAATATCTCAAAAACCCTTAATGATACGTAAACAAAAACAAAACGAAAATTTTTGGTAAAGAAAAACCTACAATTTTGTATTCTACAAAATTTTACGCATCATTAAGGGTTTTTGAGTTATTTTGAAGAAAAGGCAATTTTTTAAAAATTTAAAAAAAATGTCTCTTTCACTTTAAGCTCATTTTTTTTAAATATGCATTTTAAACCAGTCAAACTTCCTAAGCATATTACAAATACATAAAAAAGTAAAAAAGTAGGCTCATCAAAAAAATAGAATTCGCAGTATTAACACAAAAACAATATTATTTGGAAATGAATAATATTGTTTCAGTACTAAGAGGACCCCAGACACCCACAAAATGATTTTTGGTTTAGAAGACTTGCAAATGGTTTAATAAATTGCATGTCAAGTCAAATAATCATTTAATTAGTCAATTGCTACTTTTAATAAATTACGCCTATAATTTCCGCTAGGAATGCTAATTCGCAAGAATCGGCAAAATCCACAAAATTTGTAAACGCAAGGTGCTCCGAAGTTCTTTTAATACTGCAAATTAGGTATAAGCAGAGCTGTAAAAACTTGAAGTACTTCAAGTAAAATTTTTCTTGAAGTACTTTTTTGTACTTTAAGTATTTTATTTCAAGTACTTTTTGTTAGGAAGGTACTTGTACTTGTCCTTGATTAGTTTTTATGAAGGTACTTGGATTTTTACTTGATTTGACCAAGTAAATTACTTAAAGTATTTATTTAAGTACTTAAAGTATTACGATGTACTTGAAGTAAAAAAAAGTACTTTAAGTAAAGACGGTACTTCAAGTAAATAAAAAGTCCTTGAAGTAGAAAATCAACCAAGTACTCGAATTTACACGCCTTAGATAATCGTACAAACAAGTTAAAACAAGAAATATGCGCAATCGCTGGATCCAACAGCAAGACAAGTGTGACTATTACTGAGAATTAGACTTTTTGTTTCTTTTTTCGAAATCAATCCTTTATTTTGATACCCAATTTGTTATATTTAATAATGATTACAAACAGCCATTTTTCATGACAATTTTATTATCGAACGCATTCAGGATACGAAACAGTTTCCAAACCACTCCCGAAAATGTCAAAAACGTGACAGTTCAAGAATATTCTATTGGTGCGATTTGACGTTTGATGGAGCGGTTCTCCAACTATTTCGTATTGTGAATGCGTTCATTTTTACCTTCATTTGATCGAAAACCCCTGTATTTTAATAGGCAACTTAAACAAAATTTCCACTAATGAAATGGAAACGGCATTAAAATTAAAGTTAGGTTGTTCTGACTTGATTTTGTGTTGATGAGAAATTAAAATATTTCCCAAGAATAGGTTTTGGGTGCCAACCTGCTGTAGGCACCCATATGAAAACACTCGCTTTTGACAGATGTATCGGATGCCAACGGGTGCAGGTGCCAACGTGCGCCAACCCGTTGGCAACCACAGGAAAAAACCCATTTTGGAAAAACCAATATTTTCTATAATAGTTTAAGGCCCAAGCGCTCACCCGAGTACCGCATTATAGGCCTGTTGCCATAAATTTACATACGAAATTTTACTTTATTTCGGACATTTGATGCATAAGGTCCCGACTTAAAACGGGACACTTAGCAATCCTACTTGTTTTCGTAACTATAGTTTTTAACGACTGGCCTACTTTCCAATTACGTAGCGCTCAGTCCTTAAAGCTTTTAGGAGTTGTTGAAAAACCCCGTTTTGGGGAATAAACCCTCTAACTTTCTTACAAAAAATACTACTCAAGTATAATTTGTTTTACTTGAAGTACTTTAAATTACTTCAAGTAGTTTTATGTACTTCAAGTACTTTGGTGTCTTCAAGTACTTTGTTTTACTTCAAGTACTTTGTCCTACTTCAAGTACTTTTTTAATTTACTTGAAAATGCAAGTACATTTTAATGAATACTTGGTACTTGTACTTGAAGTAAATTTAAAAAATTAAAAACTTAGTACTTGTACTTGAAGTACTATTTAAGAGTACTTTGACAGCTCTGGGTATAAGTGTAAAAATGTTTTATTCGATAGATAAGCCCTTTTGTACATATGTTTGATTAAATAAAAATATAAATATATTTTTCTTATAGCCTTATTTAATTTTTCCCACAATATTGGAGGATATTAGAATAAATTTTTCTTCTTTTAAATGTGGGGTCACAAAGTTAACAACAAAATTGTAATTTAATTATCTTATTGGTAAAATGGTTAAAAGAAATATTCAAATGCATCATTTATGCGAAACCGCTAGTAATTTAAAGATTTTAAAGTAAAAACAAATTATTTAAATTGTACGCCACTGGTAAGTTTCTCTGGGCATCTGTGACAGTGTTGCCATTTTCCCACTTCGTGTATGACTGCGATAAGGCTATCATTCTTCTACTCATTTAAGAAAAGTTATCGAATGTCTGATTGTGTTTATCTGACATTTATGAATGAATTGTGTAGTCTATCTAGTTTTTAATGTTTTTGCATATATCTAATGCCAACAGTATCATTTAAATTTGATTTGAGAGCCTGAAGCGATTTATCATCTTGACATGATTGATGTACTTTAATTTTTTTATTACATAAACATATAATTTAGCATTTCCTATATTGGTAACAACAAAATTTCTTAGTAAGAATATATTAATATACAATGTACAGACAGCATGCTTTAATAAAAAGAGGGTTCCCCATTAAATTAATTAAATTTGAAAGTTGGGTTTATGATTTGGAAAAAAATCTCAGAGATATTTTGAAAAGAATAGAGTGGAAGAACTTGATAATAAAGGTGGTTTGAAACATCACTAAAATAAATAATTTTAGTTTTATAAAGGCTAAATGCCAAAGGCTAGAGCTTAAATGTTCAAAGTGAGATGAAAAATAGTGACTTAAAATAAAAGTAGGCAAACAGTTTATTGAAATGACAAAATCTGAAAGTTACATCGACTTGTTACCGTGACTATAAATTGATTATATGCGTGATATAATTTTTAGTTTTCTTATCTTTTGACTGGTACTTTAGATCACGATTGGTATATTCCATCGTATAAAATATTTTAAGCCTAATAAATTATTTTTATATTGTACATTTTTGGAAATCATTGCATGGATGGGTAAAGTCTATTCTTTCCATTTCATCTAAGAGTTTATGTGAAACTTCCTGTTTTATACAAATGTCTTCAAACTTAGTTTAAAAGCATGTTGCAAATCATAAACATATTTAATAAACAAATCAGGAGGGTGCTGCAACGCTCCATGCATGTTTTTGTAGTGTCGTAAGCTTTATAATTCGGGGTGTATCAGCCACATGGAATAAATTCAATAATAAATAAACGGGGGCGTGTTCGAAAAAACACTCGGACACGTGTATCGGTATTTTTGGTTGCGCATTTTTTTCAGTATATACTTTTTATACAGGGTGTGTCATATAATAGTGGCCAACACTAACTTTCCTAATTTAAATGCAACGCCCTGTATATTAGTCAATTTTTGGATTCTTCAGAATATTCTAGATATATTTCATGTACCGATTTTTAACTATTTTGGAAATATTAGGTGCTTTTAGATGTATTGTGGTTGCATGCTTGCCACTTTCTTGAAAGTTACTTTTTGTGCATATACCTACTAGAGGCAGCCTTGGGAACAAGCGTGCGAGAGAGAAGCAAGAATAGGTGTATAACCTCTTTCTCTCTCTCTCTCTCTCTCTCTCTCTCTCTCTCTCTCTCTCTCTCTCTCTCTCTCTCTCTCTCTCTCTCTCTCTCTCTCTCTCTCTCTCTCTCTCTCTCTCTCTCTCTCTCTCTCTCTCTCTCTCTCTCTCTCTCTCTCTCTCTCTCTCTCTCTCTCTCTCCCTCCCCTCTCTCTCTCTCTCTCTCTCTCTCTCTCTCTCTCTCTCTCTCTCTCTCTCTCTCTCTCTCTCTCTCTCTCTCTCTCTCTCTCTCTCTCTCTCTCTATTCTCTCTCTCTCTCTCTCTCTCTCTTTACTCTCTCTCTATCTCCTCTCTCTCTCTCTCTCTCTCTCTCTCTCTCTCTCTCTCTCTCTCTCTCTCTCTCTCTCTCGCTCTCTCTCTCTCTCTCTCTCTCTCTCTCTCTCTCTCTCTCTCTCTCTCTCTCTCTCTCTCTCTCTCTCTCTCCTCTCTCTCTCTCTCTCTCTCTCTCTCTCTCTCTCTCTCTCTCTCTCTCTCTCTCTCTCTCTCTCTCTCTCTCTCTCTCTCTTAATTTGTCGGCGGTGTATACACCCCTTTCGCCAATTAATCAGCACAAGGCGCGAGAGAAATGTTATACAGCTATTCTTCTTACTCTCTCGCACGCTTGTCCGCACAGCCGAGCGGCACGGCTGCCTCTAGTAGGTATATGCACAAAAAGTAACCCTCACGAAAGTGGCAAAGATGCAAAGGCAGTTGAAGATAGGTATAGAAGATTGTACATAATATATGTCTAGAATGCTTTGAAAAAAACAAAAATTGAATAATATACAGGGTGTTGCATTTAAATTAAGAAAGTTGATACTGGCCACCGTCACATGACACACCCTGTATAAAGAGTTTTAGTTGAAAAAAATGTGCAATTAAAAATACCAATCGACATGTCCAAGCATTTTTTCGAATAAGCCCCCATTTATTTAATATTGAATTTATTCCATTTGGCTGATCCACACTGTATATTAACAAATAATTAACATCTAAAGATTCGCATTGTGATCTATAATTTTTACAGGTATCACAATTATTATGCACATTTTTTTTAAGATATCCACAAAACTGAACGAAACGAATGAAACAGCACATAAAACTCAACAAAGCACTAAACGAAACATGTAATCCCGGACTAAAAGCTGCCGGCAGCGGGTTGACAGTTAAACAGCTTAGCCCCCTCCTAAAAATTTTGGGACTTCGAATATTGTCGCTTCTTATTGAGGTTTATATTCTTTGGTACGGCCACCAGAACATTTTCATCAATTGTAAATTATGAGGTACGGCCAAAAGATACTGATAAACCTGATATACAATTTACATTAAATTCAGTGTTGGTTGCTGCATTACCCCAATTATACATATATGCGGGTCCAGTGTCGTTTAGCTCCATTTGATTTGAAAAAAATAAATATTACAGATAAAAAGAACACATTTTGTTTAGTAGATTTCAAAAAGAAAAAATCCGAAAAAATGCATTTTTGCAAAGAAAAATGAAATTAAAAGTCGAAAAACACTATGTTTTTAGGTTAAGTAAAAGGACAGAATTTGCGACGTTGTCGGATCAAAAAAAAAATTTCGACGGCGCATTTATGATAAAGAAATTTTACAATTTAATAAGGAAAACCTAACGACAACTAACCAAAAACTAACCAGAACTAGGTAATAGTTTGAAAGTTGTTGTTTTTTAGTTCTGATTAGTTGTTTCTATAAAAAAAAACTTCATTTCTGGTAAATGGAAAAAAACAACCTTCAATAATAACAAATTATTAGAAACCATCTGGCAACATTGCTTTTTTAAGAAGGAAATCCTAAACAAAACGACATCGTATCATCTCTTTTTGTAGGTATTCTTTCTCACTTTTTTCATGTTATTCGGCCATATTACCTTAGCATATTTTATATGGGAAATAAAGAATTATTTTAATTTGTGTTAATGTGAGTGAAAAATTAATTTTTTCAGACCCTATGTGTTTTATTATGGTGTAACAAATAAGTGACAAAAAAATTATATTAAAATATTGCTGTTTAAAAATGGAGCTAAAGTTCACCGAAGCCCATAAATGCTTTATAAACCGATTTTTTAATGGTTTTTGATATTTATATCATAACATATGGGTATCGAAATTTAAAGAGGATTTATACGGACAAAATAACAAAAATATAAAATAAGAAAGAGAAATGGTCAAAAATGTTTTGTTTTTGAGATATCCATCATCATACTAAAAAATCAAACTAACCTCATTTTCTTTTTGGACACATTTCTTGATTTTTACATTAAACTGGCACACATTATTTTATAGACACCTTTTAAAAACTTGGCTTTTTATTTATTTTACACCTTTTTTCATTGTATTGGAAAGCTTTATTTTCAATCACGGCGGATATGTTTAGACAGAAGATTTTTTTCAGCAAACATGGCCGCGGCGTTTGAAAGTGAAGCTTTGCAATTTACCGGAAAAAAGGTTTAAAATAAATATAAAAAAAGTTTTAAAAAGGTGTTTATAAAGTAATATAAGCCAATTAAGGGTTAAAATCAAAATTGTGCGCAAAAATAAGAGGTAATATAATGAAAATGAGCTAATTTTGATTTTCAAGTTTGATAATCGGCTTCCTCAAAAAACTGGTCAGTCTGATAAGAATGTGTATGGAAGGAGCACAGTGCAAAGTTAGGATAAGACAAAAATAATACTCAGAGCCATTCGAGGTAAACAATGAACTAAAGCAGGGAGATGCACTTTCACCACAACTCTTCAATAAATAGCTTTGGAACATATAATAAAGAGAGCGGGAATTGAGGCACCAACTTCAGTATTCCGTCGAGAAGGTCCCAATCTGCTATTGGCCTTTGCAGACGATGTAGATCTGATAGGAAATAGCAAAATAAAGATGAGGGAAACTTTTATTAGATTCAAGAAGGAGGGACGGATGGGGCTCCAAATCAACGAAAATAAGACCAAATATGTACACAAGATAAAGGGTCCAAAATAAAAGTGGTCAGAATATAACTATCGGAGACCACAACTCTGAAAGAGTTAAAGAATTTAAGTATCAGAACAACCATCACTGAAGACAACATCGGATCCCAGGAAATAAAAGACAGAATACAAGCGGGAAGCAGATGTCTCTACGCCCTTCAAGATTTTAATAAGATCTAAAGAACTCACCAGGCTAACCAAGATCAACCTGTATGTAACGGTGATAAGAACAGTAGTTATGTACGACTGCGAGACATGGACGATGACTATCGCAAACGAAGAACGACTGCGCATATGGGAGAAAAAAGTCCTCCGAAAAATATACATGTCGACACGCGATGACGTGACCACGTGACCGAAACATGGAGTATGAGAACCAACAAAGAACTGGAAGAGCTTTTTGGAGTCACTAAAGAAAATAAAATCCATAGGCCGGCCACGTGAGAAGACTTCCAGACGACAGAATATCAAGGCTTGTTTGGGAGGGGGCACCAACTGGAAAAAGGCCGCTAGAACGACCTCGACTTCGGTGGCAAGATAACATAGCAAAAGACCTGGATACTATGTGCATTAATAAAAAAAGGAGAGGTGTGGTCGAGTCGGCTAAAATCCACCCAGGGTTGTAACGCCATGGAGTAAGTAAAAATATGGCATGATCGGCCAAATCCATGTTGTATATAAGTTATTTTGATGAAAAGTGATGTCGGGAGGTATCTGGCAATTTAAAAATTGTAATATTTTCCCATGACTTTCTTTAACATACCGTAAAACGGGGCTTCTTCGGACAACGCGGGTAAATTCGGACAACGAGACCTTGAAGGAAAAAAAATTAAGAGGGGGAAGCGAAATATTCGAAGCGGCGTCTTCTGAACTGAAACGTGTTTAAAACAGTTGCCTTCAAACTTCAGACGTTTGTGAAGTAAGGATGTATTCTCTGGCTCCGTATTTTTTTTACGTCGCTTTTGTAAGTAAGCAATTTTTTAACTTTTTTTAAAGTGGAAAAAGTAACTGATCTACACCTCAACTTATTAATGATGGAGTTTTGGTTTCTCCTGTTTTAAGTAGGCATTTATATTGGAGATTTTTTTTTCCAGATAGTCCCAATCAAAAATTTCACATTTTGAATGGTAACTTCGGACATGGTCAGAAATTACAAAAGGCAACTGGGGAGTCGCCCCTACCAAAATTATTCGGAGGAGCGGTTAAATCAGGCAGTAGCAGATGTTAAATCTCAGAAAAGGTCACTAAGAGAGGCAAGTGAATTTTATGGGATTCCCAAATCGACCATTGCATTGGTGACAAAGCTACAGGCATTCATAATAAGAATCCAGGGCGGCAACCAGTGCTTAGCGCTGTTGAAGAAGCAAATTTGGCTCAGGGAATATCCACTGCAGCAATATGGGGTTTTCCACTGATGGAATATGATGTAAGAAAAATTGTGTAGAGCTACCTTAACCGAAAAGGAGTTCAAATTGGTTGCTTTCCTAATAATTTGCCAGGAGTAGATTGGGTCAAGAAATTTCTAAAAGAATTAAAGAGTTGTTAGTAAGACTTGCCCAGAATATTAAAAGAAACAGGGCTCAAGTAACCCATGCTACTATTCAAGAATATTTCGATGAATTAAAAGTTTTACTAGAAGGTGTGTCACCTAAAAATGTAATAAATTATGATGAAACTAATTTTAGTGACGATCCTGGACGAGTCAAAATAGTCTGCAAGATGGGCAGTAAGCATTGTGATCGAATTATTGACGCAACAAAGACCAGCATATCCGTCATGATGGCAGCTTCTGCTTCGGGAACGTTGTTACCGCTCTTTGTTGTTTATAAGGCGAAGCATCGTTACCAAGAGTGGGAGGAAAATGGACCCCCAGGATGCCGATATTCATGCACACAATCTAGCTGGTTTGATGCCCGAGTTTTTGTAAAGTGGTTCCGAGAAATTGTTTTACCTTACTTCCGGAGAAAAAAGAAAAGAAGTTAATGATTGGTGATAACTTGCCTTCTCATCTTACATTGGATGTCATTAAAAAATGTGAAGTAAATAACATCATATTCGTTCTACTACCTGCAAATTTAACCCATGTTTGCCAACCGCTCGATGTCGCTTTCTTTGGTCCTTTGAAGAAATGTTGGAGACGAATTCTAACTGAATGGAAATTAAAAAAAGAGGGCCTTTCCAGAAAACCGATTTTCCATTATTGCTTAATAACACTTTAAATGAAATCGAAGCAACTTCTAGACAAAATATTCTTTGAGGTTTTAGGGCAACTGGAATATGGCCGTTAAATAGAGATCAAGTTTTAAGGAGGATTCCAAAACAACAAGATGAAAACAATGACGCAAATGCTTCATTGCCCTCAGAAAGTTTATTGGATTTTTTAAAAACATCGAGAATGCCCGAGCCTAAAACAAGACTAAAAGAAAGCGCATAGATGTTAAAGCGGGAAAAGCTGTGGAGGTAAGAGATTTTAGTGAACCGGAAGTGCAATTCGAACAAGTGAACGCAACAGACTCTGACGATGAACCCTTAAGTATTATAAGGGGCAGAATAATACAATAAGAGCAATTTGACTTACTTGAGGCTGGTCCTTCTAACAAAGAAGATTTTTCGATAGAGCACTTTCAACAAAAAAATTTAACCGACCGCAATTTGAACAAAAATCATGAATCTCGAAACGTTGAACCTGGTATGTTTGTCATAGCAAAAGTGCGAATAGAAAATTCTTCAGATTTAAAATATTACGTGGCAAAAGTCATAGAAAAGCTAGGTGGGGATATGAAAAGTAACATATTTTGTGTAAGATTTTTAAGAAAAAGAAAGAGTGAGAAAGACACCTACTTCCAGTTCCAGATGTCCCTGATCAGAGCTATATCGAGGATATTGATATTTTGGAGATCCTTAATTCAGTGCCTTTAAGAAGAGAACGATATAAATTCTCACCCATGCCAAAAATTATTTTACAATAATCGTTGAATTATGTTAAACCAGATATATCTTGTTCATAGCTTAAGACTGTTAAATTTTTGTTTATTATTTAAAAGAATATGTTTTTTAATTTTATTTATTTTTATATAAAGTTTAGGAATTCAGTTTTTAACCAATATTTTTTGAAACAATGATTTTCTAATAAAACATTTAAAATAATGTTTAATAATTATAATTTTTTGAGTTCTAATAATAAATAAAAAAATATGTTTACATTTTATAAAACCCGAATTGGTGTCCGAAGTAGCCTTTTAACTGTTATTACTTCAATTTTATGCATTTTAAAAGGATGTCCCCAGCTATGTGAGTAAATTCAGACACTTCAAAAAAAAATATATACATATTTTAGGGTGGATAAACATTTTTTTCCAGCACGCCATAAAGGAAGGATGTAGTAACCTACATAAAAAATATTGGTTAATTTTAAAAACAATAAGTTCAACAAAAAAGCAAATAACCTCAAAAACTGTCCAAAGTAGCCCCGGTTTACCGTACTTTAGATTTTATTTAAACCAAAGTTTAAAATAGGAAGATACTAATTCCAATAAAGTTGTGACTTTGAATAATTTTCAATTATTATTTAACTAGATGAAAAGCCTGTCTCCGCCAGGCGAGAGACAATATTAAGTAGCCTCTGTCTCCGTAAGACGTCTTCCGTACGGTAAAAACGGTAAAAAAACACTTTTTTGCTCCTATTTTTGTGCCGGGGGCGAAATTTAAAAAACGGGCTTCGTTAGGTTCTAGCCACTGCTAAAGACTACCACTGTGCCAAATTTCATGATTTTAGCTCGGGCCATAACTTCAAAATCATGTGGGACAAATAAATATATATATATACATATAATATATAATATAATATATATATATATATATATATATATATATATATATATATATATATATATATATATATATATATATATATATATATATATATATATATATATATATATATATATATATATATATATATATATATATATATATATATATATATATATATATATATATATATATATATATATATATATATATATATATATATATATATATATATATATATATATAGATTCTGTATTTCGTTTAGGACATAATAACAGCTGTATTCACTAAAAATGTTTTGGATTTCAACCCAGTATAGTTGTCAGATAAAATACCTGGACAAATTTTTTTTTATTTAGACCAAGTGAATATGGTAATTATTTTTTTGTAAACATATATTTTACAGGTAAAATAACATATTTTTTTAACGTTTCCACCGTTGGCCGCCACCATTGCCTCTTTTTTTATAATTAATTACTTTTTCTTTTAATACTTTGCATATGTTTAGTTTAGCACCATGATCTTGTAAAACTATTTATTTTTAACTTTTTGCGCCATTATAACTTTTCTGTAAACCAGAAGTGACGTCGGGCGAAAAAGGAAAAAAATGGTTGCTAGGAAACGGAAATAAAAACAATAAACTAACAATTTTTTTAAAAAGTCGTATTCTGTTAGAAATCAGTCCACAATATAAAGTTTTTTTTTATTTAATTCCCAACAGTATTCTTAAAACAACTATACAGGGTCCTGCAGCTCACCTCCCGTCTTATGTAGCTAATTTATTATTCACTGTAAAATGTTCATATTTTGCAGACGTTACCTTTAACCCACCGTACATTTCAGGAAAATAATTTTGGTTATACAGGGTGTCACAAAAAAGTGTGACGTCACGATGGTGCATTTTTTAATGGAACACTGTGTATTTTTTTATATATTTAGGTACCTCTTGTAGTCATTTATCTTTCTCTAAAACTTTGTTTAGATCGGTTCAGTAATTTCAGAGAAAAAAAAATAAATATAAAACGCGCCTGTTCTGGAGTTTGTAACATTTTGTATATATGTGTATTTAGCAAATAAAAAAAAGCCATTTATATTAATAATTTTTAATTTTTAGCTACGTGACATATTATACAAAAATAAAATTATTATTTTACCATTATATTATACTAGTCTAAATATCTACAGATCTACTAAAACTAAAGTTGCATATATTTTTATAATATTTAATAATTTAATATTGTTATTTTTTATATTAGTTTTATTAGACAAGATACTAAGCATAATTTGATTTATTTTGTTACTACGAATATTAAAATAATAGTGTTTTTGAAGTCACAAAAAAGTCAAAGTCAAAGATAAAAACACAGAAAATCGAAATACTTTTAATATTTACTACCCTTATTTGCAATTAAGTATAAATATATCTAAATATATAAATATATAAAGATACATATACCTACCAGCGCGCCTATGGTTTACAATTCTTAAGCCATTCCGTAAAATTTTATTACTATCGCTTGCAATGAAACAGAGTATTGCTTTTTCCGACAATGCTTTTGAGTTAATGTAATATAAAATTTTAAGATTATATTAATAATATTTTTTTTATTATAAAATCTAAAAAATATTATTTATTTAGTAATACCTGATAATTAAAAAAATACAATGCAAATGCAAAGGAGCGTTTTATTTAGCTTACAATTAGTGTAATTGAATATAGTACAGTAAACGAAGGTGTGAACCTGAAGATCAGGTTGGGCCGTCATAATTTTGTTTTTAATTTGCAGGTATTATTGTATTCAATAACCTCTGAAAATATCATATATAAAAAAATGTCCGCAAGGGCCTGAAAATGGCCCTCAAGAGCCCGGAAATCCGTTTTTTCAACTAATTTGGTCGATATCTCCCGAAATATGACACTTACGCAATTCGTGTATGAACGAAAATGAAGAGCAGTTTATTAACTGCAAAAATGATTCCCATTACTTTTGTCAAAAATTTGATAGTTTTTGCAATAATCGGCTATAAATGCACCGAGTATTTTTTGCACCTGCCCCGTATCTCGAAAGGTGCTTTAAGCTACTTACACTTCCAACCGGACGGACTAGTTTTTAAATAACTCACGTAAAATTGCATATTTTTGCATGATTTAGGTTTAGTTTAGTTTACATGAAAAAGGAACGTCTAGCAATAATATCTTGTTACTATTTCTTTTTTTGTTTCTTTTGAATATTAAAAACTCGAGCCAAAGTTAGTTTTTGCTCGATATTTTGACCCTCTTGTATGTTCATATTTTTTTTTATAAAAAGCAATTTTATTAAATTCTTTTGGCTTATGGAGCTTAGGAAGGTGTTGAAGGAAATTCAATAAATATATTTGTGTATTTTTATAAACAACGTGTTTTTCTTAGGGCGGTTTTTTGAATTTCCGGAGTTTTCGAGAATGCTCGGGTCTATTCAAGGACCATAAACAATCTTTGTAAATAGGATTGTAGATTTTGAATGCATACATTAATTAATTAAGAAGATGTAAAAAATGTAAAAAAAATTCGCCTTACTTTTTATTTTAGTTTTCAGACAATACGTCTTTAGAGAGAAACGGGGCAATATTTAAGTTTTTCCAGTTTCCTTTTTTGGAGCAAAAGGTAAGTTTTTATTTTTGTTATCTCAAGTTTAATAAAGATTATTTATTTACTGTAGGAAAGTCTAATTTTTGTTGCCTTTATTTTTGTGGCAGGAATATGGAAATCAAAGTAAATTCTGATACAATGGAATGTTTTATTTATAACGAAGATCTGAGTGAAGACGTTGTGATGGTAACACGTGGATTAGCAACTTTAATAGATGTAAGCAAGATGAGAAAGGACAACCACCATGTGTTTCTACAAAAGCAATCCTCTCTGGAAATTGCATTGTAGGAAGTGTAAGCTAAAGTACTCCCCAATGAATAATGGCAAGCTGAATTATCAAACTGTGACTTTGTTAAAGACTCGACAAAAAGATTTGACCTTCTCCAAGGCCCCAAGAGAAAAAAAGAACAAGCCAACAAAGCCCAGTCTTTTATTTTTGTTCCAATTTTCTGTTCTGTGAACTACCAGCTAATATAAATTATATTAATAAAATGATAAATAAATGATCTTTATGTAACTTTGGATAACAAAAATAAACCCTTACCTTAGCGAATTTTTTTACACTTTTTACAACTTCTTGATTAACAAATGTATGCATTTAAAATCTACAATCCTATTTACAAAGATTGTTCATAGTCCTTGAATATTTATTAATTCCCGATAGACCCGAGCATTTTCGAAAACTCCGGATATTCAAAAAACCGAACTAAGAAATACACGTTGTTTATAAAAATATCACAAATATATTTATTGAATTTCCTTCAACACCTTCCTAAGCTCCATAATCCAAAAGAATTCGATAATATTACTTTTTATAAAAAAAATATGAACATACAGGAGGGTCAAAATATCGAGCAAAAACTAACTTTGGCTCGAGTTTTTAATAATCTAAAGAAACAAAAAAAGAAACAGTAACAAGATATTATTGCTAGACGTTCCTTCTTTCATGTAAATTTTAAATCATGCAAAAATATGCAATTTTACGTGAGTTATTTAAAAGTTAGTCCGTCCGGTTGGAAGTGTAAGTAGCTTAAAGCACCTTTCGAGATACGGGGCAGGTGCAAAAAATACTCGGTGCATTTATAGCCGATTATTGCAAAAACTATCAAATTTTTGACAAAAGTGATGCGAATCATTTTTGTAGTTAATAAACTGCTCTTCATTTTCGTCCAAACACGAATTGCATAACTGTAATATTTCGGGAGATATCGACCAAATTAGTTGAAAAAACGGATTTCCGGGCTCTTGAGGGCCATTTTTAGGCCCTTGCGCACATTTTTTTATATATGATTATTTCAGAGGTTACGTATACATTAATACCTGCAAATTTAAAAAAAAATGTGACGGCCCAACCTGATCTTCAGGTTTGAGGTTTCTTCGGACTTCATTTACTGAACTAATAGATTATACTCTACGAGGGGTGATACACAGCAATTTGTAATATCAATTTTACAACTAAAACCAAAAACAAATAAAAAATTAGTTTAAGATAGTTTACTCGCAAACAGTCATACATAAAATTATCGCCTTATAGTAAGTAAAGCCTGGCCCGTTCATAATTTAAACCCCCCAATCACGGATGGACATCTCTCTCCAACAAAAATTGATTGTTGAACGGGCTGGGACTAGTACCAGAATGGACCATTATATTTTTTTCTACTTTAGTTTTATTCGTGATGCAGTATTTTGAATGGACCCCTAAAGAGCTGTTCCAAATAAGATCGAATATGCTTTACCAAACGTTAGAGGTTCTCAATGCTTGAAAATATTATTTTTGTGGGAAACTTTACATACTCCTAAAATGTACCTTCCATAAGGGCGATTACGTAAAAAAAGAATAAAATAGTGTACAGGGTCTTTGATTATATTTACGTGGCTTCTTAGGCCTTTATTTTTAAAGAAAAAAAATGTTTTATATAAAAATTGTAGGATTTTTCCATATTATCTTTTGAAATTATCAGTAAACAAATATCGCAATAAAAAAATTGAAAAATATAGGCAACTTCAACTTTTTTAAATGAAACACCCTGTATAATATGCGCTACAACGAAAGATCTTTTTTTCATTAATATATATATATATATATATATATATATATATAAATATATATATATATATATATATATATATATATAAAATATATATATAATATATATATAAATATATATATATATATAATATATATAATATATATATATATATATATATATATATATATATATATATATATATATATATATATATATATATATATATATATATATATATATATATATATATATATAATACATTGATGTTATATCATAAACCATTTTTAATATATTTAAGGTTAAATTATTAATAAATTACAAAAAAGTTTTATATTAGTATCAAGAAAGTCATGGAAACAATAGAATTGTTATGTTGCTGAATTTGGTGAGGGTTTTTTTTAGACCAATAATGTATATTTTTGTGATTAAACATTACTGCTAAAGTGAAGGAAGACTTGTCGGTGAATAGAATTTTATTTAAAAACTTTGGATCCTGCTGCATAAACCTAGCTATTTCCAATGCATACTTAGGTCGGTCCTGCATGCTTTGTTCAGGAAGATTCTGAACGGACATAAATTTATAAGGATAAAATTTGTAAACTTTTAAGGTTAAATAAATTTTATAATCTGTTTTATTAAGTTTAGATGCATCCGAGATTGATATTTCAGGATTTTCTAAAATTATTAAAAGTAGTTAGTGCTAGTCCAATAGAAAAAGTATAACAATTATCCTGAAAAAACACGAGGATATCCAAAACTTTGTTTTTATTTCGTGCTGCAGTCTTTTTCTTCATTTTAAAGCTTTTTCGTTTACTAAACTTTCTTACTATTTAATAGTATCTATAGATGGTACCCGTTGTTAAGAATATAAATAAGTAATATTCCCTTTGCACTGTCGTTACATTATTATTTTTACCATAAAAAAGACGCATAATAGCGATTTTTTGTTCTTCTGAATAGCCCATCGACAAAAAAGCAATACCAACTACCATTAATAGTTAAAATGACAAATTTCAACTTTTTACAATACCAATACGTCAAATTTATTAAAACAATTTTATTGTTTTCATAACTTTCTTGATACTAATATGATTTTTTTCAATTTATTTATATTTTAAGCTTAAATATCTTAAAAATGGTTCGTTTAAATATAATCAATGTATAAATATTTGAAATCGGAAAAAAGATCTTTCATTGTAGCGCATAATATACAGGGTGTTCTATTTAAAACAGTTGAAGTTGCCTATATTTTTCCATTTTTTTATTGCGAATTTTTTTTACTGATAATTTCAAAAGATAATACGAAAAAACCTACAATTTTTATATGAAACATTTTTTTCTGTCTTTAAAAATAAGATAGAGTTGCCGCGAGACACGAGATACGAGATGTTTCGTCTCGTCTCGTCTCGTCTCGTCTCGTCTCGAAGCCATTTTGTCTCGTCTCGAGAGCATTTTGTGTCGAATTTCCTTCGGGACAAGCTCGAGACGAGACGAGACGAGACATCCCGAAAAATTTTAATGACTTAAAACTTAAGTGAACTAACTGTAATAAATCTCCAACAATATATTTCTAGTTCTTAAGAATTATACAGGTTGTTTAAGATATACGGTCGAGTGATGATCGCGTTGTTAAATTTAGCAATGGACTTAGCAATTGTTAAAAGTTAACAACGGTTTAGAATGTTTAACAAAATGTCAGATTTTGAAAGGTTGCCTACTGAAATCATTGAAAAACACTGACAATGACGTTTTGTTTAACATTCCAAACCGTTGTTAACTTTTAACAATTGCTAAGTCCATTGCTAAATTTAACAACGCGATCATCACTCGACCGTTAGTGTTACAAACTTCGACAGCAGTTGGATCTTGCAAAAATAAGTTTCTATAAACATAGGTCAAGAAATGCATCGTTTCAGAAATACATGGTGTTAAAAAAAGAAGCTAAAATTAATTGCTTTAAAAAGTATATCACCCTGTGGTTTTATTATTTTTTAATTATTTTCAATATTTCACTCATGTACATATTTTCCCATAAGAGAAGTGGTATTATGGAAAAATTACAGGGGAAATTCCACGTCGTCTAGACCACGTGGTTTTTTCACTTACTGTCAAATTGACAATACGAAATTTTTAAATAATAATGACGGTTTGTTAAAGTAATATTTAATTTTTAGTTACTAAACTTTATCTACGTTTTTGATTCGTGAAATATTCTCCCTAAATACCGCTCGTACTTTAAAATTAACCAGATAATTTTTTACTCATGCGTGTTTTCTTTAAAATTTATCGTCGGACTCGTGAAATTATGAAAAAACACGCTATCGTGAAAAATTATCGGTAATTTTTAAGCACTCGTGGTATTACCCCCGATAAAACAACTTAAAATACAACTATTTTGTCTCTTGATTTTTTTTTAATTTTGCCTTGCTTCAAGAAAAAAATTAAAACCAATTCTTTTTTTATACCCTTTTATAAAGTAGGAGTTTTACTTTGTCTCTCAAAAAAATCAAATAACGAAAAAGTTGTATTTTAAGTTGTTTTATCAAAATAATTGTTTTAAAAAATTATGTACAATTAATGATTCCTTTTAACTTTAGGACCCTGCGTATTTCCAATTTCGAAATATCCGGACTTATGTTTATAGAGACTTTTTTTGCAAGATCTATCTGCTGTTTAAGATTTTAAGACTATTGCTCAAACACCCTGTATAATTATAAGAAAAAATTATAGAAAACATTTAACCTGTGTTTTGTAATAGAGTTTATGACTTATGTTCCATTATCTTTTAGATTTTTTTTTCTATTTTGTGGCCATTTTTATGTCACTTATATATTCTATATTTTAATTTTAAATAAAAAAACAAATTATTAGGTTTTTTATTTTATTTTAAGTTGCATATTATGGGTGTCCGTAAAGTCTGAAATCACCAATTTTTTGAAAAAACTACACAATTTTAAGAAAAGCTCAATCACGTCAACTTTTATTTTACAAGACGTGTTAAAAAAAAGCATTTATACATCATAAATGGGACAGCCCGTATTTTTTTACGTATTTTGCTTCTACGGTTTATTTCAAATGTTTTTCATTAGGTGCCTAGGCAAAGGGTTGTTTTTGCATGTTTTTCTATTTGTTGAGGATATGCCGAAATTATGTTTTAAAAAGTTTTAATTTAAACTAAAAACAATGCATCCTTCTTAAAATACATACCAGTTTGCAGGAGATTTTGCATTTAGTTTGTAGGTATATAGTGTACAGGGTAAGTCAACGATGGCGAGGAGTAAGTAATTTAATGCCTTGAATATAAGATTTAAAGATAATGTGCTTATGTAAGTATTAGGTATATGGTTAAATAGTATGTTAAATTTTAACGATATTTTGAATTAGTCAGGGCACGTCCATAAAGTATTAGGATGCTACAAAAGTAATTTTTTTAAATTTAAAATAGACTACCTGTACCTACTCATATTTTTACAGTTAGTTACAGAAAGTTACGTAGGTATAAGAATATTGCCATTTAGGATAGTTTGGGTATACTTAATTATTATGGAAAAGGTTAAAAAAGGAAAAAATTTGATAATAAACATTTCTAGAATTAAACATTGGAATTAATAATGTAATTATAAAATATGTGTGTTTCATTTAAAAAAATATGTCTTTTTATCACCACCTTGTGCACTGTGCAGACATAAAAATTAGTTTAAAAAATGTGTCACATGTACCTAAAAATAAAAATGGACGGGTCCAAGCATTTTTCTTAAACGAACTAATTTTTATTGAAATTATCCTATACATTACTAATGCACTATATATTGAAATTAATTTAATTGAAATAAACCAAAACAACTCGAGACAAACGAGACAAAACGCGAGACGAGACGAGACAAACGTTTGTCTCTGTCTCGTCTCGTCTCGAAATATATTATCTCGAAATTTCGAGACGAGACGAGACAAGGTTTTATCTCGTCTCGTCTCGTCTCGTCTCGCCGCAACTCTAGCTGTACACTATTTCTTAATAACAAACAGACCTAGTAAACTTTCAAAAATCAATATCTTTTTAACAAAACGGCCAAAACATTCATTTTTTTTTTATTTTCTAATACTCAGATTTATATTGCAGTAGTTTATAAAAATATCCTAGAAACCGTTTTCGAGATATTCCCAAATGAATGCATGGCTTTTATACATGACAGATATCGACAATGTTAATTATGCACAATTTGTTTATATCTCGCTTTACAGGTGATAAAAAAAATGTTTTTTTTTCAATTAGATAAAAGCACTTTTATTAACCCTATATACCCCATTTAATTCTTAAAAAAAAGCCAGTTTACGAGTGAACTACCTTAAAAAATAAATCTTAGATTTTTATTTTTATAATATAATAAATTAAATTGATTTATGCGTGTCTTTTACAATATTTCTTATTAAAAATACACAATTAACCCTTTCGAGACGAATGCCGGATATATACGTTTTATGCCATCATGGCACACAGACTGATGTCGGATATATCCGTCAAATGTTTTCTCAGCTCGTGAGACAAGCGTCGTATTAATCCGACCTTTTTTTAACTTACATTGCCTGAAGAACGAACAACGAGTTATTCCGACCCATCAGATTTGGCCCACACACTTATGTCGGAGTAATCCGTTCTTGACGGAAATATCCGACAGTGGGCGAGTGAAATAAACGCGCGCACGATAGCATGTCTCCATGTGTATCGTGTTTTCCAGATTTCCTTGAGATTTCCAGTACTCTTTAGAATGTTGTCGGGAGAGCACGCGGGGCCCAAAAAAAAAGACACAGAATTCTCAAATTTCTGCGGTTTGGATTCACAAGAGGTTCGAGATATACTAAAAACTCTGGATGAATCAACAGACTGTTATGTTAGTGATGATGAACCGTTTATTGATAGCGGCACTGAGTATAGAGCGACAATGAATTTAAACTGAACGACTTAAACGGAAATGATACTGAGGAGAATATTGTGCAGGAGGAAGATGAATCGCAGAAGATGGAAGCGACAGAAGCCGTCAATATCCAGTGGACAGACAGCAATTTCCAGCCGCAAAAACATATGCATTTAATAACGAACAAAGTGGAATAAATCCTAATTTGAACATCAATGAAAATTCAAGAAAGATACATTGTTTTTCTCGCCTTTTCACAGGTGATATCGCTGATATAATTATACAGGAAACACACCGTTACGCTGCAGAAAATGAAAATGGCTGGAAACAACTTGATAAGTCAGAACTGTACGTATTTTTAACCTTGAATTTACTCATGACCAGAAATAAGAAACTAGCAATGCATGAATATTGGTCCAAAGATCCTCTTATTAATTCCCCTATTTTTGGACAGTGCATGGCAATAGATTTTTCTCCTATATAGACAATTGCATTTCTGTAATAATGCAGAAGCCCAAACTAATGATCGCCTTTTTAAAATTAAAAACGTTTTGGATAGAATCAAAGAGAAATTCGAAAAATGCAATGACACCTTTTGAGAGTTTAGTAATCGACGAAAGTCTTGTCCTTTTAAGGACGTTTAGTATTTAAACAGTATATTAAATAAGCATCGATTTGGAATTAAGTTGTATGTCCTATGTGACTGTGAAACAGGCTTTATACTTAACTTTATTGTATATGTGGGGAAGAAGACAGAACTGACAACTTCTCTCCTTGGAGTCACGGGTGCGGTTGTAATGAAATTGATGGAGCCATATCTTTACAAAGGACACTCTTTATATACAGACAATTTCTACACTAGTCCTTCTTTATCTATCTTTCTGTTAGATAGACAAACCAATACTTGCGGAACTGTGCGTCAGAATCGAAGAGGCATGTCGGAGCTACGAGGAAAACTAAATAAAGGAGAAATCTCTTGGAAAAGTTCTGATAAGTTATTGGCATTGAAATGGATAGATCGCAGAGACGTGAGCATGCTTTCTACTATGCACGAGAATGAAATAATTACTCTACCTAAAGTTGACAGAAAAACTAAAAAACCTCTGTGTGTGTTGGATTATAACTCGAAAATGGGAGCTGTCGACCGTTCCGATATGTTAGTTAGTAGCATTGACTGTATGAGAAAGAGCATAAAATGGACAAAAAAATTATTTTTTCATGTCTTCCATCTTTGTATTTTAAATAGCCACATACTAATTTTTTTACATACATAGGAATATAAATGACTAACGGCCGAGTGATGATCGCGTTGTTAAATTTAGCAAAATGTCAGATTTTGACAGGTCGCCTACTAAAATCATTGAATAACACAATGATGCTTTTTTAAACATTTTAAACCGTTGTTAACTTTTAACAATTGATAAGTCCATTGCTAAATTTAACAACGCGATCATCACTCGGCCGTATGTTTTTACAGATATGCTGTTGATCGAAGAAGACCACATGTTGCTCATAATCTTTTAAAAAGACTGACAGAACGCCACTTTCCGTCACTAGTACCCACACTGAGAAATCGAAGAGACTGTGTTGTATGTGCCAACACTACAGGAGTGAAGAAAAAAAAAAGAATCTCATTATATCTGCAAAACTGTAATGTAGGTTTATGTGTCGTCCCATGTTTTGGGACGTACCATAAAATTATTTTTAAATATTTTATTTTAGTTTCGGATCATTCCGCATTTCTTAGATTCTTTTAGTTTGACATTAAATTTGTAATAGAAATTGTATGTAATTGAAAAAGTATAATATATTTTTTTCATTTATAAATAAACTTCTCAAAATATAGTTATTTTGAGAAAAAATTATTAGCTTTATTTTTTTTCCTCTGTCGGAAATATCCGACATTCGTTCATGAGACAATGGAGAAATGTCCGTATGTGCAGCAAATTTCTTTAACCAAGGTGCCGTCTCGAAAGAGTTAAAAATACTTATTTAAAATAATTAAGAATACAAAACACAAATATTGTTTAAAATACAGGAGACAAACATTAATAATAAATACAAAAGCTAACTAAAGCATAACGCTATAACCAGAACTACAATCTTAAAGAGATGGTGTCGTAGTTACACCAGTAGCCCTATCAAAAATATCTGTAACATCTTTCATCTCAAAACTACTTATTACTACATTTACAGCCATAATAACTATATTAACACAAAATATAAGGTTGTTTGCTTTGTTTGCATTAGGACAATCTCCTTCTTTGTTGATGTTTAGAGCAGTACCAAGTAGAACGCAAAGACACGCTTGCACAACCTCATAAAATAAAAAAAGAAATAAAAAACAATAACTTAAAAAAAAGATAAATTCTGAAAAAAAAACAGTATTATAAATTAAATAAGGTAAAATAAATAAACCTTAAAAAATAAGTGGGAAATAAGATACTTAATACGAATCTAATTAAATTAGTAATATCAAAGAGCAAGATCCAAAAAAAGGTCATCATTAGGATCTCATACTTTATCTACCACTGTCTTACAATATCTTAAAAATATTAAGGAAAATTTATCGGGTGTTTTTATAAAAAAAAGTTTATATTTTCATATGTCGAAAAATGTCTTTTTTCCAAAATCGGTACAGGGTGTTGAATTCTATTTTACTTATTTGCTTTTGTAATTATTGAAAAATCGAAAGGTCTTCATTTCTTTAAACATTAAACATTTGCGGTGTTTATAAAAGACCAAGTTTTAGTGAAAAAAACATACCAAAATACTTATGTTAAATAGGGGCCAAGGTCCTATCCAAAAATCTCGGCCCCTCAAAGTACTGAGATCTAATATTAGACCAAGTTCTTTTTTCACTTGGCAAGTTTTTAACTGAACTGTCCATATTATTGAATGTCCTTTTTTTATTAATACAGAGTTTTTTCAGTATTACAGGCAGATCAGTAAAAAACTTGCCAAGTCAAGAAAGAACTTTAGATCTTAGTACTTATTAACTTAGTATGATCTCATTCAATGCATGAAATAAATTCTTGGCTGCATTGTGAATTCTGAGGCAGTCATGCCTCAGAAACTCAGGTTCAATGAGATTGGAAACTTCTAAAATACCCTCTTAAATATACGAAATATATGATGAGTCAAACAGTGAGTAGTAAAATGGGAGATTTTTTAAATCGAATATCTCAGAAACCACTCGACACAACTTATTTAATTTTTTTACGGTTTTTTAGGTAATTAGAAAATTTATAATAATTTACATACCAAATATCATATCTTTATATGAAACGATAACGAAGTTATGATTGGAGGAAAACACGGTGAAACATGTCGTGTAGCATACACACTTCGTGGGTCTGGCTGGAACTTTGCCTAGATTTTATGAATTCACCAGTGGCTTGCGTGGAGGCATTAGTGTAACAATATTTTAAAAAATTCATGCGACGTCAATAATAATTTATTTTGTGAATCTTTTTTGTTTTCCTTATTCCATACCTGACATAACAGTTTTCTTAGTATTTTTTTATTCGCAGCTTAGCTTACAAAAAAAAGGTAATTTATTAATAAAGGTAAAATAAATTTCTTATAGAATGTATCTACGAATGTAAAAATAAATTATGTCAAGAACAATAAGTAAAATTCCCAGCCAACACTGTTTATTGGCAATGTACATTTTTTACATTTGCATTGATGACAATTGGTGGTTATATTATGCCAAAATATTTTACGTATCAAAAAGTTAATCCTTAATAAACACTTAATTGCCAATAAATTTAACATGAAAGCAACCATTTCATGTAGAATCAAATATGCAATAATACAATGGGTATACCATTGGCAAAATGAACAACCTTGTATACATAAAAATACATTTTAACAAACAACTTTTTCAAATATTTTTTTGGCCCTTGCATTTTTGTTCCACGAGTGTAATGTTTTATTTTATATGGGACACCATGTATGAACATAAATACATATTACGCATGTGCATTATCTATAAACATACAAGTTTCGTGGCAGGTAATAAAAATTTATTATACTGCCATTAAAAAATAAAATAATGCCATTATCTAAAACGCATATTTTTGCCAACACTTACTTAAAAGGAAGCCATCATCCCAAATGCATTTTTCCTTCATTAACTTACCAGTGATGGATGGCATTATCTGTACCACTTCACCTTTTTGATACATTTTTGCCAATTCCTTGCTGTTAAAGAATGCTGGCAATTTTAATAAATAAAATGTGCATGGCCAGAAAAAAAGTGTTATCCGAGTAGAAGAACCCCAATAAACAATAATTATTAACATGGTCAAAACCTAATTGGATGCTGAAAATGAGCGCTGTTAGCTACAACGCTAGCTTCTAATTATTTTTTCTTTCAGTAATTATAAAGCATACTATAAGTTTTTACTTAATACATGATTTTTTAATATTTTTTTATTAAAATACTTTTTTTCCTTAACTAGGCGCCAACCTTTAAAATGCTAAAAATCATCTTGAAATAAGGATTAGAAATAGGATTCACAAATTTTAAAATATTAGTGACGTGCTTATATTTTGAAAAATATTTTATACTACTAGTGTCTACAAGCGATTAGAATTTTATTTAGACTAAAATAAATATAAAAACGTTTAAACTTTAAGAAAATAAACACATTTTGATTTCCCATTAATTACAATAAACCGGTAAAATAATAAAATTTAACATCCTGTATTATGGAAAGAGGACATTTTTCGTCATATAAACTTTTTACGAAAACACTGAAGAAACTACCCCCTAAACGTTTTGGGTCACCTAGGAAACAGCCTATATGGTTATATTGGTAGCAACCTTCTGTTTTTTGACGTCATTGTTTTATCACAAGTATGTCATATTTTCCACCGTAAATGTTTAAAAACTCAAATGTTCAGCATTTTTTTTAATATAACATAATTTGTTCCATAGATAATTTGTGCTAATGTTCTGATCGGTTTAATTATTAAAAGTGCGCTTTTTTCGAAATGCTTAAAGTCTCAGTAACTAATAAAAAATCTTATTGTAGTATTTTTTTATTTATAACAAAGCAAAATAAAGATGGTAGGTAGATAAAGTGTTTTGGAATGTACGTCAAACAGGAGAAGTAAAAGATAATCTTTTTTGTAGAAAATAGCGCTATATACCGTCTGTGATAAATTCCATTGTCATTTTAAGGAATAATTTACTTTTAACCTGTAAATATTATTTGTAGATTTTTAAAGATAGTTTTATTATGTAAATATACAGGATATTCCAGAATATGTAGGCAATATCTTGGGTTCAGGTAGAACACCCAAAAATATGGTAAAATTTTACTTTACGGACACCACGCCGATTTTTATAAAATTTTGCATACGGGGGTTTTTTGGGGAGCTGATCACGAATCTAAAATTAGTTTTTTCCGGCGACCTCTGGTTTTTGAGTTATGAGGCCTCCAAGTGAAGTAACCTCAAAATTCTCCCTTCTTGAAACTGATTACCAAAAAATGGAAACTTACACTGATTAGGCACTTATACAGGGTGATTCGTGGGGAAATGTCAATACTTCAGGAACGTAGTCGGGGTCCAAAAATAAACCTAAAAGTCTATACACATATGGGTCCGCAAGGCCTTCATTTCCGAAATACAGGGTGTTGAAGTTTTTATGGAATTTTTCTATTTTTTAAATAAAATCCATGATAATGTAAATATTGGAGCAAAATTTGGTATCCGGGGGTTTTTTGGTATGATGGATTCGAATCTAATCCTATTACGGCTCTTACTTGTAGGGAAGACACCTACACGTCATTTTATTATTTTGAAGAACCACAACTTTTTGGTTCGACCCTGTATTACATTTTTAAGTAAATTAAATAACTGTTTTGTCATTTTTACGTCAAAAAGGTATACTTGTTAAAAGTCGATATGAGCAACCGTTTTCGAGATATTTGGATTTAAAAAAAAATACCACGCATGACACGCATCTGATTTTATTATAGCAAAATTTGAAAAAATTAAACAAAATGTATAATTAAACGATATGTATTTTAATTTTTAATAAAATTATTGTTCTTAAATTATGTTTGGCAAAATAAAAAAAATAAAAAATAAAAAAATATAAATAAAAACTTTAACACCCTGTATATCGGAAACGAAGGCCTTGCGGACCCATATTTGTATAGACTTTTATGCTTAATTTTGGACCCTGTATATTAAACAAATACACAAAAATTTGCAATAATTTATTGTCTATTTTAAGTAAAAATTATCTCAAATGAATCCACTTTGCTGTACGTTGTAAGAACATATTTGATGTATAACTGGTTGCCCAATTCATACTTAAGTTGTTAAGATATAAAAAACTGGATTTATTTAGGTGTTTTTTACTAAAAATAAGCAATAAACTTTTGTAAATTTAAGTGTATTCGTTTAATATATGAGTGCCCAATCAGTGTATGTGATATGATAATGTATGTGTATGATATATGATAATCAGTTTCAAGAAGGAGGAATTTTGGAAAAATGTCCATTTTGAGGTTAGTCCACTTGGAGGCCTCATAACTCAAAAACCAGAGGTTACCGGAAAAAACTAATTTTAGATTCGTGATCAGCGCCCGAAAAAACCCCCGTATGCAAAACTTTATAAAAATCGGCGTGGTGTCCGTAAAGTAAAATTTTACCAAAAATAATCTGACAAGTTCCTTTAAAGTTTTTTCCTACGACCTCTTCTTTCGGAGATACGGGCTTATAACGGACTCTGCTGATTTTTTTTAAATAACTTTTAAAATACTAGGCGTAATTTTATGTATATTTTTTTAATAATATGATTATTAGATTAGTCTTCTTAAAATGAACCCATTAAATCATATTTGGCTTATTTAGTTTGCTAGGGAAGGACTAGCTCAGACAAAATATTAGCAATTTTTTTAACACCCTGTATATAACATATATAACACCTCGGGTTTGGTACTAGAATGTCACCGTGCCCTTGTGGACGCTTCCAGCATGAATGTGGTCACTCTCTGCTGGACCAAAGGACACGCGCACTCAAAAGGCAACCGCATCGCGGACTCGTTGGCCAGGAAGGCTGCCGGGACAAAACCTTTTGGACCCGAACCTTTCGTAGGTCTGACAGGGTCTACGATGAGGGACCTAATTAAAAAACACTCTCATCAGCAGTTTACAACACGATGGGATGAAACAGTATACTGTAACTTTTCCAGTTATTGAACTATCCTGACAGAGATACAGCTAAACATTACTTGGCAAAGCCTAGGGCGAGCCTTCGTCTAATCATGGGCGTTTTATTGGACATTGTCAACTGCGAAAACACCTCTTTAGAATGGGTATAAATGACACACCTCTGTGTAGAGGTTGTGAACAGGAAGACGAGACGGTGGAGCACATCCTTTGTGACTGCCCTGCACTCTCGTCCAAGAGAAGATCCATGCTGGGCGAGTATTGGCTTTCTTTGGCCGACATTAAGGAGATTCCCCTCGGCGACGTTCTCACCTACTTTAAATCAGTAGGATGGGCAGCGTACTGAGTGAGGAGTTCCCTTTAGGAGGTAGCACAACGGGCCTACTGAGGCCTAAGTGCAGTGATGTTTATCACCCTCCGCACTTTCAGATACAGATACAGAACACCCTGTATAATAAAGGCTCAACAATATTATTTTTTGGTTGCTTTAACCTTAAACTAAAAAAAAGATATTCCTGATTGACATCGGTAAAACGAACTGTTTACGAGAAATATAATATTATGGTTGGTAAAGTTTTTTACATTGGTAGTTTCTTTATTTTCCTTAGTTACCACTAAAGAAGTGTAGCACATTAATCTGTATATAATTTTTTTATATATAATACAGATAAAAAAAATAAAAAATATCTTTTTTTATTAAATTAACATTTTAATTATTAATATTTATCTTATTTATCTTATTTGTAATTAGTTTTATTTAGTTATTTTAAACTTTTTTGCATCATTGACAAATTGCTTTTAACCAATATTATTTTTTGATTGCTAAGAATTATAAAATAGAGCTTTCTCAAAACAAATTGTAAACCAAACTAAAATTGTAATTTATTGTTTATACTGTTGTTTGACAATAATAATTCCACTTATCTCATAGCCACAACTAGTAAGAAAGGAATAGAAAAAGAGGAAAGGATGAAGCAAAAGTAATATTTAAAAGAATATATTGAACAAACAAAACAAACCTCTATATCTAATGAATACAATATGGTAATTAAAGTTAATGCCTTACAGGGCGGTAAGCTTTTAAGGAGATGTTGTGATAGCTTCAGTTACATTTTCAGGTAAGTCTTCTTTCATCTCAAAACTACTTATAAGAACATTTACAGCCATAATTAATATATTTACACATAAAATTATATTGTTTGCTTTGTTTGCATTGGAATGGTCGTCTTCTTTGTTAATATTTAGTCCAGTACCAAGTAGCACACAAAGACATACTTGCACAACCTTATATAAGATAAAAAAATAAAAATAAATAAAAACAACAGCCAACAAAAAATATTATAAAATTATAAATAAATTTATCAGGTAAAACGCGGAGCAATATTAACTTTTCTAATTTATCTACACAATAATATTTTTACATGAAAAATGGCGAATATTAAAGTCTGTTTGTATATATATTATATATATATATATATATATATATATATATATATATATATATATATATATATATATATATATATATATATATATATATATATATATATATTTTATTATATTAATTATTTATAAAAATATATTATATATATATATATTTTTAAAACGTTTTTGCTGATAGTAAAAATACAGTTTAAAGTTCCTTAACTGTCTTTTAGAAAATTAAAATTCTACTAGTAAAGTGTTACTATGCAATTAAGTATGTTATTTTTTGCCTTTTACAAAAAAACTATGTATATTACAGATATCCTAATAGTCCAGGAAACTCAATTTTTTCAAAATGCATAGAATGACTTGTAATTTTGACAGTAGGTAGGGAATAGCCCAAGGATCAAAATCTATATCATGCCAAAGGGCGCCTTTACCTTGGGGGTGGTTGCCAAACCAATCTCGGGGGTGGAATTTTTTTTATATTTTGACCACAGAAATCGATAGAACAATGATTACTAGGCAAAAAAATGTTCTATGCATTTTTTCGTAAAATGCATACTTTTCGAGTAATTCGCGATCGAAAGTCGGAGTATTTTGTCGATAAAATCAACGTTTTTAATCGTTTTTTTGAAAATAACTCGATAGGTATGTATTTTATCAAAAAAACTGTACACAACAAAATTGTAGCTTTAAAAAAACAAATAAAATGTTTTTTTTTCTAATTGCTGTGGAACCAATACAAACTAAGTTGTGGTTTGTTAAAGGTTAGCTGTTTTTTAGAAAACACAAAATTTCAGAGTTTCAAAGACAAATAACGCAAAATCTACGTATTGTTCGAGGAAAATAAATAATAACTATTTGAAGCATTTGCAAAGACGTTTCTTTTTTGTAAAAAGGTTTATATCATAAGAATTGAGTAAGTTATTATTAAAATAAGGTTAGAGCAAAACTTTATGTATGTGTCATAAATACATTTTAACATTTTAACCGATTTAAATTGAATAATTTTGAAAAAAATGGAGCTGCAAGTGAAAGTCAAATTTCAGAATTTTAATAAAAAATACTACCTTTTCTTCAAAATAACTCAACAACTAAGGGACATACGCAAAAATTACTAGAGTATCAAATTGTAGCTTTTTAAATTTCAAACATTTTGCTTTTTTAAAATTTACTGTACGACAAAAATTAAGTGAGATAAAAAAGTTTAAAACGCGTGTGTCTAGACGAGCACCATGTTCAGTGTTAAAAAAGTTATGCTTAAAAAACAATTTTTTGGAGCATTTTTAAAGCGATTCGATGCTTTTGTACTATTTTTGGCATTGTAATATTGTAAGGGTTAAATTTTTAAGGATTAAAAAATTACAAAATTAAATTAATACTTTTAAGCTGTCAATTTTTTTAATTACAACCCTGTGACAATATGTTAATTTTTCTAGGGTCAACATTTTTTAAAATAAATCATAAAAAGGGTTGATTTTTAAGGGTTAAAATATATTAAATAAAGTTTTAAAGAATTAAATATCTATTTTTTAATTTATATATGAGCCTAATTTTATGTGACTTTAGCTTTATTATAAAAGTTTTGAAAGTTTTTGCGAAAGGGGTAGTTTTTACCCTCAAAAAATAAAAAGCGACCTTCAGCATAATGGACATTTTGAAGAGGAGGGTAAGTTAAGCTTAATCCCAAATTTCATTTCATTTTCATGCAAAACATTATGATAATATATTAATTTTTAAGGTTAAATATATTTTTTTAAATCATAATAGGGGTTAATTACAAAGGACTATAATATTTTAAATAATGTTTTAAAAAAATAAAATACTACTTTTTCAACTTACTTGAGTCAAATTTTACTCTCTAAGCTTTAATGTATAGTTTTATAGGTTTTAGCAATAAAGGGTAGTTTTCATCCCTAAAAAATAAAGAGCGCTTATTGCATAATACAGATTTTGAAAAGGAGGGTAAGTTAAGCTTAATCCCAAATTTTCATGCAAATCTATGCATTTTAAAAAAGATTCCGAGGTTTTGCACTTTTTCTAGCTTCGTTTTTTGGACTATAATACCAAAGTATAAATAAAAACAAGTAACATAACTTTCGTCAAATTTCGCCGTTTTAACGCAATCGGCCCAGGGACCTTGAAGCGAGAATTTCTAGCCTCGACCATAGGCGTACGCTAAATTTGATACTTGAAAGTTTAAATAATTATAAAATAGTTGGGAAAATTATTTTAATGAAGTGACAGAATTTATGTTTTAATTACCTGTGTTTTTGCCGATTTCATATTTTACTTTTAATTTAGCATAAAAAAAGGGAAATACATAATGTACGAGTGTGCCTAATACTTATTCGGAATTATAAAAGTGAAAACAAATATTAAAGCTTGTTATTAGTTTTTAAAAATTCAATCGATTAGCAATCGGTTTAGTTTATATTAATGATAAAAAGAGATGTTTCGTTTATTAAGGCTCCATCAAACCATAAATAAAATAAAAGTGAAATTAAAATAATACTATTACAGAGATTTAAATGTTCTGTTTAATTAAATATTTTTTCCACGACGTTTAATAACATGTTCATTATTCACTATTTTTGAATAGATGATAACACCTATTACTTTACCGGTGAGTAATAGTTCATTACTCGCGGGTCATTACTCATAGGTTTAATTATTCAAGTGATGCATGCCTAGTGACATATGTGACAGATATTAAGGTTGAAAGACTGTCATTACGTTGTTCTATATTACGTTGCAATCTTTAAATTTGATTTTCTAAAGGAATACACCAAAATAGTATTTCAGTATTCCATAACATTTTTACACCCAGCAACCATCTAACCATTAAATAATATAATTAAAATATATATATATAAATATAATTTATATATATAATATATATATAATTTATATATATTATTATTATATTTATAATATAATATTTTATATAATATTTATATATTATATATATTATATAATATATATATTATAATATATTAAATATAGGTTAATTTATTAGTTATTTATATTTTAATTTAATTATTTATAAAAATGGTGAGTGGTTGTGGGTGGTAAAAATGTGTGATATATTGTTTATGCAAAAGGTCGAAACAATTCTCTCTCAATTAATAAGTACGGCAAAATTCATGTGCCATGCAGTAAAATCATTGCCCTAACTTAATTGAAAATTATGACCAATTACCTTAAATAATATATATTCATTATTATACATTATTATCTTCTTCATACAGACAAAAAAAGCAATAAAAGGCAGCCAATCAAAATATTCATATCCCTGTAGGCGGAGCCTTCTTTTTTTACTCGCACTATCTCGAGTACGTTAATAGACTAAAAACACCTATCGCTTCGACTTTCTTATTTATTGTTTTTTTATCTATGGCTTGGACGGCTTCTACTGCACTGACGATTTCAGGGTACATTTCAGGGTACCGATCGACTTGAGGTCACTAAGAGAATCAGGTAGCAACCGGGAGAGTTACATTACTTGTTATTATCTATACTTTAATAATACCATTTGCAAACAAGAGCTAAGGGACAACAAACATTGTCCTATATGTTTATATCTCGTTAAATAGTAATAAATTACTTAATAATCTCATATGTTTATATAAAACTACCAGAATATATATAAACAAACAGATTTATTTTATAAATAGGTACAAGTTGGCAGTAGAGTCGCCCTTTATGGAAGTAGTGTTGTAGTAACATCAGTTACTTGTTGAATAATCTCTATTGCATCCTTTTTGTCTTCAAAACTATTTATTAGGATGTTTACAGCCATAATTACTATATTAACACATAAAATTATATTGTTTGCTTTGTTTGCACTCGATTGATCATCTTCTTTGTTGATGTTAAGTGTAGAACCAAGTATCACACAAAGGCATGCTTGCACAACCTCGTAAAATAAATGAAAAAGAAAAATAAATAAAGAGAAAGAAAAAGAAGTAAAAAAAATAAAACATTAGGAGATAACAGAAAAAAGAAAGAAAAACAGTTTTTGAACCCCCTTTTAAATATTAAAATTTTTTGTTAATAAAACCGACACTTTTGTATATTCTTGTGCTTTACAACAATAACTTATTGTGGTAAGAGTGTTTTGTTATAAGTATTTTGTCAAGGCTCGTTAAAAATAATTTAAAAACCATTTTACTAATTTATTTTTATTTATAGCTCTTTCACTTTCGGTGACATAAAGTTCGTTGCATTAATTGCTATTGCAGGATCTAAACCAAAGTTCATCTTTATGACGTCACAAAATAAAGCCCCTGTAACAAATCCCAAAGATATTTGGTTGAGGATGTTGACAATATCGTTGATTTTTTCATCATTGTAGGATTTTAGGATTCCTACTAATACTGATAGCAAGCCTGCTGTTACCTGCAGAAGGACAAAACAGTAATGTAAATCTTTTTAAGACATACATTAAAAATGATAGTATTGCTATTTGTTAAAAGCAAAGTTTTTGGCTAATGACTACATAAATATTAAAAAAAAGAACTTGTATGTATGTATATAAAACTTTAAATTATTTCTCCATTCAAATAATAATCCACAAAATAGATTAATAATTTTATCTGATTTTGATCATTGATATTACGTAACTTTTAATAAAAAAATAGTTAAGGAAACTAAAAATCATAACAAATTCTACTTTTATTTATATTTGAGCCAACAATTGTGACACAAAATATGTCCACTATAACTCAAAAAAAATTGTACATGAAGAGTCAGACACGTTTAAAAACAGGTCAAGATACACTTTATTTTGATACGAATTATACAGGATGAGTCAGATATAAAAGATACAATAAACGATTTATATCTAAAAAAGTTACTGAATTTTTAAAGTTGAAATATTCTAAAATCAAGATTAAAATATTTTAAAACATACCAGTATCCCAGGAAGTAAAATATCACAATTGTGACATTACGTCATAAACTAATAAAAAAGCTGATTAGTCTTAGTTTAGTTTTTTTTTTTTTTACGTTTATTTTATGTATTGAAAATGGTGGCCGACTTGTCACCAAAAAGTTAGATAAGTTGTTTGATTTTTATAGGGCTCTTTGGGTTTCTTTATTGGGTTATCTGCAAGTTCTTTAGGGTTAATTGACTTTATGCACTTTGCAAGTGCACAGGTCTATACTGTAAGACCTGGACTACTGAAAAATATTTCTTGATTAAAGTTAATTTTCCTGACGTCAAAAAATTAAACTTTAGTAAAAATTTATAAGAATATTTGGCATAAGATGGATATAATAACATCGATATTATGATAGAATCGTAGTATGACTAAAAATACTGATATCAAGCCTATCTTCACATGTAGGAGAATAAAACGTGCTGTCTTTTTTAAGTTAAAATATTTTATCAAAAAATATCTTTTTAACCGATTGTTAATTTTATCTAATTTTGTTAGCTAACTCTTGATGCGAAATTAATCTAAGAGGTTGATTGGAATATTCAAAACCAAAACCAGAAATAATAATATTAATAACCGAAATTAAAAAAATAAAAATAAGAATAATGTCGTTCAAAACAATAGCTGAACGATGGTTTCTACTTTTGTTTATATTCAGGCCACCAATTATGACGAAAAATATTGCCACAATAAACTGAAAAAGAAAAGAAAATTAGGAAAAGCAACCTAAAAATTTATAACGGAGACGTTATAAATCAGACGCTTTTATATACATTTAAAGATTTTAACAACAATATAAACCAGTCACTACAAGTGTTTTCTTGATATGGTTATTTGCTAATCTGTTTAACACTGGCAAGCACGCACTGCCTCATAACAACTTAAAAGGGACCAAATCAAAGCTTCATTTGAAGAAAGGATCTTCTTGACATCAAATTTAGGAGCGTGTCCCGTCTTTCGTTGATAGATTAACGCATAAGGAGTAAAGGACATTTAAAGTGCAGTATAACATTTAAAAAAAAACTAATATATTATACAAGGATGGTCCCAGAATTATGATGGCGATTGTTGTTCAAAAAGAATAACAGTAGTAAAAAGTACCAACCTTATAAAGCTTAAATTTGAAGTTTTTTCAGAGTCAGGTTGCCAAGGTTCTCGACAGTGCTTTTAATTGTCAATTAATCGACTTTTTAGAAAAATATAAATTATTAGGAACTTTTCAAAATGGTTTTAGAAGGGATAAATCAACTCTAACAGATAAGAACTCGTAATTTTATTTATGACACCTGAATATAAACTCATCCAACAGCACCGTTCTTTGATCTTAGTAGGGCCTTTGACACGGTAAACCATGAGCTTTTGTTGCAGAGCTTTATGTATTGGGGGTAAGGGGTGTCGCTCATCACTGGGTAGCATCATATTTGGCTAATAGAGGGCAGGCAGTGGTGATAGACAAATGTAGGTCAGATGTCGGTGAGGTAAGGACAGGAGTTCCCCAGGGATCTATTCTTGGACCCTTACTATTTATAATATATATTAATGACATGCCTATGGGGTGCCGCTCTCCAAGTAAAGCAATTGTTTATGCTGATGATACAACTTTCTCCTTTCTGAATACCATAAGGAAGCGACTGTTGAAAGGGCAAATCGATCGGTGGTTGAATTTGTTAATTGGTGTACAAATAATGGTTAGTTTTAAATACAAAGAAAACATTTTTTATGAATTTTTCCAAAAAACGCAACAATTGACCAAAGTTACTTAATTAAAGCAAATCATCAATCTATTGCTCAGGTTCCCAAAATATAACATTGGATCAAAAATGACCGGAGAACCATATTAACGGTTTAACAACAAACTGGTAAATCTTGTTTGTGATTCGATACTAAATGTCTGTTTCACCAAATGTGTTAAAATTGGCATATTACGGTTTAGTTCAGTTACATATATCATATGGTTTAATATTTTGGGGAAATCAGCTTATGTAAATAGAGCCTTTGTTTTGCAGAAAAGGATAATTAGGTGTATGTTAGGTCTACCACCGGGTGCACTGCCGTCAAGCATTTATAAATTTAGGAATTTTTACTCTCCCGTCCCTGTATATATACCTGCTCATAATTTATGTGAGGCAGAATGAGGCTGAATTTCAAAGAAACTCTGGTATACATACTTATAACACAAGAAATCAAAATCAGCTACATATTTCATATTCTCGTTTGAGTGTCTGGTCAGAGTTCCCTACATTTCAGGGAATTATTTTTTATAACAAGTTTCTGCAACTCTTCGGTAGTATTGAAAGCACTAAACTCCTAAAAAAACTTTTGCAGAATTTCTTAGTTGGACAAGCCTTTTATGATGTGAATGAGTACTTATCAATGTAAATTTTAAATAGTGATTTAGTGTTATTGTTAATATTTTGTGCTTGTGTAGTTTTAGGATAATTTTAATGTTCATTTTAATATGTAATAGATTAGGACCTTTTATTTTATTTATTTTACTTATATTAATTTATATTATGACAAGTCCGATAAGCTGTGGCTACATAGCTTGAGTGATGAATAAAGATGACTTTACTTTACTTTACTTTACTTTACTTTACTGACCTTGTTTAGTATTGATGATGATTCAATACTTTCATTTGAATTAACCGATACCAAATCCTTTCTTTACAACGGTAATATACTGGGTCGCAGAGTACCAGCTGCCAAAATGAACATCACAGGGGTCGGCCAAATGAGGTGACTACGCCAGAAGTGGTGAAAAAAATCCACAAAATGGTATTGTTCGACCGCCGACTGAAAGTGAGGGAGCTAGCAGACATGGTGGGCATTTCAAAAAGTGTAGTTTATCGTATTTTAACTGAATATTTGGACATGAGAAAGCTGTGCGCAAGATGGATGTAGCGATTGCTCACGTAGGACCAATAGAGCCGAGTTTTTGCGCAGATTTATAACCATGAATGAAACATGGGTTCATCACTTCACACCCGAAACGAAGGAACAGTCAAAACAATGGACTAAAAGGGAGAATCGGCGCCAAAGAAGGCAAAGGCAGTTCCACCTGCAGGCAAAGTCGTGGCTTCAGTTTTTTGGGATGCGCGAGGGATAATTTTAATTGATTACCTTCTGAAAGGAAAAACGATCAACGGCGAATATTACGCGAACTTACTGCAGCATTTAAGTGATGAAATCCAGAAAAAACGTCCGCATTTGGCCAAAAAGAAAATTTTGTTTCATCAAGACAATGCACCTGCGAACTAAAATTTGAATTACTTCCTCATGCACCCTATTCGCCGGATCTAGCCCCCTCGGATTATTTTCTGTTTCCAAACTTAAAAAAATGGCTCGTGGGTCAAAGATTTGCCAACAATGAGGAGATGGAGTCTGCAGTTGATAGCTATTATGAGAAGCTCGAGGATTCCTATTATAAGCAGGGTATCGAAGCTATTGAGCATCGCTGGGACAGGTCTTAGTAACTACCAGCGAAAATCATAAGAAGCGAATGGTGATTGAGTATTCACAGACAATTAATAAATTCACACTTCTGGATGCATATCCACTTCCTAGAATAGAAGATATTGCTCATCAAGTCGCTAAGTATGAAGTATTTTCCACTATTGATCTTCGTAGTGCTTACCATCAGATTCCTATTAGGGAGAATGAAAAAATTACTGTTTTTGAAGCTTGTGGCAGACTTTATCAGTTTAGAAGAATTCCATTTGGGGTCACTAATGGTGTCGCATCTTTTCAACGAACAGTTGATAATATTATTAGAAACGAAGGTTTGCAAGACACATTTGCATATTTGGACGATGTTACGATTTGTGGGATAAATCAGTCGCATCATGATAAAAATTTGAAACTCTTCATGGATACCGTCACAAAATATAACTTAACTCTAAACCAAGAAAAATGTATCATTTCTTTAATAGTTATAAATCTCCTTGGGTATACTATTACTAAGAAAACAATCCGACCAGACCCTGATCGATTACGACCACTTTTGGAACTACCATGTCCAAATAATGTTAGTTCTCTCCGCCGTGTACTAGGAATGTTTGCTCATTATTCAAAATGGGTGCCAAAATTTTCTGAGAAAATCCAACCACTAGTTCACTTTAAGAATTTTCCATTGTCTGAAGAGGCTATTCTAGCTTTTAAAAATTTGAAAAATGATATAGCCAATGCTGTAGTCTCATCAATTGACGATCACGCCATGTTCACAGTAGAAACAGATGCTTCAGAGTTCGCCATTGGTGCGCAACTTTCTCAGCTTGGAAGGCCAGTAGCATTTTTCTTACATACTCTTTCTAAAATAGAGCAAAATCATTCATCAGTAGAGAAAGAAGCGTACGCAATTGTGGAAGCATTGAGAAAATGGAGACATTTTCTTGTAACAAATCATTTCAGACTCATAACTGATCAAAGATCCGACACTAAAAATCATGGCAAAACTAAAAATGAAAAGATTTTAAGATGGCGTTTGGAGTTATCATGTTACCATTATGACATTTATAGACCTGAAAATAAAAACAATGTAGCTGATACCCTGTCGAGGATTTGTTCAGCAACACAGAATATCAAAGCTCTTTATGAACATCATGATGCCCTATGCCATTCTGGAGTTACTCGGCTTTATCATTGGGTTCGTTGTAAAAATTTACCATTTTCTATTGAAGATGTTCGAAAAGTAACAGCATCATGTCCTGTATGCGCAGGATTAAAGCCAAAATTTCACAAGAATCAAGGTGTTCTCATAAATTCGACATCACCTTTTGAAAGGCTGAATATTGACTTTAAAGGTCCAGTCCCATCTTTAATAAATAATCACTACATTTTCACTGTTATTGCTGAATTTTCAAGATTTCCGTTTGCATTTCCATGTTCTGACATGACTCCAGCAACTGTAATAAAATCAGTGGGAACTAGTTTTACAAGATGCTCTTCATTCTATAAGATCTTTGTTGTGTACTGCTACCAACTGCACCCCTCACGAAAGAATGTTCAACCACTCGCGTCGATCTATCAATGGCTGTTCAATACCTACTTGGCTTTCCATCTCTGGACCAGTTTTCTATAAAAAAAATATTAGAAATAGCAAATATGAACCTCTCGAAGAAGAGGTTGAGTTGTGGTTAGTACAGTCCAATTCCGACTATGCTCACGTACGTCTGCCAAATGGAACGGAGACTACCTTCTCTACGCGAAATTTAGCCCCGCTTGGAGATATGGCATTGAGTCAAAACTCCCTTGACTATAAAAATCCTCCTCCTTCCTCTACAAACACCCAGATTAAAGAAATAGGTGATGCCATTGACATGCAGGAAGCAACCAGTAAAGGTGCAAACTCGCCAGACAATCGTTCTAATTCATAAATTCAGCCTGTTCAGATGACACAACAAAACCCAAATTAGGTTCCACTTTCTATGATGACCAAATTCAAAATGAAGGTGAACTTAATGACAATTTATTTGTTGACCATCCGAGACGCAATCGACAATGTCCAAGCTATCTATCTACGTGACTATGTTTCAAGGTAGAGGGGAAGAATGTTATGATATACCCTATACCTTCTTATTACCTAGATTTACCTTATGTATATTTGTTGTTGTCAAGTTATTGTCATTGTCATATTTAGTTTCATTTAAGTTAAATAAAGCCTATATAATCAAAGGTTTCTTTTACTTTTACAGTGTATTGAGCTTAAGGGAGACTAAGTTTTGTTTATTTTCTGTTTCAGGACGGGTACTTCTGGGACCATTCTCGTAATACTATTATTATACTTTGTTTTAGCTGTAATTTACAGTTACTCAAATGTAATTCACTAGTTTACAGCAATTTGCGACTGTAGTGCAAAAGGCAGTTTTTTGTTAATGTTTGGTCTCTAAGTGCAAAGCTAATGGTAAACACTTCCTAACACGTAATATTTTTGTTTTTGCATAATTAACGTTTTCCTTAAATAATGGTAATTGTGCACAATCTGGCAACACCGCGTGGAGGGTGTATTGGGATAACACCAAGCCTTAAAAATGTTATCTGGCTCAATATATAAGCTTTCTAGAGCCAGACAACATTGGAGCCACCACCAAATCGAGCTAGCGAATGCCTGAGCAAAGCCATCCGGGGGTATAGGAGCCCCCAATCTGCAAGCAAGCAAGCCTTAACACCCTGTGGCTTGAAATAACGTTAATATTCAATTAATAATCATATATACGTGGTGGAAAATTTTGGTTATTGAATTCGAAATCAGGATGTTTTAAACTCCCCCGTACAACCATTATAACATCAGTGGAATTTTTGTTATTATTTAATGACTGGTGTTATAGTGAAAATATCCCAAAAACCAATTAGTGTGCCAGAATAGACACATCAGGGGCTTCAAAAACTGCATATCGAGCAATGGTGGGATCAAAACAAGAAATAATAAGATTAAGAATGGTGATTACAAAAGCGGCAATTGTAGTTAGGTAGTTTAAATAGTGAGCCATTGTGTGGTAGCTTTCTAAATGAAGTCTGCAGTCCGATAAAAGGTGAAGGGTTAGACATAATATTCCAACCAAAACCTTTAATTAAAAAAGAAGATTAGAATATTTACTATATATTTTAAAAACATGCAGAAACAACAAAATGTCGTCGTCATCTTTTAGTAAAATCCGTACCTTCATGAATATCCTGGTCACTTTATGAAGCGTCGGCCTAAGGTGTAAAATAATCAAGTTACACAATCTAACGCTATTTCGTCATATTGTGTAATGATATATTTTGACTAAATGTAAGGATTGGCATTTTCTAAAGCAGCGGATTAGTTGTGGTTAGTTCTAGTTGGTTTTGCATTTATCATTAATAAAAAAGACTAAAGTACGTAAAGTACCACATAAAATTAAGCAGAATGTAGTATACACAATACTGACAATATGACGAAGTAGCTCGGGCTCTTTATGATAAGCCGTCGCAGATTGTGTAGCTCGATTATTTCACACCATATGCCGACGCGTCATGAAGTGACTAGAATCTTTCTGAAAAGACTAATTTGACTAGAAGACTACGATATATACATATTATATCAAATTTAAGTTTTAGTGCTACGTGGCTAATATTATTCATTTAATACAGACTTTAAACTACAAGAAATAAAGGAGCCACCTAATTTTGGAACATTTTTATATCGCTATCCTGCTACCTGCGCCCGCCTGCAACTATATTTAAAATTATATTTAATATAACTTACAAATCCCCAATATACCCTTAACCTTAAGAAGTACATTCTTTTTAAAAAACACTTAGTTTTAATGGCATTATTACTGAATTAGTAAAAAAAGGTCAAGCTATCAATTAATGTCTTACGCCCAATTGTAAGCACTTATTCTTTTATTTATATTAGTTTAAAATTGTTGTTAAGCTTTTTTCATTAACGGCTATAACTGGACAAGAAATAGCAGCTTTTTTATTTTTCTTTTCCATTATTTTAACAACATGCAATTTAGTCAGATTCATATTACAATAAAATAACAGCCCGAAAATCTAGTCCCAAGTAACAGTTATACTTAAGAGTAATATTTTTTTTTACAACAACCCTGTTGAGACTAATTTTTCAATATAAATCCATGGATTACATTGTTGCAATTTATTAAAAACTTTCACCAAAGGTTACTTATGGAATATGAGAACAAACTGGTATTAAGTCGATTTGTGGCGAATTTTGGATCTCTGTATAATCTCAGCCTGTTAGGTTTTTACCTTTATGCTGATTTACATTTTATAATTATCGCAACAGATAAACATTTTGTTTGTTTTAATAATTATGTTATGGAAGAAATAACATAAAGGCAAAAGCCAGCAGATTCAGTTTATACAGAGATTCAAAATTCGCCAAAAATTGACTTACCAAGTCTTTCCTTTTCACGGGACACTGGTACTCGAAAATTTCGTATCGTCTCGAATATCGAACATTCCCACTTCTTATAGGTAAAGATGGTGCAGCTCGCGACAATACTTAGGTCTGAGATCAGGACTTAAACAGTGATATTACCAGGGATATAACCTAGCGGTAACACTTCCATGAGGAAAAAAAAATCTATTTCTTTTTGTTTATTGGAATTTGAAAAAAATTGTCCCTTTCAAGTTTAGTTTGAAAATATTTTACTTACAATAATTTTGTAAAAATGTGATCAGAATAGGGGTTGCCCTAATTGTTGGGACAATGATCTTCTAAAAGGCATACGGGGGTCATCCTCCGAAAAAGTTGTCCCCGTCGGAAAAACCTAGAATAATTGCAACCTCACTTATGTGCCCATTGCGTTCGATTCCCCTACTTAAAATCTGCGTTTGGATGGGTCAATAAAATGCTTGTGCTGGCTCTTGGTACCTACAGATGTATATATTCTAAGACGGTTATATGATTATAATAAGGACTTTAAAATATATGGTTGCCTTATTTACCGGACATCGCCCTCTTAGACTCCTTTAATAAAAATAATCTAAAATTACTGGAATTTTTCTGTCATGGGAAAGAAGCATAAGCTTTGCAAGAGGTTTATAAAGGTTAAAAAAATGTCTTAAAAGGTTTATTAAACTATAAACAAAAATACTTTAAATAATATAGTATTTTAAGTAATAATGTTTTTTTATTTTCTTGTAGTTTTAGAATTTAATTTATTGTTTGATCTCGAAGAAGCTCTAATTTAATCATATCCTTAGCTGAAAATAATGCGTATCCGTTAATATTGAAAGAATCTTAATCTGTATTTATCACGCTTCATGTTGTTTGTTAATACTGACCTGCAATACAATGGAAATGCTAATAAGGCTTAACATTAGTGCATAAAATTCATGTTTCTCTCCAACTTGTAGAACATACTTCAGCTGTGATGCATTTGCTGTAAGCAAAGCAACATCAAGTAGACCTTGTGCTATGGTTTTCTTTGTTGCATACTTGTTTACGTCCAAAGCTTTCTAAAAATAAATGTATTCGCTTCAGGCATAATCATTTAAGCATAATTTATACACACAAAAATAAAATGTCTTTTCATTTACCTCCGAAAAAATATTAAAATAATTTTATATAAAATATTTTATATATATATATATATATATATATATATATATATATATATATATATATATAAATTTTATATAAATTTTAAATTTTTTATAATTTTTGTCAAAATAAAAGTATTTTTCCACGGTTTTTGGGTTGGCACATGTTTATTCAAGTTTCCCCAAAAAAAATTTTTTTTAATAATTTTACCACGTTAAATAAAATTTTTTTTTTATATTATTATTTTTTTTTTTAAAAGGGTCGTTCACAATTTTGTTTTTAAATTTTAAAAAAAAAAAAAACCTTTTTTTTTTTTTGCAGCCCTATAAAAATTTTTTTAAAAATAATTCTTTTTATTTATTAATTATAACTGGTTTTTTTTTTTTTTTTTTTTTCTTGGTCAAAAAAAAAAAAAAGTAATTAAAATATATATATATATATAAAAAAAATATATATATATATATATATATATATATATATATTAAAAAAAATATTAATTATATTAAAAAATTTTTTTTTAATATAATATATATATATATATATATATATATATATATATATATATATATATATATATATATATATATATATATATATATTATTACAGTTGAAAACCAAATTACTTACATTATTTCGGGCAACTGAGAATAGAATCGCTAACCAATTTAGTCGAAACTTTTTTAAAGTAGTGTTTGATCCTTCACCATTGTGACAAGAAATATGTATTTGATTTTTTATTACAAGCATCGATTTTGTGATTATTTTTAAACTTTGACAAATTCAATAATACTTTTTTATTCCCGTTTTTTTTTAGGGTGACTTAATAGTTTTACCTTTTTATTGCAATTTTTTGTTTAAAGACTAAAAATTAATTTTATCCACATGATATTTAATATACTTCTTCGACTAATTCATGTGTACAATGTGTGCCTAGTAGAGAGGAGCGAAAATATCTACCATTTTATTTTTGGTTCTATTAGTAAAAAAAGTGTTACTGTTGTTTAATTATAATCTTGCTATATACTATTTAAAATATTTTAATATCTTTTGCCCTCTACCTTTCCTTAAAAGCAAGCTTAAAAAGGGGAATTTTCGAAAATATGATCTTTTATATTTAACGTTTTTTAAAAGGTAAAAATGGAGATTTTTCGGAAATATGACCTTTTATATTTTAGGCACTACTGGTTAATAATAAACTTGTAATATGCTTTTTAAAATAATTAATTATCTTTTGCCCTTTACGCTCACATAGGGTAAAGTATGGAAATTTCTAAAAATATCATTTTTTTATTTTTACTTTGTCCTTTTTTTTATTTATTTTTAAAAAAGCTGCTGAACAGTAATTATTTGCAGAAAGTTTTTGTTTATGATGTAATACAATAATATTTTTTGTATAAAACAGCGATCCACCTTTGTGTACCTATTGCTTAGCTTATAAAAATGTTTACATTATGTGTAAGAACTTAATAATGAAACTCACCCTTGTCTGAATTGTATACATTTTTTGTAAATATACAGGGTACTAAAACTCCTTTTATTTATACAAGAACATCTTATACAATCATTAATGGAAGTCCAAAATATGATATAAAAACAGTTTGTACGTGAAGTTTATCTTTATTTTTATACTAATTTTTAAAAAAAAAAAAACATATAAAAACATTGTACACCTAGTCGGGTATACTTTTTAGATATTTTATAACCAGAAATTAATGAAACCTATTTATTTTTATAACCAATAATGAAATTAATAAATAAAACATATATTTTGAATTTCATATAATAAATCCACAATATATTATAATGTTATCTAAAACAATTGATTTATTATGTTGACAAACCTTCATAATGTTAACGGTTGCTGATGCTACAGCACCCACAACATTACCATCAGGTGTTTGAGCTTCGGTATCTGTTGACATTTTTCTAAATAATACTATATATTTTATTCTAACTCTATAATTTCACTTATTTGCCTTATATGCAGAACTATTAATTTATTAGTCACTGACCACTTGATAGCATAAACATTTAATTGTTGAACAAGTAATAACCTTACTATTCGTTTATTTATAAATTTAAATCCAAGATTAAGATAAAATGATAAAAAAAAAAATTTTTAATTATTAGAAAAATACAATAATAACAATGCTGAATAGAGTTTTGAGTGATAAAATGATAACAAAACTTTTGATAAGGTATGTACCGTTTTGACGACAATGAATTTTAATAAGAAATTACTTGTTTTGTTAATCCACCAATCAGATATTGATTCCATTACTACTTGTCTTTTGTCTATTTTGGGGGTTTAAATCCCTTTTTTAAACAACTCTATGGGGGGTTTAAAAGGGTAATATTTATATTGGTTTCGTCTTCGTCTAACTTCTTTTTCAGTTTACCCAAAAGGAGGAATATTTTCCGCTTTTTAAAAAAATATATTTTTTTTCTTATTAGATCCTGGTCCCCTTGTCATACGGGGGGATTAAAATCACTACGTTTTTTTCCTTTTTTTTAATTCTTCACTAATAATAATTTTCCCTTTTTGATGATATTGGGTTTTTTGAAGAACAGGTTTCTTTTAAAGCTTCTTGTTTAATTAGACCTCCACCATTAAAGTTTCCCTACACATTTTCACAACCTATTTTATCTTTTAAGACAAATGATTTCGACGCAATAGTTATATTCTCGTAAAACAACTTTTCGAAACCAAAAATAAAAACGGTTATTCAACACTGCCACCAAAATATTAGCCAAAATATTTATTTATTTTAATTCTTAAAATTTAAAAAAATTGTTTCAATTTTCGTCTTTATTGTACATTTAAAAAAAAAACTTAAATTTATAAATATAATATATTAAGTAAAAATTTGTGGGTTTTAGAAAAATTAAAATTTTTCCCCTTTTTTTTTAAACAAAAAGATTTACAAAATTATTTTTTTTGAAAACAAAGGGAAAAAATTTTTTCAAAAATTTTTGGCGTTTTTTTGTTAAGTGTTATATAAAAAGAGGTTCAGGAAAAAAAAAAAATTTGGAGGACAATTATTTAAGCAATTTTTTAAATGTACAATGAGGACGAAAGTTCGAAACAATTTTGTTAATTGACAAATGTCTAACTTGTTGAAAAACTAACTTTAAGTTAAATTTTCAATAGGATAAATTTTTTGTAGTGTTCTAAATAAACCATAATTTTTTAAATTTTTTAAATTAATATTTAAAATCGTAAAAAAATATTTAGTGCTACGTACTTGGTTTTGACGCTGAAAGCGGAACAAAAAATGTCGCACGGAGGCCCATTTTAAGCGTTAAATTAAAATTACAAATAATAGAGATAGAACGCCAGGAGTTGGGACTTCTTTATCGGAAATTTTCTCTTCCTCAAGGATCTTTTTGCAATTTTCGCTATCTCTTATGGTTTTTGAGTTGTCATTAAAAAATCAAATGTTTTTTTTATTTGTTTTTTATAATAACAATTGCAATTTTTATTGGCAGAAAAATCCTGAAATCAGATTTGCATTCCGCGTCGAATAAACTATCGCTCATAATTTTCAAAGCCTTCTAACTATTTTTCGCAGGAAACATACTCCTCGACTAGACTAATTTATTTGACAGGTTATTTGGGTCGTCACAATGGTCGGTGTATGAAACGAGAAGCATAAAATGGATTAAATAATTTGGTGTACGAAACGAAAATATCACGAATCAAACAAAAAACAATCAGCAAATCTATATCAAAACATACTTAAGGCCCCAGAGTATAGACTCGTGCACGCACCGGGTCGATTGGCCCTTCCAAACTTGAAAATTACCATGAAACTCTTTTCTAAAAGTTTTATTTTTCTCATTCTTGGGATTTTGGTAAATGGTAGTGTTTAAAAAACCCCAGTCGACCTAACACATTTAAAACAAAAATAAAACCAGCTAGGAGCGAATCAGAGGCCGACTTTGCGCATCTGGCTCTGTATTAAAACTTTTTACACAAACAAGATATTGATTAAATTTATCTATACAGGGTAATTTAAATTTGACCCTCACTATTAGAACCTCGGGAACGGGCGCGCTGAGCTCGACACCAACGGCGGCCATGGAAGCCCTCCTAGGACTGCCTCCTCTGCATATCTACTTGGAGAGAGAGGCAAGGTGGGCAACAGACAGACTCTATGAAACGGTCAGTAACAAACCGCAGGCGTGTCATATGGAGAGCACCAGTCTCCTCAGGAATGTCCTGACCTGTGACAGACTGGGAATGCCCTCAGACATAATATGCCTACAGCAACCAATTACAACCGGCCCTACAGTGTAGTCTACCCACAAAGGGAGGACTGGAGCCGAAAAACGACCGACCTGCTCCGGGCTGACATCTGTTGGTACACCGATGGCTCCAAAACCAAGGACGGTGTTGGAGCTGGAATATATGGACAGAGGCCGAGGGCAGAGTTTTCCTTTAACCTGGGCACTCTCGCAACCATATTTTGAAGCGGAGGTATTTACTATTGAGATGTGTGCTAGATCGCTGATTGATCGGCACTGCACATGTAAGACAATTAAAATATTCTCCGATAGTCAAGCAGCTTTAAGGCTCTTGAATCCAGCCGGTGCAATTGAATACCGTCTGGAATTGCAAGGATGCGCTGACCTCCTTGCCAAAAGGGGGGCGGAGACAAAATTCACAGGGCCGGAACCGGTCATCGGTATATCTTATGGAACGGCCAAGCAGTTCATAACAGGTTGGACACAAAAGAAAATCTTCGGTACTGGCATGGACTTGCACGACTTAGATTCGCAATGCCGGGGGAGGTGAAAGATCTCTCTCCCAACAGGATCATCAGAATTATTAGGAGTCTGGACCTGGTGGGAGAAATATAAAAAAGTGTGAGCCACAATAGACCGATCGGTCGCGGTGAAAGGGTGTTATACCCACTCACTTTAAACCTACCTACCTACCTACCTAGAATCTCGGGAACTATAGGAGATACGAGAATGGTTAAATTGGGGCAAAGTTGCATGTACGGGGCTAACAATTTACCATTTAAAAAGTTTTAAAATTCTGAGTACTTTTGGAGATATCCCAGACACACCGAAATTTTGGAAAATCGTTATTTTTTCCTCTCTCAGATTATAAATTAGATTGCACATTTACTTTGCTACTTTTTCCGCGCTTTTTGATAGTGCTTTTAGATATCTCATCCGACGTTTCATCACTCGGTCACCATCATCAACTTGATTTTTTCTTATGGGCGCTATATTAGATCTTTACGTAAGTAAATAGTGCTTTCTTATCCGATTTTAACAATGCATAACATTTTATACTTTTAATGTTTATAAGCTTATTTATTTCCGAAAAAATAAATATTGTCTTAATTGGTCTTGATTTTGACAAATGCTTTTTATTTTTTGTAAAAATTAAATGTCAGTGTTTGTCAAAGGCAATTTGCTTTTAAAGGTTTTTTAAAGAAATAAGTTTTTCCGAATAAAGAAAAAAGTATGTTTAAACTGTACTACTTTGACTAAAATTGTACGAAAACAGCTCAAATCAATTTTGAAAGATTTATATCCGGAAAAGCAACACGCACATATTACTTTTACTTTTTGACAACTGATTCTGAGAAATATCTCGATAATTAATCCCTAGTAAATTGTGACGGATTTTGATTTCAAAATGACGAAATCCCTGCACACAATACTAAAGCAATCTGTGATATATTTCCGCATAGGTGGATAGGTATCGCGAAGCCTATTAGATGGCTGGCTAGGTACTATGACCTTTCAGTTTTAAATACGTTTTTGTGAAGCACTCTAAAAAACAGAGTTTATGGGGAGCAAGAATATGCTGTTGTAGAAGACCTTTAAAATGTTTACCAGTAAAACTCCAATACGATTTTTTTTTCAAAACTAAATATAAGCAAAGAAAATAAGAAAAATAAGAAATAACTCTTGTGTAATTCTCTGACTGAGCTAAAATTTTAGTCTTTATCAATTAAGAGTGATTGTTTTAATTTTTTTTTCCTTGAAGACAAGGAAACAATTTTCTCCCTAAAAACAAAAAAGTAAGTTTCCCTCCCCCCAAAAAGGAAAAACTTAAACGCAAAATTATTTGAACTTGTTAGCGTTACTTTTAAAAAAGTCACAAAAACAGATAATATCCATAGGCAGAGAAGGCGTTATAAAGCATGTATTCATCTTTTTGAAGACCGGAATGTGTTTTTGCTTTTTAAGATTTTTACATTATAGAATATTAAAAACCAAAAAACAGAAAATATACAGGGTTTCCCATTTAAAAATCAAAACTTCCAGTTACTTTCGGTAAAAACCGGAAGTCGAGAGAGCTTGTCATAATGTCGTTTTACTAGAGTAACAACTTCACCAAGTTTCATTAATATAGAGAAAGAAATAAAAAAAAACTGTCAGCCGAAAAGTAATCTCGTGGGCACACGGTATAGTTCCTAAATAGGTACTTGAGATTTGGACCATTGCTTTGTTTTGAACGAAATTTTTAATATATTAATTATTAAAAATTTTTTTTTAGAAAATACCATGCAATTTTTTAAAAATTGAAAAACTTGTTGGTTTTGGATGATTTATAACTGCAATTGCCTTTTGATCCATATGGATACCCCACCAACTGGGCCAAGTAATCATTAATTTATTCCACAAAATTTGAAGAGTGGATTCTTGCACTTTGTGCTATTAAATAATATTTTTTAGTTTATTTCTGAACTTTTAATCCTTTTAGCGTTGATTGAGAAGTGGATCTCAATCAACGCTATTAGCCTGGATTTTAGACGATATTAATAAAATTCTTCTTTTGGTGGCACATAACCTAAAATATATTTTTTAAATACTTATTTGAAAAAGGCCATATAATAATTACGATCATCATTAACACTAAAATCTTGGACGTTTATTGTCTCCATTGGTTAATTGATACCCAACATTTTCGGTTAGTTATGTATCTCCAACGGTTTTCAAGTGATAACTGTAGTTGGTATCATCATATTATAAAAATTTTGGATCCCTTTAAAAAGTAAAATTATATGTCATACTTGAAAGTTACTGTCAGGTTATTTGTAAGGGGAATTTAAGTAAGTTTCGTTAACAAAGCAAAAAAAGGGATATGATGTTTTAAAACACATTATAATGGCATGTAAAAAATGATTAAAAACTTAAAATGGAAATTGCTTCATAAAGAACAAAGAAACGCGACTATTAACGGTGACAAAATCATCCGTCACGCAAATGCATATTTTTTTTATTTTTTAAAAGTTTTATAAAAACATTGATTAAAAATGATAAGTTTTTTTAATCAATAAATTTAAACCTTTTTAAAGGTGTTATAATATTGTGTAACATTTCCTTTCTTAAAAAATATAGCCGTACTTATAAAAAAACAGTTTTTCCCTATAAAGTGCAATTGTTCGTCGATATTTAGGGAGTCAATTTTCGGGTGCATTTTAAGAAGAAAACTTCATATGAACGCATGTCCTAAACGTCTTAACTTTTGAGATACAGAGTATTAAAATTTTCAAAAATAAATCATTATTAATATCTATAATGCCACTTTAGATAATTTAATGAAATTTGGCATACATGATCATGTATCAAGAAGCATTTTTTAGTGTACCACAATCTTGTTTATTTCCACCAGTGGCGTTCATACAGAATTTAACCTGCCTTTGTGCAATTTGCTTAAAAAATCGACCGTTTTTTTCACAGACTGTATGTTTTTACTATACAGGGTGGCCAAACAAAAAGGTCGCACCCCTATTTGTGACTCTTCTAGTATATTTTGAAAAAAACGCTTGGACATGTCAATTTTAATTTCTAGGGGGACATCTTTTCATCTAAATCCGTACAATACAGGGTGGTCCAAAAACAAGATATTGCGTTACACTTTAGATTTTTAAATGGAAACCCCCAGTTCTTTTTTTAATTTTTAGATTCTCCATAAAGTTTTTACTAACTTTTGTTAATAAAGTTTACACCTATCTTCAATGGTTGTAAAACTATTTGAGTTTATAATTAAATATTAAAAATATTAAAAATAAGGGAATATATCGTAAAAATATTAATCAAATAATTTTATTAGTGACAAGACTTTACTTTAAAATTAAAAACATCTCTCCGAATAAAAAAAACAAAAAGCAACTTACAGTTATACGCAAATAAAAGTTAAAGTTAAAATTAATTTGCTATAAAGAGGTAGATCAATGTTGTAATAAGTGCTGAAAGTGGAGTCCATTTATCTCCACGCAGAAATAAAGATTTTGTTCGAATCTATTCCTCACATTTTCAGGCATGTCTGGAGTTATTTGTCTACATTCAGCCGTAATCCGCTTCCGAAGATCTTGAATAAAATCTGGCTTCGTACTAAAAACTTTACTTTTTAAATTCCCGCAAAGAAAGTAATCTAAAGGACTTAAGTCCAGAGATCTCGGCGGCCACTCAATGAGGCCTCGTCTGCCGATCCACTGGTTTGGAAAAATGTGTGTCTAAAAACTGTCGTACTGGATCCACATAGTGCGGTGGTGCACCATCTTGTGGGAAATGAATATCATTTTCATTAAAATTAACGTCTCGCCCATCAAGTTTCAAAGAATAAAGAGAGGTCCTACATCCGGCCCAAATATTTGTTTTTTCAGAATATTGCGAGTGAACCTCGAGAAACAACGTATACTCGTCCGAGAAACAAATATTAATTAACAGATTAGCATTGTTGATTAAACGTTGAAACATCGTCTTCTTAAGCTCACGGACAAATTTAATTTTGTACGGATAAAATTTATTGTCTTTCCAAATTCTTTGTACTGTTAAGTGTGTAAATCCTGAAGTGGTACGTCTCCCAAAACTGCTATTTCTGCGGCTTCATTTCTAACTAGTCCACTTTTTTGTTGGCAATTATGGCGAATATTAGACACAAATCCAGTTTCTTTAAATTTTCTTATCCACTTGGCCATATACTTATCGTTAATATTTTTGTCTGGATGTTACGCTTTAAACAACCGGGCAGTAGCTCTTGCAATGCTGCCATTTTGGTAATACAGTTTTGTTAGTTCTACCCAGAGCTGTCAAAGTACTCTTAAAGAGTACTTCAAGTATAAGTACCAAGTTTTTAATTTTTCAAGTACCAAGATTATTAAAATTATTGCATTTTCAAGTAATTGAAAAAGTACTTGAAGACCCAAGTATTTTACTTAAGTAAATCCAAGTACTTGAAGTAAACCAAAGTAGGTACTAGAGTAAAACAAAGTACTTGAAGTAAAAAAGTACTTGAAGTAAAACAAAGTACTTGGGTAAACCAAAGTACTTGAAGTACATAAAAGTACTTGAAGTAATTAGAAGACTCAAGTAAAACAAATTATACTTGGGGTAGTATTTTTTGTAAGGAAGTAAGAGGGTTTATTCCTCAAAACGTCACAATTTCCTAAATGTTTTAAAAGGACTAAGCGCTACGTCATTGGAAAGTAGAGGCGTTAAAAACTAAAGTTGAAAACAAGTAGGGTTGCTAAGTGTCCCGTTTTAAGTCGGGACTATGCATCCGATGCCCGAAATAATGTAAAATTTCATATGTAAATGTATCAACAGTCCTACAATGCCGTTCTCGGGTGAGGGGCTTGGGCCTTAAACTATTATAGGAATTTTGGGTTTTTTTTTCCTGTGGTTACCAACGGGTTGGCGTTGGCACCCGATAGCATCCGATACATCTGTCAAAAGGAGTGTTTTCATAGGGGGTGCTCCGGCAGGTTGGCACCAAACCTTTTTTTTTGGGAAAATTTTATTCCCATCAACACAAAATCGAGTCAGAACAACCTAACTTTAATTTTGATGTCGTTTCCATTTTATTAGTGGAAATTTTTATTTAAGTTGCCTATTAAAATACGGGGGTTTTTTGTTCAAAGGTAAAAAAGGAACGCATTCAATACGAAATAGTAAACTTCCATCAAAGGTCAAATCGCACCAATAGAATATTCTTAAAACTGTCACGTTTTTGACATTTTCGAGTAATTTGGAGACTGTTCGTCCCCCAATGCGTTCGAAATAAAATTGTCATGAAAATGCTGTTAGTAATCATTATTAAATATACAAATTGGGTATCAAAATAAAGGATTTTTAATAAGGATTTCATTTCGAAAAAGAAAAAAAGTCTAATTCTCAGTAATAGTTACAATTGTCTTTTCTGTTGGATCCAATTCAAATGAGCGCTGTAATGCATTTCAATAGAAACAGCAGCGGTTGCGCAAATTTCTTTTTTTAACTTTGACATATCTAAGGCGTAAATTGAGTACTTGGTTCATTTTTACCGCTTTTAATACTTGAAGTACTTTTTTTTACTTAAAGTACTTTTTTTACTTGAAGTACTTTTTTTACTTCAAGTACATCGTAATACTTCAAGTACTTAAATAAATACTTCAAGTAATTTACTTGGTCCAATCAAGTAAAAATCCAAGTCTCTTCATAAAAAAATAATCAAGTACAAGTACAAGTACCTCCCAATAAAAAGTACTTGAAGTAAAATACTTGAAGTACAAAAAAGTACTTCAAGTAAAATTTTACTTGAAGTACTTCAAGTTTTGACAGCTCTGGTTTAACTCTTTCTTGAATTAAATAAATCATATTTTAATATTTATCACAGCTAGGTAGGTTTCTTAATAATTTGAAATCAAAGACAAAGCCTCTCTATGACATACGATGACACTGACAGATGCTAAATGTTCTTGTTGGTGTCCATAAATATTATTTTTTTTCCGTGCAATCCATTGTTATCAGTATTAAGTTAAGTCATGTCATGGAGAATCTAAAAATTAGCAAAAAAATGGGAATTTCCATGTTAAAATCCAAGTGTAAAGAAATATCTTATTTCTGGACCACCCTGTATTGTACGTCTATACATGAACAGACGTCTTCCAAGAAATCAAAATTGACCTGTCCGAGAGTTTTCCCCAAAATATACCAGGAGAGTCAAAAAAGGGGTGCGACCTTTTCGTTGGGCCACCCTGTATAAGTTGTCAGTTTTTACTACGTGAAATAATTATTATTTTATAATTTACCAATTTTAAACGTGTAATAGTAAAAAGATATTGAGTGTCCCATTCAAATCTTTAAAGTTTATGTCATTTTTGATTAGACCGGCAGTTAAATAACGGATAGTCACATTTCCAATAACGTATAATTTTAAGTCAGTTAACATTCCCTCTAAATTTTATTTCAATATTGTTAAAAACAAAGAAAATATGATGGCAAGTCACTTTTGATAGACTCAGTATATAATGAATGGGACTTGTTTTTTTTTATGTGAGTTTGCGGACTTTTATAATTTTTTGGAAATTTGTTTTTAAAATAAGTATAATTTTTGTTTGGAATTAAAAAGTCCATAAATTTAAAGAACTTACAGATGCATGTTTAAAAGCTTCGTTTTTCAAATTATTGAAAAACTGTGTATTCTTTTCCAAAATAAAAGTGAAATATAAAAGTTATAAATTTTTACTTTAAGGAACAACGTCGATGTATATATTTACATAAATAATATTTTTATTATAAAAGTAACAAGACAGAGAAGAAAGAGTAGTCTATCGAACGAGAAAAGGGCATTATCACCAAGACAAGAGAGCCATTTTCCCTCAAGTCCACGGGATGAGATGAGAAGATGGCTTTTCTCATCTCGGCTGGTCTGGCTCGTTTCGCGGAAATATTGAAAAAAACTATAGAAAATATTGTTCTTAAAGGAGGATATGTATTGGAATCTTTTACCTTAAAAAAAAAAAAAGATTTTACTAATGTAATAAATACCATATTTTTTATAAATTATTTAAATTTTTATTTTTAAATTAAATAAAACATTTTTCTGCTTGATGAAATATTTTGTTTTGTATGTAGGCTTATAAGTCTTTAACAGTTTTTAAAATTTGTTTATAAGATTTATATCCGCGGTTATTTTAAAATTGATTAATGAGCTAGTAAAGGATCAATTTAAAAAATATAGAGCACCACCAAACCGCTCTATAAATATTTTTAATATTTTTTGTCGTACGTAGTCTATGTAGTAATTTATTTCATTTATTTATTAATTACCTCATTTTATTACTAATATTATTTAATTTACTGTTTTAATAACATATTTACAGTAATAAATTACACTTGTGTTCTGGGAATCATGGGGGCAAAGGGAAAAGTACTTTATAGGAAAAAAATAAAAGAGCATTATTTGGCATACATAGAAAACTGGGAAAAACCCGTGTAACACATCTTTATTTATATAATTTATTTGGAAAGATTTTGACCCAAATTTTTTTTAAAAAAGAAATAAATTTTAAAAAAAACCCCCCACAAAAAAAGTGCTAGTAGCCCAAAAAAATATGGAAATAAAATTTGGGGGTTTTAAAACTTGAATTTTTTATAAGTTACTTTGAAGAATCAAAAAACGAACTTTTTTTTTTTTTTTTAATTTCCCCCCGGGGGGAAAAGGGGGAAAAAAAAAATAAAAAATTTTTTTTTTTAAATTTTGAAAAGGGAAATTCCTAAAAAAAAAAGTTTTTTTAAAAGTTGTAAAAAGTAAAATTCTACATAAAAATGATTAATAATTTTTTCTCCAAAAAAAAAATTAACTGAGATAGGGTGTGAAGCTGGGGGATGATAACACTTTTTTAAAAAAAATCATAAATTTTTGGAAAAAAAAAAAAACTCTTTTTTTTTTTTTAAATTTTTTTAAAATTTTAAACAATTTTAATTCAAATTTTTTTTTCTAGAAAAAATTGTTAATTTTTAAAAATTTAAAAAAAAAAAAAAACTAAATTTTTTTTTTCCAAAAAATTTTTAATGTTTTTTTAAATTGCTTTTCATCCCCAAACTTCTACCTTCCCTTAATTTTTTTAAAAAAAAAGTTATACAATTTTTTTATGTAAATTTTTTTCGTTCCCTTTTTTTTTTTTTTTTTAAAACCTTTTCTCAAAATTTCAAAAAAATTTTTTTTTTTCCCCTTTGGGGGTAAATTTTAAAAAAAACCCTTTTTTTTTAGTTTTTTTAAAGTAACTTATATCAAAAATTAATTTTTAAACCTAAATTTTTTTTCCCACTATAGTCACTATCTTGGAATAAATTCAGTAAATTAAAATCAAATTATTTTCTGGAAAAATAGCAGGACCTCTTACTTTATATGTTTAGTCGTGCTCTTTTCTATAAAGAAAATATTTATACACAAATTTTTTAAGACGAAAATCAAGGTTTTTTTTTAAAAATTTTTAAAAAAAACACCTCAAGCCCCCAAAATATCCAAAATGCCCAAATAACATGCCCAATATCAAATTTTTCTTTTGTGTCAATTGTGAGATATTAATAAACAAAATTTTATCTGAAAAACAATGAAGATTTTATTCTTATAAATAATGTTTCTTCAATACATGCTAAAATAGGAAGTAAAGGGTTTTCGACCCTTGCGAATCGATCCCGCATGGTCAAAAAATAAATACACATACATACGTTTACAAAAATATTAACATAAACTTACATTTTCATCACGGTTTATTGGTGACACAGACATTTTTCTCAAAAATAAAAATTTATTAACAGGTTTCACCCTTTACTAGGGATAAGTATAAATGGGGCAAAAAAAAATGTATTAAAATAATTTTACAAAATTTGTCTAAAAAGGTATTGGGGTTCCCTTTATTGCATGTATTTTAAACAAATGTGAAATCATAAAATCAAGGTAGAGTTAACTATTGATGTAGTAATTCATGGAACACTGAAAAGCGCGATCAATTTCTTTCTACCAATGGCGTTCGGGTATTTGGGAGCCATTCAGTATTTATTTTAGAATACAAACATTTAGCACCACTGGTTATACTGAGCCTAATAAAAATCTTTAATTTAGGATAGAATTTTAGACACTAATAACAATAATTACAATTAGGTAATTAATACATCAGTAATGTTGAATAAGGCTTGATAAAATTTTATTAGCTGATTTTATAAATCGATTTTATAACATACAAATAGCTTAGGACTAGCCGGTTAAATACCTTTAAAACTTTAAATGATAACTGAGCTCTCTAACTTAAAATATATTGCTCTTAAATTGAACATCTTAAGGGAGAGTAGTAAGTAGTAGACATCTTTTTCCAGAGCATCAACCTGTAACTTTCAACCGTAATAAAAACGCGATACCTACCCAATTAAAGCCGATCAATTAAAAATAGCAAGGTCGAACTAAAAATAACAAAGCCCCAGGACCGGGAAATATTCCCCCAAATAATTAAGCAAGTAGCTCTTGATGCTCCCAGTATTTCTTTCAGTGTACAACGAACTAGAGAGAGGGGGGACTTTTCCAAAAGATGGAAAAGGCAAAATTAGTACTACCTAAGAAAGGAGACAAACCCATAAAAGCCCCCAGCTCATATAGACCAATCTGCCTTTTTACATAAAAAGGAGGCCTATCGAAGACAGTACGACTTTAGGGAAAGGGCGGCAAAATTAGGCCATGCACGTAACAAGGAAAGCAAGGGGGCGCAGCCTACCCCTCCCCAAAACGACTTGTGCTGTAATAAAACTTGACGTTAAAACGCTTTAATGCGCATCTTGGAAAAATCTTTGACGAACTAAGAAGAGAAAAAAAGAAAAGGCATTACCAACCCCAATAGGGGGTATCTCTCGGAAAGGGAATAATCTAGAGGCGGAAGATAGAACAAAAAATCAGGCACATCCCTGGTGTCCCACAAGGATCATGCTGGGTCCAACTCTGTGGAATGTGCTGCCCAAATGCTAAAATAACAACCCGAAAGGGGTCGGCTCATAGGGTTCGCAAGATGTTGCCATGGTAGGATTTGGGCAAAACGAAGAAATTTATGAATACGGCCACGGCCCTTTCAGAGAGTGGCAAACTGGCTGGAAAAAAAAAGCTTCGGGTTTCACCGAAAAAACCAAGCAGTTCTTCTAACCACAAAGAGGAAAATTAAACCCAAAACACTTTAATGTATGGAATAAAATCACTATCAGCAATACAATAAAATATTGGGGTCTGGTTGGATACTAAACTTACTTTTTCAAAAGGGACGTTAAAAGAACCATTTAGAAAGCGGAAAAAAATTCTGCTCTGACAAAC
>JAHBCN010000508.1:0-177475 GCA_019359885.1 Listronotus oregonensis
TGGACATACAAGCGTTTAGCTAAAAGACCGTTTCCATTCGCTCTTCCATAAATAAATGCATATCTGCCAATTCACTCACAGTGTATTCCATAATTTGTCAAATTTTACGTTTACGCACACTTCAACAACAATAAACTGACAAAAATACTTGTGAACCAGAACATGTTTTTTGCGTACATCGAAATAAATAAAGTGATAAGACCGCATACCTTCAATGAATCAAATAAATATGCATTAAATAAGGAATTTTAGTATTTGGTTTATTTCGTTTTTTAAAGCAATAAGAAGCAACCCATCAGAGCAAATTTTTTGCCTTCAATTTTTTCGAAAACCATCGCTCGGGGATGTGCAACAAATACCTTTTTGGTGGGAAAAAAGTATGTAGTTTTCAAAAATGAACCCACGTTGCGAAAAAAATATCCTGAAAAAGTTATTCACGAAAAAACCCCCCTACCCTTGCAAAAACTACCCTTTCCGATTTTCCAAATAATTTTTCAGTATCACCATTTGATTTAGAGTCAAAATTTATGGCAGAGGATTTTTTTTCGAAATCTTATCTCGTTTTTAAGCCTATAATTTCAAAAAAACCGTTTTTAAATTCACCCATTCAGTGCCCCTAACCCCCTTAATATGCATTTTCCGCCCTATACTTATAGGAACTTTTTTACTATTTTTGGGAGTACTATCACCCCCCCCTTTTTACACCATTTCAATGACACCCTGTATATACGAAGTCGGTTAAATTATGGCAAAGTTGCGCATTTAGGTGCCTAACAACATGCCGATTGGAAAGTTGTAAAATTCCGAGTACTTCCGGAGATATCCGGAAAAAACCGAAATTTGCTGATTTCGTTTTTATTTTTTTATGGCGTTATTTAAAGAGATATGAAAAAACAAAAGACACTTTCTCATGGCCACTTTTAAGCTCTACAAAACAGCGTTGAGAGATTTTCCGTACGACGTTTCGTTTTCCTTAAACCATCATCAACTTTATTTTTTTAAATGCGGCACTCAATTGTTTATTGCATTTTTTTGAAGCAATTATAATCCCAATTACAATGATGTATAACACTTACACTGTTAAATAAACATATTTTCCATAAGAGACAATGAGTAAGACAAGGAACGCACATAACTTCTTATAGGGGCGTTCCATATTTGTTAATAAATATTAAGTGTTATACATTTTTGTAATTGGGATAATAAGAGGTTCAAAAAAATAAAATAAAAAACCTAGGTCCGTATTTAAAAAAATAAAGTTGATGATGGTCTAACGAAAAAGAAACGTCGTACGGAAAATCTCTCAACGCTGTTTTGTAGAGCTTAAGAAGTAGCCATGAGAAAGTGTCTTTTGTTTTTCATATCTCTTTAAATAACGTCAGAAAAATAAAACCAAATCAGCAAATTTCGGTTTTTCCGGATATCTCCGGAAGTACTCGGAATTTTACAACTTCTAATCGGCATGTTGTTAGGCACCTAAATGCGCAACTTTGCCATAATTTAACCGACTTCGTATCTCTTACGGTTTCCGAGACCCCTCATGCATGCACTCGAATCTGTGGCACCCTGTATATATATATATATATATATATATATATATATATATATATATATATATATATATATATATATATATATATATATATATATATATATATATATATATATATATATATATATATATATATATATATATGATAATATAATGGAAGTAGGTGGTTGTGGGTGGTAAAAATGTGTGATGGAATACTAAAATACTATTTTGGTATATTCCTGTTAGAGAATCAAATTTAAAGATTGCAAGGTAATATCACGCAAGCAACGTAATGACAGTCTTTCAACCTTAATATCTCTCACATTTGTCACTAGGCATGCATCACTTGAATAATTAAACCTATGAGTAATGACCCGCGAGTAATGAACTATTACTTACCGGTAATGTAATAGGTGTTATCATCTATTCAAAAATAGTGAATATTGAACATGTATTATACGTCGTGGGAAAAATATTTAATTAAACGGAACATTTAAATCTCTGTAAGAGTGTTATTTAAATTTCACTTTTTTTTTTATTTATGGTTTGATAAAGCCATAATAAACGAAACATCTCTTTTTATCATTAATATAAACTAAACCGATTGCTAATCGATTGAATTTTTAAAAACTAATAACAAGCTTTAATATTTGTTTTCACTTTTAAAATTCCGAATAAGTATTAGGCATACTCGTACATTATGTATTTCCCGTTTTTTTTTTGCTAAATTAAAAGTAAAGAGAAATCGAAAAACACAGGTAATTAAAATTCTATCACTTTATTAAAATAATTTTCTCAACTATTTTATTATTATTCAAACTTTTAATTATCAAATTTAGCGTACACCTATGGTCAAGGCTAGAAATTCTCGCTTCAAGGTCTCTGGGCCGATTGCGTTAAAACGGCGAAATTTGACGGAAGTTATGTTACTTGTTTTTATTTTTACTTTGGTGTCTATCATATAAGATCTTGTATTTTTTCAGATACTTTAAGATTTGGGAATTAAAGAATTTTTCATTACTTTGCAAACAACAGAAAAAAAAGATATAGATCTATAGTTAAAAGGGAAAGTTTTGCATTCTTTTTTGGGGACAGGTTGCTTTCCAACTCTCTTGATTTATAAAACTTAATCCAAGTTGGAGACCTACACTGTCTAACTTCATCTATACCTATCATTCATAGGTGTTTGAATAATAAACGAAACTTTCATACAACCGCAATTACATGTCACATTAATAAAAATAACAAGAAAATAACGCACAATTATAAACAAAAATTTCTCTTAGTTATCCCAAAATAAGTGTTTTTTCTTTATTTTTGAGAAAAAAAATTTGCCTATAAATTTCTATCATCAAAAGTTCCGAAAGCCTATGATGAAATGTAAACTAAGATTTTAGCTATATTACAAGTAATTAATGCATTTTATGCATATTTTAGGTTTTTAAACCAATTTTGAAAGAAAGGTAACAATTATTTTAATTTTAATTAATTTTTGACGATATCAACAGTACAATTATCAAGAAATAAATGATTTTCCCCACAAAATTTGTTTTGAGTATATCGAACCGAACGGACGTAACACGCAACAATTTGCTATAGATTTTAATAGGATATGGCCAATAACGTAGCTAGAAGTGATGGGGCGGGGGCAAAAATTTTTGGGGTCCCTTCATAAGTTTAACGAAAAATAAAAAATATATGCTAAAGAAAATTTAATCCTATTAAATATTGGCAAACGGTAAAAATTTTTATTTAACTGAAATAAAAAATTATTCTTTTCAAAAAATATTTAGTAATCATTGATAACTAAATATAGAGTAAACCAAAATAAAAATGTCTTTTTCTTGCTTTTCCATTTGAAAACTTATTGTCTCTTTTAATTCTAGATTTTTGGCCTCTTCATTCTCTATAGATAATAAAGTCAGACCACTTAATCAACCTTAGTCTGTAGTAACCAAAGGTAGTCTTTTATAAGTGTTAGCTCACTAAAAGATTTTTAACATTAGCGGTTGTTACTGGCAACGTGAAAAATAAAAGAAACATAAGGTAAACTTCACTTAAGTCACTTTTTAGTATGCCATACCTACTTAAAACTATATTAAAATATTCTTTAACTGTTAAATTTTCTTTAAGATCTATTTTACAAATAATTATGTATTGAAACACTAGCTTATTCAAATCAAATATTTCAGAACATTTGTTATAAATGGCCCTACATTTATTTATAATGTAATTCTCTTCAAAAATTATTATTATTTTTGGAATAAGTAAATCAAATATATTTTTTTTCATGCTCTCTAATCTGTCACAAATTTGTCCCAAAACAAGGTCAGTAACTAAATCAAAATGCTTATCGAAAAATTATTTACTACATAGCATTTTCTCTTCTATGTTCATATACAAGTACTTACTCAACTTCAAAAGAACATACTACAGCCCATAGCTTAGAGGAGTACTTACTACAATATTGAAGTATCTACTACCTGTTCTGGTTGTATCTGAACAGAATCAAAATCCATGTATGGGTCCTACGGATGCTTTGCTATGTTATGAAGAACAAAAGCATTAACAATTTATATCGGAATCCTTTTAGATTTACGGCCGAGTGATGATCGCGTTGTTAAATTTAGCAATGGACTTAGCAATTGTTAAAAGTTAACAACGGTTTGGAATGTTTAACAAAACGTCATTGTAGTGTTATTTAATGATTTTAGTAGGCAAAATCTGACATTTTGTTAAATATTCTAAACCGTTGTTAACTTTTAACAATTTCCTAAGTCCATTGCTAAATTTAACAACGTGATCATCACTCGGCCGTTAATCGAATAGTGTAATTAAGCATTGGAAAATGACATCTCAGCTGGTCTATAACAACATGTTCTCTCGTATGCGGGGCATTATAATTTTTGGTAACTACAGTTATTGAATTCTTAAATGGTATAAGCATCCACGGTGCAATTCCACACCCTTTATCGCCTAGCAGAGCTGCTTTTTGCAATTTAATATACTTAATTTCTGCCGAATTTAGCCAGATTCGAATATTCTTCACGAAGCACAGCCAAAATGCGTCAACACTAGTAAACATTTTATTAGCGTTCCAAGTAGCTTGAACGTTCATTGAACATATCTCTTTTCGGTTTATATATTCATTAAAGTGAATAGATGGTTTTGTTATTTGTATGTGGGTACAGTCAAAAGCACCTATTACTCTAGGCATTTGCTTTATATTTGCCCATTGATTGGTAGCATCAGCAATCATGTTATGTGTATTTGAAAATTTAATTAAGTTATTTCTCTTCAAGTAAATCGCCTGCTTGGATACTGGTACCAAGTATCTGAATTCAGTACATTTATATCAGCCGCAACTCCTTGGTAACATCCAGGTCTCCCTGTAAAACTGACATGTTTATATTTTACCGTTGCCTTAAAAAATTACCTAAGGTTTTTAAAAACAGTTCCATCTTTTGAGTAGGTGACAGGGTCTCACCTCTTTTTGCTATGGAATATCAAGAAAATAATTGACAAGCCAGTCAACATTTTTTTCTGTTGAACCTTAAACAGCAAATTATAAAAGTAAACTGATATAAATTCAACGGCATAATTTATAATAAATATCTAAGTAATTTACGATATACATTCGTCTCTGATTATCCACTGATTTAGGGCCCACGTTCATAAAAGCTGCCATTTTTTCAATTAAATTCGAAATTTGTGCTCCCCAAAGTTCCTCCAACACCAGCTTCGCTTACATTAAAGTCAATACTACTAGCGACTTTTAGAAATTCAATGAAATATTGAAGTAGATTCTTCTGTCTGAAGCGAGGTATCTTCTTCTATATACAGTGTACAAAGTAGTAGATACTACTTCATCGCAGTAAATACTTCGTTGCCGTAGTAGACACTCCACGTGTGGAGTAGATACTTGAAGCATTGGTACGTACCACCCAGTCTTTAAATAAAATGTTTGTATTACTATATCTGTAATCACTTAAAAATTCATCAAAATGATTTTTTGCTTTTGGTTGACGTACTAAATAGATATTAATAAGTACTTAAACGAGTTTACAGCTGTCTCTTAAAAACAAAGTTTTAGCAGGGTTCCGGGGTCCCCTTTCGCCCGGGGCCCTGGGGCACTGCCCCGGTTTGCCCGACCATAGCTACGCCCCTGGATATGGCAGTTCATAAACAGTGTGTCCCACTTTTCATGAATACACCCTGATATCTCAGTTATTAATAATGCAATTTTCTTCAAATTTTGGTGGTGACTGTATGTTAGAAAAATAAAATATTTTTCCTACTGAACACTGTTATTCACCATTAGCGTGCGGTCTTGAGGAGTAAAAAGTCTTGATTTTTTGGGAAAAGTATATTAGGGCTTATTTTAAATTGTTTTTTAAAACCAGATTTAGAATCAGCATCCCCAAAACCCCCTTAATTCATATTTTTAAAATCTAAAGAGCTGTTTTTAGCAGAAAAAAATATTTATTATTTTTTAAGAGGTTGTTTATTTCTAACTTTCTGGTTTTAATGTTTTTTTTTATCTTGGGACAGTCCATGAAGGCTGATGCCTAAGTACTAACGTACCGTGGGTGTCTTCAGTGTGGTGAGAGGGAGTTTGTTCACACGGGACTTAAATTTTTGGAGATTGGGAGGAGAAGGAAAAACTTCTGCGGGCAGCAGGTTCCATAGTCTTGACACTCTAGGAATAAAGGAACGAAGAAAGCGGGAAGTTCGGGGCCTCTCTAACTGAACTGTAAAAGGATGCATAAAAGTTGCACTACGTGTTGCTCTGTTGGGAGCTGCCAGAGAAGGAATAATACTGGCCAACTCCTCTGAGCAGAAGCCGTGAAAATACCTATAAAAGAGCGACAGATCCCCTACAGCTCGACGATGGGCAAGAAGAGGAAGCCTTTCTGTGAGCGTTGGATCATTAATAAGACGAACAGCTCTTTTTTGAATGGAGTCCAGAATGCTAAGTGTTGTAGGGGACGCCATTCCCCAGACATGAGAACAATATTCTAAAGAGGGTCTGATTTGGGATACATACAGGGTATACAGATTGGAAGAAGAAAAATATTTTCTGGCTCGAAAGAGGAATTCAATCTTTTTTGAAGCTGCCGAAGCTATGGATGAAATGTATTTGTGCCAGTTGAGGTTATTCTCAAAAGTAACGCCGACTAGATTAAACGACTCTTTGTTCTGCAGAACTTGGCCGCTCATATGTAAGGGATGAGCATTCGCAGACTTTTTGCGCGACAGCGAACATGACTGTGTTTTTGAGGCATTAAACTGAACACGATTTTTGGCGCCCCAATCCAAGATAAGTTTGAGGTCTTGTGAAAGAGATATCTGCATTGACCTGCGCTTGTTTTCAAATTCAGAATTACACGGTGGCTTAAGAAATTGAATACTAGAGTGGAGGGTACTATCGTCAGCAAAACTATGAATGGGATTGATTGTGGAAGAGAGAAGATCGTTAATGTGTAGAAGAAACAGCGTGGGTGCCAGCACTGAGCCCTGGGGCACCCCAGCATTAATTTGGTAGAAGCTGGAGGAATGACCATCTACACTAACTGATATACGTCGATTAGAAAGGAAACTGGAAGAGCAAAGCTTAGGTGGAAGACCGTAAGAAGGAAGTTTGTTAAGAAGCCCATCATGCCAGACCTGATCGAAAGCTTTGGATATGTCAAGAGCAACGATCTGGGATTCACCAAGAAACTCAAGGGACTTGTTCCAGTTGTGTGAGACAAAGGAAAGAAGATCAGCTGTGGATCTACTTTGGCGGAATCCATATTGTCTATCATGTAAGATCTTATGTTTTTCCAGATACTTTAAGATTTGGGAATTAATGAATTTTTCCATTACTTTGCAAACAACTGAAAGAAGAGATATAGGTCTATAGTTAGAAGGGAGACTTTTGGATCCTTTTTTGGAGACAGGTTGCACACGTGCAGCTTTCCAACTCTCCGGGAAAATGCCCGTGTCGTAAGAGATTCGAAAGAGGCGAGTTAAGATGGGTGCAAGCTCGGGAGCACATTTTTTTAAGACGATTGCTGGTATGCCATCCAGCCCAGACGATTTTTTAGTATTAAGAGAAGAAAGAATACGCTTGATATGTTTGACTTTAAAAATTATATCGGACATTTTATGAGAAACAGGGACAACTGTTGGAAGAGGAAGATTAATAGCAGGACAACTGAACCTGGGAATTGGCAGCAAATTGTTTGGCAAATAGTTCCGCTTTTCCTTTGGAGGTAGAGACAATTCCATCTTCAGAGAAGGGGTGGAAAAGAATTTGAATCTTTTGTTCCGATTATATTACGTTTCAAACGCCTCCATATTATTTGGTTGAATTCAGTATCCTCGCAATTACTATAAATAAAAAAATTTTTCGAAATTTTGCGAAGATACGTGCGCTGTGTTACTGTTGGTATAGTGTTGTTTTTGAGCAAATTAATCGCAAAGTTTTTTGAAGCAAAAGTTTTTGTTTGACATTTAGTAATCCGTATGAATTGTTAATAGGTCAAGCACTCTTACTCAACTGTTATAAGAAGATGGCACAAAACCGAAGAGTACCTAGTTCTTACAATTACAGAAAAGGTAGAAATTGTCCGCTTATTTGATAATATTGAAAGATCTTAGCGTCAGGTTAGTGAAATATTCAATGAAAGGCTTCATGATCGAGCACTAATTTCTCACAATAATGCACAATAACCGACCAAAGAGGTATAATTTAAATCAAAGACACTATCCAGACGACTTAGCAGAATTTCGAAATAACCTAAATGGTACTATAAGATCAGTGGTGTGGATCCTGAATTTAACAAAAAACAAAGTATGGAGTTGTTTGAAACTCAATAGGATATACACATACTTTATTAAATGGTAATTTTGAACGGCGCGGCGATTTGAATTTTGCTTACGCTAAAGAACCTAATGTTTACTGTCTCCCTATTGTATACATGGTTGCGGCGGTTAAAAGTGAATTTTTACAATTAAATAAAAAATAGGTATAAAATAAATATAAAAACAAGTTTTTAAAAGGTGTTTATAAACTATTGTGTTCCAATTTAGTGTAAAATTCTGTAGAATTCTGTACAAAAAGAAGGAGGAATAGTGTAAATGATGGATATCTCGAAAACGAAACGTTTCCGCCAAGAAAGGTTTTCAGGTTCGTGATTATAGTGCCGCAAAATACCCCCGTACACTAAATTTGGTCAAAATCGGAGTTGCCGCCACTTTCTAGACAATTACCCTTTGCAAAAAGAAGGGGAAATATAGTTAAAATAGGGTTAATTCAATTTTCAACTTTGATATTGAATATCTCGAAAACGAAACGTTGCCGAAAAAAAAATGTTCAAATTCTGACTGGCAAATTTTTTAGAGAGACACGCAGGACGGCGGGCGAATTTTGGGTGATAGGCGGATTGCGGAGACTTTTTCTTTATCTAGACTTTAGACTTTGCTATTAGTGTCTATTACTTCTACTTACCTCATCACTGAATTAGCAGAAAATCGCATAGATTTTATAGCAGACACTTTCTTGCATTTTTTAATGTTGACAAATAACGAATATGCAGCTTGTCAAATTACCTTGTTATATTTTTCCCGTATTTGTAAGATTTTCTAACTTAAATTATAAATGTTAAAATTACAATTTATTTAGTTAACAGGCGTCAAAATTGCTTTACTAAGTCAGCTGACTTTGTCAAAATTTTAATAAACCAACCAAATTCAAGAAATTTAATAGTTCCGTTCCGGTCTTTCGCCAATTCGCACATGAGGACTTACCTTTATATATTATATTTTATATCATTGTTGTTTTCGATACCCGAATATCGATTAACCTACCATCGATGTTTCGATACGATCGATGAAAATAACGCATCCCTACTGCGGATCAATCATACTCGGCTTATTTACAGCTGTAAAACTCTCTTGGCGGGAACGGTTTGCGCCGATCTCGTCGCGCAGGCTTTATGTTCCGCCCTGTCGGGGAAAAGATGTCTCTGCCGTGTAGCCTGCTGTAGTTAGGAGAATTTTCGTCTGTGGTATTCACAAAATACGAAAGGAAAAAGTGGCGATTGTACGTTTAGCCACCATAGCCGTACGTATAATTTTTGTGTGTTTTGGTTGATCCTTTTGAACATTTCGTTTTAATGAACTAGACAATATATCTTTGGAGCAATAGGTATATGTCTCCAAATTGTGTAATTAAGATACTGCAAAATGTGTTAATGTGCAAGTATTACAGAGGCATAAATATCCAAAGGGTAGACGTTATAGCAAAAAGTTTAAAAATGAATGTCCACCAATATATTTTGCTGGTGCCGGAGTGTATAAAAAATATTTAATGTCTAAATATAGCCTTCCCTCGCCTAACACTTTGTTTAAAGAAATAAGAGTAGTTAAGATAGGACCCAGATTAGATAATAGGTACCTAGTTCTTAATTTTATTTAATAAAAAGGTTGACAGTTTTTAACCCCAAAGTAAATATTGCATATTGTGCTTTGATGAAATGTCTATAAAAGCCAACTTATTTTATGAACGAAATCCATTTTTTTTTACATCATTGGGCTAGCAATAAGTAATAGAGGGGAGAAGACTTTCAAACCAACTTTAACTACCTTTGTATTTATGGTCAGAGAAATTTATTCGAATTGGAAACATAAATGAAGCGGTTCAAAAAGTAAAAAATGTGGGGTTAAATGTTTGTGGGATTACTTGTAATAGGGGGTTCAACAATATCAAATTGTCAAATATTTTAAAGATATTTTCAGGCAATACAGGTTTTTATTTAGAAAATTGATATTTTTTGTCATCTTTGATGTGCCACAGATTATTATAAAAGCGATGAGAAGTATGTTAAATATATACGACTTTTATGTTAATGGCAAAAAAATCGTGACAATATATTAATTACTTTTATGAGTTAGATAAAAATTTGTTGTCAAAGCAGCACACAAATTAACCGATTCTTATATTTACCCGACTGGTTTTCAAAAAATTAAGGTTAAAGTTGCCACCCAAGTATTTATTTACTCAGTTCATGTAGGTATGAGTATTCCTATTAGATTTGGTTCCCTTTCCGCGGAAGCTACAAACTGCTGAATTTGTTAATAGAGTAGATCAACTATTTGATATTTTAAATTCTTCGCAAACCTTTTTCCCAAGAAAATATAATGTTGCCTTTAAAGCAAACTCATTTCAATCAGAGTATTTAATGGATTGTTTGTCCTTCTTTAAAAGTCTTGAAAGTTATGACAAAAATCATAAAAACGTTACCAAAAAAATGTATTAAAAGCCTAATAATTTCTATTAACAGTATTATTCAACTATTTAACTATCTTGGGGAAAATGCAGGGTTTGATTGTATACTTACATGAAAATTAACCCAAGATTCCTTGGAGAACCATTTCGGTAAAATCAGAAGTGGAAACGGTAACTGCATTAACGCAACAGCAGTACAGTTCCACAGAACTATTAGAAAGTTGCAATGCGTTAATATGCTTAACTCAGGTACAGAAAACTGTGAGGCAGATTCCGATCAGATGCCTTTAAGGCTTTTTGACTGCAAACATGTTTTCGTACCTGAGGATAAGGTTAAAGTACCGGACCAAAGAGAGGCACTAAATGGTATGGATTATCCAAAGAAAAAAATGCTGCAAAAAAAAATTCATACGGTAAGTGTGCGGGTACCCTCTAAATAAAGCGTCAAGGGTACACCCTTACGATGTTTAACAATTATAAATATAGCAAAGACCACGATAAACTCGATGATTTATCTTTTTTTTTGTTTCCTTAAAATTTATGAAAATGCAAATGGTGACATCTTCGGAAATTTGCAAATGCCTAATGACAAATTTGTGAAGCTAATTTGATAAATAGAAAAAATATTTTAGGAAAAGTTCGAAAAATTTGCCACAAAAAGTTATATTTGCAATACACTCTTAGATATAAGTAACCATTTATCTTTTAATCATTCCTGTAAATATTTTCCCTAAGAATTTGTAGTTTAATTATATTTAAGAGTTTAAATCTATTATACATTAAAAACAATAAATGCTAATTTTAGAAATATACACAAAAATAAATGAATAACATGGAAAAGTTTGTAATATATGTAGTTGCTGAGTATTTTTTTTGTTTTGTTTATAATATTCCAAGAAACAGGACATCTACCAGGGAAGTACGCCATGTCAATATTTCAGATCGCACAGTTAGAAGACGGCTCCATGAAGCGAATTTAAGTAACAGAAGGCCCGCAACTGGACCTCTCCTCACCAGGCAACACCGTGTTAGTCGTTTAAGCTTTGCAAGGCAATACTCGGGATGAAATGTAAATGATTGGAGGCGCGTCTTGTTTACAGACGAGACGAGACTTGGATTGCGATCACCAGACGGCCGTTCTAGAGTCTGGAGAAGGAGATGGTGAACGATTTGCCCAAGCATGCATATCTCCAAACGAGCCATTTGCTGGGGGAAGTCTTATGTTTTGGGGAGGCATTGCCTACGATGCCTGTACGGAGTTAGTGCCTCTACCTAGACCTGCCCTTAATGCACGCAGATATGTGTTGGAGATCCTTGAAGAACACGTAGTTCCATTTGCGCCATTCATAGGAGCGGATTTCTTGCTAATGCATCATAATGCTCGGCCTCACGTGGCTCTGGATGTTATTCAATACCTTAATGATGTGAGAATTACCACTTTAGACTGGCCCCCACGTAGCTCTGATATGAACCCAATAGAACATGTCTGGGACATATTAAAAGGGCATATTTGGCAAAGAAATCCTCCAGCCCGAACATTAGCTGAACTGGAACAGGCTGCTCGTGAGGAATGGGAAAACATTCCACAGGAAAGTTTTAAAAATTTAATAAGAGGAATGCCACGAAGACTCAAAGCGGTTATTGCAGCTAGAGGTGGCAACACGGTATTAATAATACTACTGGCTATTGTTTATTTTTTGTATTGCAGTTGAATTTATTGAAAATCGATTTTTTTTCCTAAGGATGAGTTTAGTTAGTTAAATTTCATTTTGTCGAGTAGAATATGATTTTTTTGCTAATAAATAATACACAGTTAACAATGTTAAATATTCTATTTTTTTATTTCTCTAAAAAGAAGTGAATCTCTAAAATACAAAGTGGTGCAATAATTTTGCACAGGAGTGTACAATATAGATATAAAAAATATCATAAACTTTAAAATTACCTACTACTACCGTACTGTCAGGCAAAAATTTCACGTTTTACTTAAAAAAATATTCGTTTTAATCCGGCTCTGACTTTTCCCCGCTGTCCGACAGAGAGAGCAACACTTCCGTCTGGTTTGCTCGTAGACCGCGAGATCAAAAGTGCCGACCGGAGTAGTGGAGCTGTATTCTCGGTATATATTTCAAAGTTGTTGTAGTCTGTTTTTTTAAGGTTCTTTTTTTTTCTTTTGGTAATTGTTTACAAAACGGTTTTCTGCTATTTTACTATTATATGGTTAATATTTGGTATACACACCTTTTGTTATTCATTAGGAATACGAATTGAAGTGCGCACAAACAAAAAATTATGTATTTTTTTAAATTTTAGGAAAAAACAAACTTGGGGGTTCTCAGTGTTGCCAGATTTAATAAATTTAAGCCATCAAATTTTTTGACATTCTGTCTGTCTGAAATATAATTGGGATAAATAAAAAGCTGCTTTGCACCAGAACTATCCATGACCGACTAGAACTAAAAGCTTTGAATTTGTCTAAAAGGTCGGTCATGGTTAGTTCTGTAAAGCGCTTTTATTTTACCCAATTATATTTCAGACGTATGGAGACGTATTGCAAAAGACCCGATTTGGAACACTGCACGGTTAACCTTAAAAATTTTCTTTCTGTTTCTTGTCATAACGGGAGTTTTCGCATTATATGAAGAAATCAATGGTAATTTTAAATTTTAAAATCAAAATAAAAAATATTAAAACACATAATTTCTCTTCTGCGCAAGTATATTTGAAATCCCTGAGGACACTAGAATACGACTATATAAAAATTTTGCCATTTAATCCAAAAATAGCAGAAAACCGTTTTGTAAACAATTACCTTTCTTTTTTCTCTTAAAGTAAGTAGGTTAGTTAAATGACTAAATGAGGGATGTTTTGTGGTTGGATGTTTGATGGATATTGTTGTCATAAGTGTATAATATATAGTTTGGTAATTGTTAACAAAACGGTTTTTTGCTATTTTTTGATTAAATGGCAAAATTTTGATATAGTCGTATTCTAGTGTCCTCGGGGATTGTAAATATACTAGCGCAGAAGAGAAATTTTGTGTTTTAATATTTTTTATTTCAAATTACACCATTGATTTTTTCATACAATGCGAAAACTCCCCTTTGTGACAAGAAACAGCAATAAATTATTTTTAAGGTTAACCGTGCAGTGTTGCCAGATCGGGGTCTTTTCCAATACGTCCCCTCATTTTTACGTCTGAAATACAATTGGGTAAAATAAAGAGCCGCTTTGCTAACCAGAACTAACCATGACCGACCTTTTAGACAAATTCAAAAAGCAGCTTTTTATTTACCCCATTTATATTTCAGACATACAAGGACTGTTTGTTATCAAGTTTAGAGTAGGTAAGTGTTGAACTAAACAGTGGAAATAAGAGTAAATAAGTTCCGATTTGATTTTTATATCAAACGCGTTCTAGACTTATTTCAAAAATTTAAAATGGTTTTATGGTTAAGGTTATAAACAAACAACTTTAAATATTGTAGTAAACATGCATCTAACTTCAACACTTCGAGAGTTAGCGTTATTAAGTGAAAACTAATTTACACCAGAAATCATACCAAACACCTAGTCCTAAATTACACTGACGATAACAAACGGTTTATTGCCAAAAAAGTGTAAAATAGAGTAGGCGTGTTGTTAAATTCATCAGATGGTTTAGCGCTGAAATCTAACGTGACGTCACACTAGATTATCGCTAGTTTTATCCTTGTCCATATACTACTAAAACAACGGCCATCTTTCTTTAGCGCTTTTCCATCAATTAATTTAAAAACGGCTTGATGAAACAGCGATTAGTGCGCACGATTCATCGATGAATTTAACAACACGCCTAGTACTCTATTTCTGGATAACAAACAGACCTACAGAATGTCAAAAAATTTGATGGCTCAAACTGATTAAATCTGGCAACACTGTGAACTCCTAAGTTTTCCTAAAATTTAAAAAAATACACAATTTTTTGTTTGTGCGCAAGTAAACTCGTATTCCTAGTAAATACCAGAAGGTGTGTATACCAAATATTAACCATAATAGTAAAATAGAAAACCGTTTTGTAAACAATTACCTTCTGTTCGAATATACCTACCTAATTGTTAATTTTTAGTATTGTTTGGATTTGTAAGTAAAAATGAAACGTACAAGAAATAATAAAAAATACGTTGAAAGTAGTGAAACCGAAGATGAAATGCCTGCTAAAAAAGTATCCCCTAAGCTTACAGAACATAATCAGGAATCTTCAAGTGAAAGTGATATAGAAAACTATTTACTAAAACCTGAAAAACTGGACTTAGACTCTGAGTTCTTTAATGCAGTAAGTCAATCAGAATCTCAAAAACAGGAGAAAAACATTTTCGTTGGTAAGTAAGTTTTTTATTTCAACGAAGATTTCAATATTAGCCTTCCTAGTGAATCTTGTTTATCTTTAATCAGGGGTTCAAGGCAGCTGATTACCTGATTTGCAATTTGGGTATTTTGTTCACCCTATAATCAATAACTTCACTCTTAGCCGCTAAGATGATGCCTGCGTTTGCTTTATTATTAAAATAAATTTTATTATTTTATTCACAAACATTACACTCTAAAAAGAATACATTGCAAATGGTAAAACCCATAACCAAAAAAGAGTACAAGAAAAAAGTGTAATGTAAACCTAATTTTAAGAAACACTTAAGTTCTTATTTGATAAAAAGTGCAACTTTAGAGTAGGACCTACAATAGCTGAGCACCATTCTATCAATATAGAAGTACTCTGTAATTTGTTTGGTGAGGACACTTGTAGAACAGTTGTTGCTACCTTGTGCATTAAACAGGAACAAAAAACAAAATTAACTCCAACATATTATTACAATATATTAAACTGTTTAGAAGTTTAAGCATAAAAAGAAGTAATGCTTCCTGAAACCTAGTCTCTAATGCTTTATTGTGTAAATAAACAAGTTATGGTTTTTTAAATCTACAAACAAAAATATCAAATTTCTAAAAAAAAAAATCTACGAACAATACACTTGACATTTGAAACAAATTAAAACTAAAAATTTAAATATACAACACTAAACTTGATTGATCGATTTTTGATAGTAAGTTAGCACATATGTCTAAAGTGTTTATTGTAAATGTATTGTGGTTAAAGTTTACAGAAAATTTTGGTTTATGGCACAGTAATGGATTTTATATCTGCCTACAGAGTGGGCTAGCTTTCAAACTCATAAATATAGTGCATAATTTCAAAAACTGTTTAAACACTTAAGGGGCCAACCATAAATTATGTTACACCAATTTCATGATTTTTTCGACGCTGATGACCTCCCATACCCCTTGTCACACAATGTCACAATCCTCTGCACCAGTCCCTCCCCCTTAAGGTGTGACGTAATTTATGGATGGCCCCTAAACAATAGGGCTATAGATAAAAAATAAAACCAAAATTATAATCAACGAATTCTTGGATAAAATAAAAGTAAAGAAACTATGTATGCCTTTAATATAATCAAAGGGGAGGGTGGAGAGTTCTTGTAAACAGACTACACCGGCAACATTGGAATCACTCCACAGTTTTTCGCCCAAGAAATTTGTTTCAGACAACCTAACCAATATTAAGTATGTTCATTTTGTCTACACACTGCGTGTTTTATTGCATATTTTACTGACTCACTGTTTTTTTTTTGTAAGCTTTATGACAAAAAACAGTGTTTTTAGTGCTTTAATTTAGTTTTTAGAACATTATTGATTTATTTCTTCATGATAAAAAAGTGTAGTGTATGTGGAGTTTCCTATTGTAAAGTTATTAAAAGGTTATTTTTGTAATAAGTATAAAACACATTTTATAATGACATCCTTCCAGTTAGATGGAAGTAATCAATAACCAAACCAAAAGTACTTAGAGGCCTATAGAACTTTGTGAACGCACTTCAGTACCATAATATTTACAAATTAAACTTAATTATAATACAAAAAAAATAACTTTAATTTTTTTAAACATATTAAAAGCAAAACAAAAAGAAAGCCAATTGGGTTTAACCAATAATGCTAAGATTCTAATCAGATATATATACACACTTTGGAAAAAACCGAGGAAAAAACTAATTAAAATATGAAATCTAAAAGAAAACAATCTTTATGCCTAAAGTTTTAATAGAAATTACAAGGTGAAATACATATCTGTAGTGTTATTTTTATGACTGTTTTGATTTAATAAATTACTTAAGTCAGTATACTACTTATAAATTCAAGCAAGCACTCTCAGTGCAAAAAGAATCCTTTATTTTTTTAAAAGCTTTTTAAAATAGAATATATTTTATGTTTACAATATACAGGGTGTTTATTAAACATGCGGCAAAAATTTAAGGGACTATTCCTTGGACTATTCTAAGAATATTTTGTCCTTTAATAATTTTTGATAGGGCGCTTTGTTTCGAAGATATGGGGCGAAAAAGAATTTTAACTATCCAATTTTTTGGTAATTTTAAAATTATTAACATAGTCGAAATAAAGGTATAGCATACTCCACTGGACCTACCAAGTAATAAAAAATCTAACAATTTCGTGGCTATCTATAACAACTTTCTGATTACTAAAAATAGCTGCAGACATTCAATTTGAATATGTCTCGTAAGTGATCATTTTGTATGTGTCGAATAGGTTGAAATTAATTGACTTTGTCTATGTGACGTGTATTTTCTGTGTTTAATACGAGCGGGGTAGTCATTTTCAACAGTTCTTGTAGATTAAGAAACATTACATGTAACTTTTGGTAATAAGTTGTTATTGTCGAAATTCTTTTTTGTCCCGTGTCTTCGAAACAAAGCGCCTTATCAAAAATCATCAAAGGACAGAATATATAAACAACATAAATTACGTTTCAAAGTCAAAATACATATAAAATTTTTACTCCCTTTTAAATAACTTTATACAGATTTTATAACAAACAGTTAAAGAAACCCTTATCCAAAACCAAATTTTTGGAATTTTTATTTAACAAAAATCAATGAAGCTCAAACCCAAGATCGCCAAATTTTGATTTTATGAAGAAAATAAAATTTTACATATGTCAAGCAAATATCAAAATTTTAAAATTTTTGAAATTATAGGAGATGGAAATTGTTTATTTAGAGCAGTAAGTCTTTTTTTATATAAAACACAAGAAAAACATGCTGAAGTTCGAAGTAAGACCTCAAAATTTATTTTAAATGAATGGGAAAAACTTAAAAACTATATTTTGGATGAGAATATATCAAAAGATGAGTATTACAAGAAAATTAATGCTCCAGGTACTTATGGAACGGCTCTAGAATGTTTTGCCTTATCTGAAATTTACAAAATTAATTTTAATGTATTTACATTTGTTGAAAACCTACCCCTAAGCCAGATTTTAAGCAAGAAAGCTATGGTTTTATCGGATTGTTTGAAGAAACATACATCAACTATTAATCTACTCTTTCGCGGAAACCCTAATAACGGACATTATGATCTCATTCAGAAATATAATTTAGATAATGATGAACAAAAAACTCTTGTTCGATATGTCAAAAAACGTTCAAGAATATCAATGGCCTTAAAATTCATAATGTAAAAATGCATCTAAAACCAACGTAAAGAAGAATTTGGAGAACTCAAAATCTAAAAATAACATGTCTGATGTAATAAATGTAACGTTCGAAAAATTCAATGAAGTATCCACCAATCAAATTGCAAATAAAACCCCCAAAAATTTGATTAATCAAAATCCAAGTTTAAATGGTGAATTTTTAATCAAAGCTTTTGCTGAATTGAAATCATCAACTCCCATTGTAAAAATCATTCCAAAAGGAGCCAGACCATCAATTTCTGATGAACTTTCATTTCTTCTTGAAAAATGTGTATCAAAAAATGACTTTCATTCTTGGATTTCATTATTTCTTTTCCCATACGCCGTTTTAGCAATACCTGTCAACTCAAAACATAATAGAAAATCTTCTTTAACAACATTGATAAAAAACAATTTAAAATCCTGGTTGAAAAATAAGTTTTTACAAACAAATGATCTTCTTGAATTATATATAAAAATATCAGTAACATCTAAAAAACCATCAAAGAAGAAAGATTCCAACAAGTTTGATGAGAATAAGTACCTTTCAAAGAAAATCAAAGCCAAAATTGCAGATGGAGATATCAGAAATGCAATCCGAATTCTCGCTTCAGATGATACTATCGCACCTAGAAATGAAGAGACCTTTGAAAAACTGAAAAAGAAACATCCAGTATCCGAACAAGATAATGATGTCGATTATTCCTTTAAAAATATTGATTTTAATTTTAATTTATCTGAAAATGAAATTAAAAGTGCTATTTCTTCATTTCGTCCTGGGTCTTCTGGTGGTATAGATTCATTAAGACCAAGACATCTTAAGGACTTGGTAAGTGACGAGCATGGTAACCATTCTTTTAAATTACTGTCGTCAATTAAGTCTTTTATAACTCATTTATTTCAAGGTTCAGTTCCAAAAGATATTTGTAAATTTTTTTATGGAGCAAACCTATGTGCTTTTAATAAAAAAGATGGAGGTATTCGACCAATAGCAGTAGGAATATGTTTTCGACGTTTAGCTTCTAAGGTAATATGCTCTCGTATTTATGAAAAGCTAGGAAACCTTTTTCGCCCATATCAACTTGGCTTTGGAACAAAATGCGGAGCAGAAGCAGCAATACATGCAATACGTCGTTTTCTTCTTTATCCTCACGAATCAGATAAAGTTATTTTAAAATAGATTATCAAAACGCTTTTAATATGGTTAATAGAAAAACAATTTTATCACGAGTAACGAATATCTTCCAGAATTTTTACCATTTATAGCCCAATGTTATGATAATCCGAGTTTACTTTCTTACGGTGATCAACATATTTTTCTCAAAGAGGTGTCCAACAAGGAGATCCTCTTGGACCAGCTCTTTTTAGTTTAGCAATTCATCCACTTATTTTATCATTAAATACAGAAATAAATCTTTGGTATCTAGATGACGGTACACTTGCTGGAAACCCAAAATCGGTTTTAGATAATTTTCATAAAATAATCAAAGAAGTAAAGATTTGGGTTTAAATTTAAATTTTGATAAGTGTGAATTAACTGTTTTATCTAAAGATCATTCCAATATACTATCAAATTTTTTAAGTGTTGTTCCTAATCTGTCAGTAATTCCCATTTCAAATTTTAATTTATTAGGAAGTGCTTTTTCGTCAAATGAAATTGAATACTCAATTAATAAAAAGACAGAATTTTTAAAATCTCTTAGCACCAAATTAAAATTTATAGACTCACATATTTCCTATTATTTACTAAAATATTCCTTTGCCATACCTCGAATGTCTTATTTGTTAAGATGTTCACCTTGTTGGAAATCTCCAGAATTACTTTGTAATTTTGATAATGTATTACAAAGTTTAGTTCAAGACATAACAAATTGTGATATTAAATTAAATTCTTGGTTACAAAGCACTCTTCCAGTAAAATTTGGAGGTCTTGGAATAAGAGATACATCCACCCTGTCTATTTCTGCCTTTTTAGGTTCAATCAATGACGTGTCAGGTTTACTTTCCAAAATTTTACCTTCCTATATTCTTGCGACAGTAGATAATGATTTCAGCAATTGTTTTGTAAGATGGTTATCTGTTTGCAATCTTCAAAATCAACCACAAGAATTACCAAAAAAACAGAAAGATTTTGACTTTTTAATTTGCCAAGCTCGTCACAAATATATTACAAACATGTGCCAGACAAGTGAAGATAAGGCACGTCTACTTGCTCTTCAGGCCCCTGAAAGTAATGCTTGGATTAACGCACTTCCATCTTCGTCCTTGGGAAATTTGTTAGACAACAAAACATTCCATATTTCCATCGCTCTCAGACTTGGTCTGCCTGTGTGTGGAGAGCACACCTGCGTTTGCGGCGAAAATGCTGATATTTATGGCCTACATGGGTTAAGCTGCAAAAAAAGCGCAGGGCGTTCTTCTAGACACAGTCAGATAAATGACATTATCAAAAGAGCTCTGATTTTAGCTGAAAATCCTTCTGTATTAGAGCCTCTTGGAGTTTGCAGAAGCGATGGAAAACGGGTAGATGGAATGACCTTAATTCCCTGGAAATATGGAAAACAATTACTTTGGGACGCTACTTGCAGCCATACACTTGCAAAATCCTATCTGGACAAAACTTCTAATTTTGTAGGTGCGGCTGCTCGTATTGCCGAGAATAAAAAACATCTGAAATATAAAGAGCTTGAAGAACGCTTTATCTTCATTCCTTTTGCTGTTGAAACTTTTGGTCCTTTGGGTGATGAGGCTAAGGGTTTTATTAATGAAATTTGCAAAAAAATACAATGCAAAAAATCTCGAAGTTTCATCATCCAAAGAATTGGTTTAGCTGTGCAACGGGGTAATGCAGCATCGGTCCTAGGAACAATCCAGGAAGACCTAGGACTTGATGAAGTTTATAATGTTTAAATATAGATTAAGTTATTTATTTAATTTTAGAATATTGTTATTTGGTATTTATAAGATTATATATCTTATTTATTTCCTTGTAAAAAAATATTTTAATATAAGAATTTATTATGCGACAAGGAAAAGGTTAGATCAGAATATTGGAAACAGAGTTAGAAGTATAATAAAAAATAAACAATAGACATGTTTTTTTACATGTATTTTAAAGAAAAGAAAAAGGAATGTTTATATTTCTACAAAAAATATGCTATGAACTGTAATCCAAATCAAATTTATAAAAATGGAATATCTCTGTCCAGCACAAAGTTTTTGAAATTCTTAATAAATATTAAAAAAAGTTGATGATCATTACTTAAATACTTTTAAAGTTAAATTTGCGTTAAAGAAGTATTTTGTAATTTAAAAAAAAAATACTTATTTTGCCGATTTTGATGATTTTTTGCATACGGGGTTTTTGCACAAAACTGTAATTTTTTACATTTGATGATCAAAAAGGATTAAAAAAATACTTACGAAAGCACATTTTTATTTAGTTTACTGTATTTTCTTGCAAAAATATAAATCTTTACTTTTTAAAGCGATCATATATTAAGGATATTCATCATGAAGCTTACCTCATTTTCACTGTATTCCCCCTTCTTTTTGCTTAAAACTGGTATATTTTACAATTAACTATCAAAAAAATATTTGAGAAACACTTAAAATACCCACATTTCTTTTTTTTTTTTACTGTGTTTGCTTAAAAAAATATAGTACTGCATTCTTTAAACACACAGCCACGTTTTTCCTAGTGACTTATATTGGTATTTTCTTTAAATTGTTGTTGTCCTGTAAGTTTGGTATATTTCAATTTAAATATGAATTTTTCACTAAGTTCCTTTTTACCTTTTATTGTTAATCAGAATAAATTTTAATTAATTAATTGGCAAAGACGTCCTAATGGAAACCAGATCCTATTCGAAATTCGGCAAAATTCTTAAATTCAACAGAGAAACCCTACTGTTTCTATATAGTGGACCCTATAAAATATAGAAAAACAAAAAAAAGTAAGGTGTAAATACATGAAAGTGTTTTTTTTTTAATTCCCATTTGTCTGTGCAAGCCATGGGAAGATTTATTGCATATTTGCTATTAGTGCAACCTCCCCGAACTGTATTGATTTTTAAGAATTAAAAATAAGCTCAAGGACAATAGTACATTGGAGCAATTTTTGTAGATAAGTAGGTGTCCGTATCCTTCCTTTATGTGAGGATTCTGTTTTATATATTTTTTGTAGATATAGTATGTATAAATTGGTGTGAAATATTCTACTAAGCTGGGAGGTGAGGGCAAAGTAGTAGAAAGCCAAATTTGGAAGGCGCAAATATTATAGAGGAAGGATATATATCACGTTTTCTTCTTACATTTCCATTAGTTTCATATATCCAGTAATGGAGTAAGTTTACAATTCTCTCATAATACTGATGCGGTACCTGGCTGCCTTTGATACATACCATAATAAATGCACACATTGCATTTCCTATTCCATATAGGAAAAAGAAGGATAAAATTAGTACTCTTTCGTTATACAATCAACTTCCACTTTTTAAGGCAACTTTTTTATTTATTTATTTATTTATTTATTCCACAAGTACATCACAGGCTAGAAGCCCAAATAGTACTAAGACAATATTATAACAAGCACAGTAAAAGACATACATATATAGACTCTAGTATACCAACAGAAGTATATAGAACAACAATAAAGAACATTCAGTCGACCCAATCACCCCGTCATTATGATAACGACAGTAGCTACAGACCCTGTGCAGGCAAAAAAGCGGTAGCAGAACTGGCGCGATTTTCTTTTAAATGCATAAGGGGTACAACAGTAATCGATGTTGCAGGGTAAGTACCTATTAAATAAGGTCATGAAGCGGTTTAGCACCTCATTTTTGCCTATATCAGTTCGGCTAAAACTTACAGAAAAACTTTGTAATTGTCTGGTGGGGCGAGACGGAACCTTGAAATTTATTAAGGCGAGTAAGTCTGCACAATCGATATAATTAGTAAGGATTTTTTGGCCAAAGGATAGGGTAAGGGCGATTCTGCGCTCTTCAAGTGTTTGTAATCCCAACAAATTTAGGCGTTCTGTGTGGTTTAATGTGGTGCGGTCGATATTTAGCTTCAGCAGAAGGAAATTTACAAATTTTATCTGGACTCTTTCTATCCTTGAGATATGGATTCTGTAGTATGGGGACCAGATAGTGCAGCAGTAATCCAGAAGACTCCGGACCAACGCAAAGTACAATATTTTCAGGGCCTCGACACTTTTAAAATCTGAACACTGTCTCCTGATAAATCCCGCCATCCGGAACGCCCTAGAAATTACCCAGTCAATATGATGCACAAATCGAAGTTCACTATCAAATAAAACCCCAAGGTCATTAACGACTGATACTCGCTCGAGTTGGGAGCTTCCGAGATAGTAGGATGCTAGGTGCGGCGTTTTTTTCCGGGAAAAAGTAATTACCCTGCACTTGGTCGTATTCAAATGTAAGTTATTAATGGTTGCCCAGGAATTCAAGTTCGAGATATTATTTTGCAGAATTTGACAGTCATTAGAGTTGTTAATTGTACGAAAAATTTTGAGGTCGTCTGCAAAAAAAAGAAAATTGCACTGTTCGAAGATAGAACTTAGGTCGTTAATAAATATGAGAAACAGAATTGGCCCTAGATGGGATCCTTGTGGGACACCAGAAAGTACATTAACTTCCTCAGATATTTCAGTGCCTATTCTAACAACCTGTGTACGATTCTGAAGATAGCTCTTAAACCAGCCTAGCAGTGGGTCACCTATTCCATAAGCCTCCAACTTACATGTTAAGATATGCTGGTCCACTTGGTCAAAAGCCTTTCGAAAGTCAAAGTATACTGCGTCGACCTGCAAACCGGCATCTAGAGCAGATGAGAGGGTATTTGAAAACATGCACAAATTCGTTTCGCAGGATCTACGGGGGAAGAAACCATGTTGAAATGTAGTAATGGTATTTTTAAAAGTATTAAATAAAACATCAGTAACAATCTTCTCAAAAACTTTTGCAACACAATTCAACTTTGAAATTGCTCGGGGTGTGATATATGCCGCTTTCCATAAAGATGGGACAGTACTGGTTTCTAGTGAGAGACTATAAATATAGGAGAGAGGTACAGATAGCGTAGGGCTGCAATTATAAAGAAAAACTGGTGGCACTAAGTCAGGTCCAGCCCCTTTGCTGGTGTCTAAACTAATTAACTGGTTAAACACGATATTGCTATCGAAGTAAATGCTGCAAAGATTGATATCAGTGCTAGTAGGTAAGTGTGCACTAAAATTAGCCTGTGCATCATGCCGAATGTAGACAGAACTAAAGAACTCTGCAAATAACTGAACTGTTTCTTTGGGACATGTTGAGACTCGGTCATTGTATCTCATCTCATTGGGATAACCATTAGTATCACGTTTAGCACGAATGTAAGACCAGAGAGATCTGACATTTTCCAAAACTCTATACTGAGCAGTGTTCAGGAATATACCATAGTCTGTGTTAATTGATGCCTTAGAATCACTTCTTAAACGCCTATAGCAGTCTTTGTCGGTTTCCGATTTGCTGTGTTTATATTTGTTAAAAGCCCTATTTTTTTTAGAAATTAAGGTAATTGTTTGCTTAGAAAAATAAGAGGGGTATTTTAATGATGTTGCGGGACACTTCGGCACATATAATTCAATACCAATATAGAGAATTGAGTAAAACAGTTCGACCACCCTCTCAACATCCCGACCACAAGTGTGCAGCACACTCCAATCTACATTTTCAAAGTAATCATTTAAGGAATCGTAGTCGGCTTGGAAATAGTTTCGTTTATCCTGTCTGTCGACATCGGCACTAATTAATGAAGTTGAGGGGGCATCAAGTGAAATCGCTATCTCCAATGGCGGGTGATGTGCGTCGACTTTGCTTAGAGGCGTATTACACTTAGAAACATAGATATGTAGACTATTAGAAAATACAAGATCTAACACATTATTATTAAAATTAGTAATATTATTGAGCTGTACAAGATCATAAAAACAGGTGGATTCATGTAGAATAATTTCGCATTCATTATTTGAGACTAAGATATTATTGGGGTCGTTATTTAGTAGGTGAAGATAGTCTATGTCACCACCAATATTACTACCTTCACAATCTACGGAAGCGAAAGAACGAGTGTAATTTGGCAGGTTATAATCGCCAATTAAGATTATTTTTGACTTTGGAAAGTTATCGCATATTGAGCACACTGGTTAAATGATTCTCGTATACATCTAAAGGAGAGTTCGGTGAAATATAAACAGCACAAAATACATAAAAGGTTTCCCTAAAGGTTACACCAACACACAGTTCCTCAGCTGTATTGACAGGTATAACACATTGCGTAGAACTTAAAGTAGTATTCACAGCAATCAGCACCCCTCCGCCTCGCGATTTACCACTACTTGCGGAATCTCTGTCCGTTCTGTATACCACGTAGTTATCCAGGAACACTTCTCTGTCAGTAATCCCGTCATGAAGCCAAGTCTCGGTCAAAACAAAAACATCATAATTTGAATTAAGTACTTCATTATAGAATCCAGTGGTCTTGGTTCGAAGTCCCCTTATGTTCTGATAATAAGCAGAAATCTCAGCTAGAGGCAGTTTATGATTTCTTGGCGCTCGGGAAAATGTGAATCAGAGAGCCCTATATTCGCCTCTGTATTAATTTTCCATTTCTTAATCATCTTGCTGATATGTGACATTACTTGCCTCTTAGCGATATTAGTGGCGTGACCATACCATGTTTTGTCTTTAACAGCAGTAAAGCTGTCAAGACTAAGAAATACAGGGGGGTTTTGGCAAGTACAAAGAGCCTTGTGAATCAGTAGGTTGGTATCATATATAAAACGATTCAGTATGTGCCGATTAGCCGCGAATGGAGGAGATATTACGATCAAATTGGTCTTCTTTGTAACCTCACCCAACTTTTGGAGGCATGACTCTGAGACAGTTTTTCCCCTCATAGCATTTTACTTTCCAATAAACAAGATAACAAAATCACCTTGGCCAAAGTTCCTTGACAACTGAAGGTAGGAATCGACAAGCTCGTCAACAGGGGCATTTATCTGATACTGACAATTTGTATCATATTTTTCTCCCAGGAGATTCTTCATCATATGGCCTGTCCCAGACATGCATGACTTGTTACCAATTATCAGGATTTGGCCTTTTATATTAGGGTTACCAAAATCATTTGCCATGTCCGAAGGGGAAGCGGTAGCTGGAGCATGATGTGCGATTTCTGTAACTAGCTTACATTTTAGTGTTCTACTTCCTACTAAGCTGTGCATTGTCCAACTCAAGAGTTCTCACTGTCGTGATCATATCTCGGTTGAGGGCTGTTAGTTCCTCTATGCGGTTTTGAGTTCATCTTCCAAGTCTTTACATTTCGAATGGTGTCCTTCCATTGCACTTCCGCACTTTTCAGCTCGTCAATCTCCTTATTCAGATTTACAATCCTGTTATTCTGCGTTGCCAACTCCGACGAGAACCTTTCCTCCGCCTCTTGTACAAGATTATCAAAGCTTTGCACTGCCTCGACGCAGTCGTTCAATATATCGGTCTTTGTCACGGAGATCTTTCTTGAGTTCAACAATAGTCTTTTCAAATTCGTTCTTTTCTTTCTCTGCGTCCTGCTGCTTTAGCTGCCATTTAGTTGAGCAGTATATTATGTACCCACCAAGCTTCACAATATCAGCACATCTGTCCATACAGCTTGGATGGTAGACTGCTAGACATGTTGCACAGCAAAAATTTGCAAAATTCTTGTTCCTACAACACTTGAAGGAACGTTGCATTTTCACAGAAATTACAGCCCAGACGAAATTTTTCTAGAAAACCACAACTATTGTCCCAAATACAGTTGAACTTGCTAAAACTCTCCACAAGACCCTTATTTAGTATCTCAACAATTATTATCTATTCAAAAAAAAAAAGAAAAAAACTGATAAGAGCATATTCAGTCCAGTCTATTGTTGTGTTGATTTAATTTTATGGATTTGAGAAGTCGTATTTCCGATTTTCACATAAACCAGTTAGGTTTATTAATTACACAATAATGTTAAAAAACGCACAATAATTTTCCGAGCACGTCAATGTAAGACACAAAAATAATTGACGGATAAGTCTCTATAGAATTCAATAATTACAGAGAGCACACAATATACACTTTTTAACTGTGAACCTTACTCTCTAACTTTAATATAATCTGGTCATAAACTAAAAAGAACGATTATGGCTTAAGCAAACAATAAAAAATGCATCTAAAATGCTTCATTATTAAAAAAATAATATACAAAAGTAACACAGTAATTTCTTATTTGGTTTGTAATTATGTTAATACGAAAAAATTTTCGTCTAAATAATACTTAATATTATTTAGTAATTAAAAAAAAAACAAACATTCAAATTCAAATAGTAGATTTGGCTCCTTTAAATGTCTTTTATGTTGTCCGACATAAAAGTCCCTAGAAAAAACATGGTCGTCGCTTTAAAAAGAGAAGATTTATATTTCTACAAGAATACACAATAAAATTAAAAAAATGTTCTATTGTGTTTTTTCATTCTTTTTTTTTTTTTTTGTTAAGTGTAAAAATATCCCGAGAACGAAACCATGTCGAAAAAAATTGACTTAAGATTCGTGATCAGCGACCCAAAAAAATCCTGGATGCAAAAAATCGTCAAAATCGGCGAAAGTGTAATTAAGTAAAAAATTACCATATTTTCTTTTGACCTGAGTCAAGATTTTTTACTATTATCACCAAAGTCATTTATTTTTTTCTTAATCGGTAACAAGATATTTTTGTCAATGCCAATTTCATTAGCCATGTTCCTAACTGCTGTTCCTCAAATATTCTTTATACAACATCGCTTTTTGTTGGCATTGAATAATATTTTTGACTGACAACCAATGTACAATACCGTTTTGGTTGTTAAATTACAAAGATATAGGGAATGTAAGCATTTTTGTAATTGTCTAGGAGGTCGAACTAAAATAGTTTGAGTTTTTTTGCACATGATGGTACATATATGTATATATTTTATTGCAGTGATGAAAAACAAAATGATTTGTTTTATTTAACTAAGTGAATGCTTTTATGTAAAGCTAGTTTTATACCAGAGAAATTTTATATACATTTTCTTTTTATCTTTTAAATTTAAGCAACATTTGTTTAGATTCTCAGTTGGCCTCCAGCAGGTTTGCTATTTAAAATAAGTAATTTTTTTTAAATGTTTTGTTTTAGGTGCTCGAAAATTAAGTGACTCTGAATCAGAAAAAAATGAAGACATTGAATCTAAAGATCAAGACAAATTTAACTCATCCAGTCAATTATCTTCTAAAATCAATTTTAAAGAGTTACAGGATTACACTAAAAAAATTGAGGATGCAAGAAAACAAGTTGAAATTTACAAAGCAAAAAAACAAGCAGAAGAAAACAAAAATGATATTCTTAACTTACTTACTGCTGGCGAAGGCATGATGGGTATAGAGCAAAATTTAAAACCTACAGACTTTCATTCGAGTGATTTTGAGTCAAACGATTCTGAGCAAGAAACATGGGTGGAAATTAAAACCAAAACTATCCAAGAGAATGAGCAAAGAGATTTGGTGCCCCAAAAAAGTTTGCAAATTAGCGTGGATATGCCTGATAATGTTAAGAAGAAAAAAGGTAAGTAACATAACTAGTTTTATAGCAAAAACCATTTGGAAAAAAATTTTGCACCACAATGAAGCTGTACTAGTTCAGTAAAAAAGCCGCTCTATTGCAAATGAAAGTGGATTTCAGATCACCTCAAGGTTTTCTATTTTTTGACTTCTATCTTTTATTGGGAAAAATCAAAATGCAAACTGTAAAAATTCTAAATGGCGTCTTTCAAATGCACACACGATATCAATTTTTTTGCTTGGTTATTGTCATCTTTTCAAAAACTCATACCTCAAGATCTCTTATCCCTTGTGCGAAACTAACTATACTCATTGTCAGTGCAAAAAGTACCGATTCGTCCTCCCAATGGACCCTCAAAACCTCTCCTATATTTACTAATGGTTTTTAAAATTTGCTTTAGTTCCACACCAGTACGGAACTTTTTTCCTAATGGTTTTAACTATTATATGTTTTCCATGTCAGGTACGTTTGAAACTTATTTATTTTTATTTTATTATGTGTTTGTGCTTATTAAATTTAAATGAGAGTGGTAATTTAAACAATCTAGCCAATCTTTGCCAGATTTCGTTGTTTCCCACACAATTAAAAATAATTAAAAAAGCCTGTAAAAGAAAAAGATTAATTATTAGTGCAATATAATATTTTGGTTGACTCTAATTTTATTTGTCGAGATTTTAAATCCACAAATGATGCGCTATTGCCCTTCGTGGAGAGCCTCTATATGTGTTTAAATGAGATTAATCCACCTGCAGTAGTGTCCTGTAATATCACTTAAGTGTCTGATTGCGTAAACCGGAGAATTATGCTTGCCTAACTTGAACGCTAGGTATACTTTAATACAATAAACACGGACTGTGTTTCTCAGGATTTGTTGCTTAGGCTAATCCCCATTTTATTGTATGTTAATGATATGGCATGTATGTACATCCAAGGTAGGTTTACAATGTTTGCTGGTCATACTACAATTTTGTGGCTTGTAAAAGTTCTAAAAGACTGAAAGTGATTGTAGAGTGATTATCCTAAGGATTGGGGTGATGCCAGTTTTTGATGTTTTAATAAGAGTAAAATCAGTATTTCTTTTTTATTTCTCTATGATTGATAGATCTTGATTAATTTTAGTAGGATGCAAGAAAATGCAAACTAGATGAATAGCGCCCTCAGAACCCTTTAAGATGGTCGTGGGAATGGGGAAAAACTAAAGTAATTTATTTAAATAAATTATTAATCTGAATTAAGTAATTCTAACTTCCTACAATTCTATAAACTAAGCACATATTTTAAAAGTCTCGATCAAGTATATTCTCGGTCTTGATGGCGGCCTAGCCTGTACTACTTTTATCTTCGTCTATGGGCTTGTCTGAATTCGGTACACCATATCATTAAGCCAGGTTACTACTGTATATGGTCCCTCACATGACTTCCAAAGTTGCGGTGAACGCCCCTTGGTTCTTGAATTATATATCCAAACTTCTTCACCGATCGTGAATCCCTGATGGTTAGCTTTCAAGTCATAGAGCGGCACTTCATACAGTCACTTTTTTTGTAGCTTATTACAAACCCCTTCGTATATTTTTTGCAGCTCTTTACTAAGCTGACTGACATAATGACATAAAATGTATACAGTTGTCATAGTTACTTTCTTGGTCATTTACTTTAATTTTCAGTAGTAGGTATATATAGCAGTTATTAAGAGTTGTGTTATATTTCTCGGCCATTCCATCGTACCGGGGATGAAGGAGTCGTTCTGGTTTTATGGATTTCCAGGAGATTATAGAAATTCTTGAATAGATGTAACTCAAAGTTTCTACCTTGAAAAGTATGTATTTCTCTTGGTACTCCATATCGAAAAATCCATTGTTGAAATAGTACGTCGGCAACAGTGGTAGCTTCTTGATTTAGTATTGCGTAGACTTCCTGCCATTGGATAAAGTAATCCATCGCTACCAATATAACGATTCCCGGGTTTACTTACTGGAAATAGTTCTGCTCTGTCTATAGTAATTCTTTCAAAAGGTTTACCCACATTGTATTGCTTCATCTTGCCATGGCTTCGTGTCTAAAGTCCCGCAGTGGCGCAGTGCTTACGAATTCTGCACCAGTCTTTTACATCAGCACGACTTCCCAGCCAGTAGAACTTTTCGCAAACCTTTTTAAAAGTCGTCATAACTCCAATATGGCCAATTCCTATACCATCTGTGCAAGGCTTGCAATACTTCTGAAGTTCTTTTGGTTGGTAGTATTGTTTAATAGGTATGACATTTGCCGTCAGTAACCTTTATATCTCAGAGTCTTTAAAGCTACTTTCTGATATGGGGCTCGTTCGGACTTTTCTGTTTTAAGTTTCACCATATCTTCATGATCGGGATCTTCTGGTTGTTTTTTTGTCAGGATCTTAGAGTCCTATTCTTGAAAGCACTGGATGCGTAGAATGCAGTAGAATTAATCTTGTTTTTCACGTCTATTGCAATGTTTACAATCTTTTGGGGAAGGTCTTCTCGATGTTTACTTTTAAAATCGTATTCCTGAAGAGGTTGTTACCATCGTGCTATCTAACCTTCGGGATTCTTGAACTGAAGCAACCATGTGATGCTTGGTCCGACCTTGGGGGTGAAATTTCTGGCCATAAAGGTACTTACAAAAGTGCTCCAGTGATTTGACAATAGCTAAAAGTTCCTTTCTGGTCACACAATAATTTCTATTAAGTTTAGAAAGCACTTTGCTGAAATACGCTGTCATTTTTTCTTGGCTATCTTGTACCTGTGACAAAATTCCACTAATAAAAGTATTGCTTGCATCGGTGTCCACAATAAATGTTTAATTGGCTTGTGGATATGACAGTACTGGATTTTAATTTAGGCTTTCTTCAGTTGTTTAAAGGCTGTTTCACAATCTTCAGTTAACTCATAGCTTTTGTTGTTTTCAGTAAGTCGATGTAATTGATCTAGCAATATTAGCAAACCCATGTATAAATCTTCTATAGTAAGTGCACAATCTTACTTCAAATTACATGCTTGTTTTTCGGTGTGGGCCAGTTTTGGATAGCTTCTGTCTTTTCTGGATTTGTTTTTACTCCTTCTTCGATAATTACATGCCCAAGGAACATCACTTCTTTTTGCAAAATGTGACGTTTCTTTAAAGTAAGCTTAAGGTGGGAAGATCTTAGCTTCTAAAAAACCTCTTCGACATTTTTCAGGGGGTCCTCAAATTTTTTCCAAGAATAATTATGTCAACTAGGTATACCAAACATGTTTATCAAGTTATTCCCCTTAACGCTAATACCATCAAACATTAAAAAGTGACAAGGGCATTGCATAGACCAAATGGCATAACATTAAAGTGCCACAATCCGGTTCCGGTCGAAAAAGCAGCCTTTCTTTATCTTCTGGACAAATGGAGAAAAACTGGTTTAAGCTTACAAAAGAAGATGCTCACATTGAATTCCTACGAGAAGCCAGAGATAATAACATCATACCAGTTGGATTTTGCCTGAAGTCACCATTTCCAGGGGATTTTCGAAGAAGCTAGCAAATATCTGATCCGATTTTAGATAAATTAACACCGATGGAAAAAATCACAGCTACTGCAAGAAGTTACCCAAAGATATGAAGAAATCAAGGAACATGTGCAAGAAGACGACTATAACCCCATTTTCCAGAAGATAGAAAGAACATGCGAAAAGGCCAAAGACTAGTTACGAAAAAAACACCAGAACAAATGAAACAGACTTTACGGTAAGCAACCAACCACCCAGACTGTCAACAAAAAGACTATAATTAACACAGTCTTCCCGAACTCTTTTGGAAACAGAAAAACATCTGTTAGAGAGAGGGTTAAACTTTGCCATAGCCCCAAAACATACACCGACTTCAGACATGATTAGTAGTGTAGAACCAATACGACTCCAGGGACCAGATGCGGAAGAATTTTGATGGAAAGTTAAAACGGTTTTGTAAACAAAACAAAGCAACCCCACCAATATAAGTGAAAATGAATTAGTAGCTCTTAAAGAGCTTCAAAATGATAAAACTATCAAAATTCTTCCAGCAGACAAAGGGAATACCACTGTAGTTATGGATACAATCACTTACAACAGATAAATAGACTAAGGAAAGGATAATACAGATCTCTTAATCAAGATCCAACAGCATCCATAGAAAACAAAATTTATAGGACCTTAAGGAAATACAAGAACTATCTGCACGTTGAAACAAGACCAACTTTAACACCACACAACAGTAAACCTCCACATCTCTATGGACTACCGAAGATACACAAGGACAATATACCTTTAAGGCCCATTACCAGCTCTAGAAATGCACCCACGACTTCACTGGCAAAACACCTTTTAGACCTTATTAAACCACTGGTCGGTAAGTCACCATCGTTTGTTAAGAACTCTAGCCATTTTGTTGACATTCTCAAAAATGTAGAAATAGGACCAGACGATACTTTTGTAAGTTTTGATGTGGAAAGTCTATATACAAACGTACCAGTGGAAGAATCGTTAAGCATTATCCGAGCCAAGCTTAAAGAAGATCATACACTAGGAGAGCGCACTACCCTGCCGCTGGATGGAGTGATGAATTTGTTAGAGCTTTGCCTCCGTAGTTCTTACTTTCAGGTGAAAGATAAATACTACGCGCAGGATAATGGACTTCCCATGGGTTCATCGCTTTCCCCAGTGGTAGAAATGTTTACATGGAATGGTTTGACGAACACACAATTAGAACTGCACCAATCAAACCAAAAGTTTGGCTAAGATATGTTGACGATACTTTTATTGTATGGACAGGTAATAACGAAGAACTGGAAAGTTTCTTAAAACATTGGAGTTTAAGTGTCTTAAAATACAATGGAGAAGGAGCAAAATTCGGCCCTACAGTCTAGTCAAACCAAATTATGGAGATATACAAACCTCAGTATAGAAAAAACCTAGCCACAGTGGACAATATGTACACCAGAATTCTAATCACTCTAACGAAACGAAACAGGGGGTCATACCTACTCTATACAATCGTGCAGTGACCTTATGTAGCAGTAAGAAATCCCTGCAAGAGGAAATAAGTAATATAACTAGGGATCTTAAGCAGAACGGATACAGTGAAAGACTGGTAAAAAAAAACGATCGAAAAGTATCAAAATAATACAAAAAACTCTAACTTAAACGAGACTCCACATGACCAAAAATTTATGACAATTCCATATATTAAAGGAATTAAATGAATAAGTATAACATTAAAACGGCATTTAAATCACAAACTACTCTAAGAAGCATTCTTACTAAGACAATACCAGACAACACTGTTTCAAAAAATCACTGTGGCTACCAAATTCCCTGCGAATGTGGTGTGGTATATATTGGGGAAACGAAAAGACCACTCGAAGTTAGAGTCAAAGAACACAGAAAACATACGGAACGAGGTGAAACGTCGAAATCAGGGATTGACGAACACGCTTGGTCAAAACAACACCGCCTACAATGGTCGGAAGCAAAAGCTATTCAGAAAGAAACCCACTGGAAGAAAAGAAAATTTAAAGAAGCTGTAATAATTGTAAACAACCAAAATGTATTTGGCAAGCCTAGCATCGATATTCCAAACATTTGACAGCCGTTGCTGAACCGTGAAAAGTCGATCAAGCTTCGGTGAACAAGGGATAATATATAAGTCGTAGCTTTTAAGAATAGTTTTTAGTTATCACTTTAAAACGGTTGGAGATACATCACTAACCGAAACGTTGTGTAAAAAATAGCAAATAAAGACAATGTCCAAGATTTTAGTGTTATTGAAACTTCTAGACGAAGTTCTACTTGTCAATAGCCACTTTTTAGGTCTAAAGTTGATAACGTATCGTCAGTTCTTGGTAATGGATAACTGTCTTTTTTTGTAACATCATTGGGTGAACTGAAAGTTTTCCGGCTACTTGCAGGGGCATTTTAACTGGTACAACTTCCTTGGACACGTCTCTCTTTACCATACTTCCAGCAAAGAATGCCGTTTTCGCGTAGGAAGGTCATACTGTTTTATTTTAAGTACGATTTCTTATAACTCTTCCCTCTTGTCAGATCGTTGTCTGCATGGTCTTCTTCTGGTACAAAGTTTATTTTTCGAAATCTTGCCTGACTTCTGAATGTTTGCTGAGCTGTTTCGAATTAAAGTGAGTGGTTCAGATATTTTCCAGCCATTCTTAAAGCTTGGTTTAATGAAACTGATAATAAATGTTTTATTTCTTCCAAATAGGCTGGATATATTAGGTTAATTCGATGTACAATATCAGCTTCGTACCCCTAAAGGCTTTCATTCTATTTATGTCTTCGTCCTTGCAGATGCGACTTATAAACTTTCTGCAAGTGCGTTTCGCCATATCTTGTTTCCAGGAACATCACAATGGATTCACGGACACATTGCTTTTCCTTGGGAAAGTGTCTTAAAACCTCCATAGCTTCACCTTGTATAGCAAGTACTAGGGCACGTACCGATGAGCTCTGTTTATTATCATTGGCAGCACCCTCAAATTGTCGGAGATACGTAACCCATAGTACCTTGCCATCAAAGGTTGGTGGTAACAGTTACTGCGGTACTACATTCTGAAACAACACCTGTAGTAGCTATATTTTTAATTTGTCGCTGTAATTATTGTACTTTCTGTTGAATTTGACCTTAAACTTGATAAACTTTGTCTGCAACGAACTGTTGTATATCTTCTATTTTTTCTTTAAGATCTTCTTTGGCAAGTTTTAATTCAAGCAACTTTGTTTTCTTATGTCATCTTTTCTTTTAGCTCTTGTTTCATTTCTGCTTGGCTTCTTTTAATGTCCTTTTGGATTTTCTTTATTGTTTGTCTTGTCATTGCTTGAAATATTGTGATTTAACGCTTCATTTCGTTTTGATCAGTCTTCATTTCTTCTTGACTTCTCTTCATTTCTTCTCGAATTCACCTCATTTCTTCTTGATTGGTCTTTATTACCATTTTTTAGATCTTCTTTCATGGATTCTTGGCTAATCTGCATTTCTTTTTTTAAATCTTCTGGAATCTTGACTTTTTTTTGTTTTTCTTTTTAATCACTTGCTTGATTAGGCTACTTAATTTTTCCATGACGGCTGTTTGTTGTTTTGTCTCATCGGCATTAAAAAAATCTTCTTAACCACTTCGGCTTATAGAACACTTTGTTTTGCCTTGTGTTGGCTAGTTGATAGTTTTTACTAAACTGGTGTTTTTTTAACGTTTATCACAAATTTAGTTTTCCTCATAATTTAGAAACAATTAGTTGTCAAGTTTTTAATATATCTACACTTTACTTTCGAGGCATATTTCCGTCTTCCCTATTATTAAAATCATTTTTGTCATGGCTAAGGTTTTCGTTGAATGTTTAATGTAATTATATATGTTCAGCTTTATCACTATTTTAGGTTAGTAGGTAATTTAAAAACAGTACAAAATTTAAGTAATAAAAATATCATGTTTCTTGCGGGATTTGTAATAACGTATTAAACTGCGCCATTACATCCGCACTAGACAATAATTTGAGTTGGTATCATAGAATCAGACAAGTCAGTTATAGATATTTAACCAAAAAAGTCGATATTATTAATATTAATAAAACCCAAAATAAAGTAAGTATATTTACTTACTAAATACACTTCATTTTGGCTTTAATTAATATTAATAATATCGACCCGTTTGTTTATATATCTATAGCTGAATTGTTTGATTTTATAAAACCAATTATTAATTCATTTCTTAGCTAAATTATTTTTTTGGTTTTAAACCCTGAAAATGATTAGACATGTCTTTTTGCAGTTATATCTTTTTTTTAGGTGTTGATTTGTTAGCAGCCATGAAGCGAAGATTGAATCGAATAAGGAAAGATAATCAAGTCCTTGTCCACAAAGTACATCTACTTTGCTTTATAGCACATGGTAACTATGTAAATACAGCTATAAGTGATCCTGAAACTTTAGCTATGGCATTGTCACTTTTACCTTCTGAAAAATGTTATCCTTCAGACAGAATTGATCTTGCATATTTGGAACAAATTGTTAATTGGTATAAACGTACATTTCAAAATATAGAAAAACCTGTCCCAGAAGGAATTTCGCTGTGTAAATGTCTACAATTACAAATGAGTAGGAAGGTAGCCTATAATAAAAAAATGCTTGCTTGTATTTTTGTAAGCATTTTAAGAGCTTTGGGAATTCATTGCCGAATTGTCATGTCTTTACAAGTAGAACCTCTACGACCTCCAGCAAACGAACTTCATACAGTCAGTGGTAAATGTAGTAAGAAGGACGAAAACAGTATTAAATCAGTTAAGAGTACAAGTAAAGTCAACACCTTAAAGCAATCTAAAACTAAAAAGACTTTAAAAAATGATTTGACAAAACCTAAAAGATTAACTGAAGAACCTGATGTTAATAAAGTTTTGAGTATATATAACAATCCAAAGTTAAAAGAAAGTGTGGCTAGTAAATGTAAGATGATTAATAGTACCAAAACAAAGACAGTTCCCGAACCGGAACACATTGTTAAAAAAGCCTTACGTTCAAAAAGTGATTGTAGTGTAAAAGACAAAGAAATAGTAAACAAAAGCCCTAATAGAGTATTGGAATCTGATATTATTGATGCAGAAAACAGTGCTGAAGAAAATAAGAGGAAAGGGATTAGGGAGAATTTATCAGCTGTTAAAACTAAAACAAAAAAATCCACCCAACAAATAACTTCCAAAGGTACTAGCAAAGATGTTTTAAAACCAAAAAATAAAAAAATCAAAGGTATGGAATTAAAAGTTATGTTAACTAGGTCAACAGAAAGTATGCCTAACGCGGAAATAGATAATATTCAGAAAGACTTAACCACTACTCATAAAGAACTAAAAAGCAAATTAAAACTAAAAAATAGCCCATCTAGTTTAAAAAGTAGAACACCTCAATTATCAGATGAAGATAATGTAAATTTAAAAAAGAATGTCCTAGGAATAAGAAGACACACCAAGGATACAGAAAGTAAAAAAACTAAAGACAAAACTTTTGAAAAAACCTTGGAAAAGAAACGAACCACAAAGTCTCAAAAGCCGGGGAGGAAATTACAAAATACAGATAGTGCAGATTCGGAACTTTCTGCTCAAAGCAGTAGTAGTAAGCCACAAGGAAAAAAAAATGTAAATAAAACTAGAATTAGAAAATGTGCACCACAAGTAGACGGTACTTACACTAGTGATTCTGATGAAGAAACTGTATTACAATTAGATGGTGTCAATGATAGTACAAAACAATCGCAGAGAAAAAAAAATGTAAATAAAACTAGAATTAGAAAATGTGCACCACAAGTAGACGGTACTTACACTAGTGATTCTGACGAAGAAACTGTATTACAATTAGATGGTGTCAATGATAGTACAAAACAATCGCAAAGTGGTAAAACTAAGAATTTAACTGTATGTAAAAAATCTGGTAGCTCCAGAAAAAAATCAAAATCATCCCAAAAAGAAATGGAAACGGATTCTGAAAGTGAATTTGAACCAGAAAGCCGAAAACGTTTACGTAATTCTTTACCTACACCTAACCTAAAAAAGCTAAGAACTGAGAAAGGATTATCAGCTTCAACAACATTGCTAGATGTTCGAAATGATGTAATAAATCTTGTAAAAGGTAGAATAGCCCAGCAAAAACAGGCTGATCGAGCCAGGTAGGATAACAAATTTTATTCTGAATAAGTATACTTTTCATTTTTTAAGGCCTCGACATCATACCATAAACCTACAATCTAGTCAGAAAATTTGAAAAGTGTTTTAAGATTTTATCATTTTAAAGCTCAATCAAACAAATAAAACATGGTTTTTGCAGCACGCAGGGTGTAAGGTTTTTACTAAAATATATCAATACGCATAATTATGAGAACGGAAAATTTTAAGTTACAAATTGTTTGTCTTATTTTGCAATTGGCGAGAATATCACTTAAGGAATGACGAGAACCATTATTTATTTTAATTTTATCCTAGGTTTTTTAAATAGCTCCATTTAATTTAACACAGTGGTAAAAAGAAAATATAGCAGTAATAAAATTAAAATAAAGATATTTAAATTGCACTAATAAATATATGATGTTATGTAAAAATGTATTATTTTTTTATTTTCATCGAAAACCGTTAGTCTCAGCAAAAAATCTCAATAACTGCAATTAATTTATCTTTGTTTTAACTTTATGGTTCAATTTATTTTATCACTGCCTGAAATATAATACACTTATTAAAAAAAACTTACGATTAATTAACAATAAATTCTGGTTCTCGCCAGTGGCGAAGGTAATGTGAGAAAATGTAAAAAGGAAGAGCACACTCTACATATTTATAGAAGTAAGCCCATTTTGATAGTAAAAAAAAGCAAAATTATAAAATATCAGTGTTTCTTCTGTTACCCATCAAATTAATAAGTTGTTATATTTCTTTCCATTAACCTGATGTTGAAGAGAGTAAAAAAATGTTAACCATTTCCTTAATTTAAATAAAACAATTTAAAATTTTCTAACCCCAAAAACTTTTAAATGACATACAAGCTAATATATTCAAATTTTACGACCTTCGTAGGTCCATTTCTTTTGAAAATAAAATTCAAATATCGCATAAAGTATTAACTTTTTCCCTCTCTCTTTCCCTCAAAGCAAAATCCCTCAAAAACAATGGGTTGCTTACACTCTCCAAAAGGTGAAAGCAATGTGTTTACAATACTTGTCTCATAGTGAGAGAAATAAAAATATATTCTAGACTAGATAAATATATTTTAACAAGTATGTTTTGTTCAAAATAAAACCGCATCGGTCTATTCGTTTGTAAACTGAAATATACGATTGGAATTCAGCGGAGAGCTAAATATTTTAAAAATATATTTGACATTTCGTTTCTGCTTAAGAAAGTAAAGGCGGTCAATTTAATATATTAGAAATATTTTCGTACGGCCAACATTACCACTCAAAGTACTGAGTGACCGTTTTACTGTTCGTGAATCCAGTCATTTGAACCGACACTCTTTAGTATTTTATCTTTTTTGCTATAGGTTAGCGAGAAAAAAAAAGGCCGAGAGCGAATCTGATAGTGATTATGTACCAGAACCGATAAAAAAGAAATTCCATGATAGCGATGATGATTTTGTAACTAAAACTAAAGTAAAAAGACGAGTACAAACACATAAAAACAGTGTATTGTCAGGCAGTGAAAATGAATCGGAAAAGCCAAAGAAGAAGGGAAATGATGTATGGGTTGAAGTTTTTCTTGAGGCTGAAGAAAAATGGATAAGCGTCGATGTTACGTATGGTCAGGTTCATTGCGTAAAAGAGATTTACGTAAGTATTGTCCCCCAACATATTTTTTATTTGATTGAAAAAAGGTCTTAAATCTTCTTATATCATTGATATATGCTCTATGGGTCAATGTTTTTTGAGTTTATAACGAAGGCAAGAAAATGATGTAAGGATAATTATAAATATGTATAATTTATCTTTTTATTTAATAAATTGTTAACGTTTTATTTACAAGAATAGAGAGTGTTCTGATTTCTGAGAAATAAATTATTGGTTATATCTAAAAAAATTATATAGTGCAGGTTTTGTCAATTATGAAGAAATCCACAAGGTATTTAATTGCTACGATGATTAAAAAAAAAAGAAAATTTTAAAAAGTAGACCACAATTTTATTTAATTAAAAAAAGTATTTAGGATTTTGCGTATCTAGCGGTCCCGACGTTTTCTGCAAGCAGCAACTTAAATAACCTAATATAATCTTATATTAATGCCATCTTCGAGTTAGGATATAACAAACTGCTTTTAAAGTTTAGATTGCATCTACTGAAAAAAAATTGAATGTGTGCGACCCCATAGTAACATCGAAAAGGATCCTGTGGCAAAACCACGCACAATCAAGCCTAAGGCTATACTTAGGCGTAAGTTAATGTTAAGATTAATTTCCACTTGTGATGCTAGCAAGAGTGTGTCGAGGTCGCTCTACCAAGATTTTGACTCGCAATGACAAAAAAAAATATGAGGTTATGTTGAAATAAGATTATAATTAGAATTATTAAAATTATGAAATAGGTATTTTAAAGATTAGATCAAAAAATATATCCAACAAAACCGGTAGGTATTTGTTTACTTATTTTGTATTAAAAATATTTTTATATATAATCTTTAGCTATCAAACATATACTTGGGACAAATCATAAAGCTTAGTAAAGAAAACCAAACAGCTAAAATTGCTAAAAGAACGCAATTAGCATGGGCAGGATTTGGCAGACTACAATGGATACTTAAGAGCCCCAAGATGCCACAATACTTAAAAACCAAGGTGTTTAACTAGCGTATTATTCCAGTTTTGACATTTGGCTGCCAAACGTGGACACTTACTAAAGTAAACATGGGCAAAATGATAAAAAAACAAAGATCTATGAAAAGAGTCATGCTAGGAATCAGACTGATCGATAAGAAAACAAACGAATGGATTAGAAGTAAAACAAAAGTTCAAGATGTCCGAGAATACATCGCAAAAATGAAATGGAGCTTTGCAGGGCATGGCTTGTGGACATGGCTTGGACATCGGACAAGAGGACGGCCTCCTATGAGGTGGGGCGACGATCTTAAGAGAATAAGTGGTTTAAAGTGGAAACAAACCGCTCAAAACAAAAATCAATTGAAACAATTAGGAGAAGCCTATGTCCAAAGTTAAATTGAGAATGGCTGAGAAGAAGAAGAAGAAGAAGAAATACAAACATGCTTCATTTTTTTCCTTGTGTGAATTAAAATATATAAATACGTCTTAAAAACTTACATTATTAAAACAAAGGTGCTGCAAAGCTGATAAAAAAACTAGTATTACAAACGAACCACGCTCTAAAATAATGTGTTTACCTGTACTACCTTAGACACCACCCATTTAGTCTACTGTGCAACAGTACTGGAACTCCTAGACACCCCAGTTGAGGAATTTACAACAAAACCAAAACAAACTTGAAATATTAAGGACCACCCTGGGAAGAAAGTTACAAAACAAAATTAATGGGCTTAAAAAAAAAAATGAAATCGGCCAGAGTCATACTTACCTTAATACACCTAACCCTTTACCAAGAATGCATAAGCTAATGGTAAAGTACTTTGTAGAAAGCTAAAAGTGAAATTCAACTCACATGAAGCCAAAATAAACCTGGAATCATACTTAAAAGACCTAAAACAATAAAAAAATTGTGTGCAAAATAAGATAATACAGCAAACGTATAAATCGATACGAAGTTTAGTTTACCGAACACTAGGCACTTAACAACTGAGTAACATCATAAAAGAACCTGAAGAATCAAATCATATGCACCAACACTGATAAACTTGGGAAAATTCTAAAAAAGGCTAAAAAGCCTCATTAAAAAGCTGATAAACTGGAAATCTTTAGAAATTGATAAATTGCATGTCTACTGGTGGAAAAAATTTACCTTTGTAAACAGTATCCAGTTTAAAGAAGTCTTATTAAACAGGGCAACAGTACCATCATTTTTTACTAAAGAATTAATCTACCTGTTGCCCAAAAATAACAATGTAGGAAATACATAAAACTACAGACATGTCACGTGCGCTACGCCGACGCTCCGTTCGGTAGCTGAAGTCAAACGACGCAAGTCGCAAGGCAAGCGGATATATTATATATATATATATATATATATATATATATATATATATATATATATATATATATATATATATATATATATATATATATATATATATATATATATATATATATATATATATATATATTTATGTATTTTCTTTTTGTATTACTAGAATTTATTGATTATTATGCCGCATTTCTCTATCGGTGACTAAAACTTTGTCTCAGATTTTTGCCTTTTCTTTTTTTATGTGATATCTTGGTTGGTATTTGTAATAACGAATTAATTCCGTTCGCAGAGCAATTTAGAATCATCCTGACACTAGATACTGGACGGTTTTTGTATTTTTCTAGGCATAATCCACGTCGTTTTGTGGGTACTTTCAAAAGTGGCATATGACGAGATTTTGGTCTTGTATACCCAGCAGAAAACCTTCTGTCTCATTCAGACACTAGTCAGGTATAATGTGGAGAAGTGTTTGTCGATATACTGCCCATTAATGCTGCAAAGCGACCATGCAGTTTTTTTTTACTTTTCCATCTTCCTCTCCAACTTCGCATCCTTTCTCCTCAAACGTTAACAATAAGCAACCTTTTCCCAATTGGACATCAAATATTTTAGGAACTTGATAGGTCTCTGTAAACCATTATATCGTGATTACCTATAGTAATCACTTTTTTTTCTGTTTTGCATAGTTTGCACTCTCATTGATTGATGGTCATGTGATCTTGAGCATCTGTACTGACAATGAATGTAAAGTATGTTTGGCATAAATTATATATATGTATATATATATATATATATATATATATATATATATATATATATATATATATATATATATACAGGGTGATTGGTAAGTGGAGGCGAAAAATGAAGGCCCGAATTAATTAAAAAAAAACGAAAATCAGTAATACTTTTTTTTCAAATTTTCCTTCGTTTCCAAGATATTTTACTATAAAGTTTTGACAAAAAAAAATTACATTGTGGGTGTCGCTAATCTTAGTTGGCGCTTTCAAACTATTACGTCATAAGAAATCAAGTTTGACCGTTGTCAAAAGTTAGACATTTTGGTGCACATGCTTAATAATTATTGTGTTATACCCATACACATAAACAATATCACCGTATTCTTCGTTAGTGAACTTCATTTTCTTGTGATTTTTTCAATAACAAATGACAGGTGTCTAACTTTTGACAAAGGTTAAACTTGATTTCATATATAATAGTTTGAAAACGCCAACAAAGATTAGCGACACCCACAATGTGAATAATTTTTTTCTGGCAAAACTTTATAGTAAAATATCTTGGAAACGAAGGAAAATTTGCAAAAAAAGTATTCTTGGTTTTCGATTTAGAATTAAAAATTTATTATATATATATATATATATATATATATATATATATATATATATATATATATATATATATATATATATATATATATATATATATATATATATATATATATATATATATATATATATATATATATATATATATATATATATATATATATATATATATATATATATATATATATATATATATATATATATATATATATATATATATATATATATATATATATATATATATATATATATATAAATATATATATATATATATATATATATATTTTAAAATATATATATTTTATATATATATATATATATATATATATATATATATATATATATATATACCGGGTGACAACGAAATCACTACCCAGCCCTTTATTCTCTTGAATGAGAACATATTGCTTTTAAATTTTAGGATAACATATTATATTATAAGATGCCTATTTTGAATACTATAACATGTGTCTATCACTTACGGTTTGACCGGAAACGACATCAATTTTGATTTTTTTAATGAAACACCCTGTATATTTTTCCGAATTTGGATTCTGCGGATTATTTCTGATATAATATCTATATTATATCCTATACCTATCTCTGCTTGTTTTTGAGAAAATGGCGATTAAATATGTCCAAACTACCGCACATTATGCGGTTTTATGGAAAAACAAATAAATGTTATAAGAATTTATTAGGTTTATTTTAATTTATTCTGAACACTCTATCTGTGAAGGTCATAATAAACCTACTTCCGGCTTTACCGCGGAAATGCTGCAAAAATTGACTTTTTTAATAATGTTATTTGAAAAATTTTAATGCAACACCCTGTATATTTTTTAAAATTTGGATTTTACGGGTCATTCCTGATATAAAATCTGTATTATATCCTATACCTATCTTTGTTAGTTTTTGAGGAAAGGGCGATTGAAATGATCAAACGACCGCACATTATGCAGTTATAGGGGAAAACAATTTTCTTTTTTTTTTTCTCAAAAACTAAGAAAGATAGGTAGAGGACTTAATACAGATTTTATATTAGGAATAACAGTAGAATCCAAATTTAAAAAAATATACAGGGTGTTGCATTAAAATTTTTCAAGTAACATTATTAGAAAAGTCAATTTTCGCAGCACTTCCGATAAAGCCGGAAATAGTTTTATTATGACCACCAAAGATAGGGTCTTTAAGAAGAATAAAATTAAGCATAATAAATTTTTATAACATTTATTTGTTTTCCCATAAAACTGCATAATGTGCGGTCGTTTGAACATTTTCAATCGCCTTTTTTTCAAAAACAAGCAGAGATAGGTATAGTATATGATCTAGATTTTATATCAGAAATGATCCGTAGAATCCAAATTCAGAAAAATATACAGGGTGTTCCATTGAAAAAATCAAAGTTGATGTCGTTTCCGGTTAAACCGGAAGTGATAGACACATGTTATAATATCTTAAATCGGCATCTTGTGATATAATATGTCATTTTAAAATTTGAAAGCCATATGTTTTCATTCAAGAAAATAAAGAGCTGGGTAGTGATTTCGTTGTCAGTATATATATATATATATATATATATATATATATATATATATATATATATATATATATATATATATATATATATATATATATATATATATATATATATATATATATATATATATATATATATATATATATATATATATATATTATATGTCCACGGAAAAGGTGTTGAAGAGAAAAACTTTTTTATTTTTAATTTTATCGAAAAAAGCTACTCTTGATAAAATTTTTTTACTTCTAAGAGTAAGATTAGATAGAAACATTTAACATATTTTATAGGGGTGTTCAAAAATTGAAAAAACTTAAAATGGTACGGTAGCGCATTTATTTGATAAGATATGGAAATAAGTTATGGAAAAGTTGTTCAAAACTAAAAAGGTATTTATACCAATTTTTGAAAAAATCCGCCAACTCTTATTTATTTGTGATTAAATTTATTTTAATATCAATTTATAATCAAATTTTTTGCTGTTAAATAAGCATTTAAAGCTGACGATACTGCGGCTAATGAATTATAAAAGCCAAGTGTCAATAAAGCTTGCACTATCAACGCCTACTAGTACAAAAATTTTAAATTAGTTAATTGATAATGAAATTTTAATTACAAATAAATAAAAGTGGGCCGATTTTTTTGAAAATTGGTATTAGAGTCTACGTTTTACGTTTGAACAACTTTTTAGTAACTTATTTCCATATCTTTGCAAATAAATGCACTTTACCCTTGTACCAGTTTAAGTTTTTCAATTTCTGAACACCCCGTATAAAAGATGTTAAATGTTTTTATCCCAATCTTACTCTAAGAAGTAGCAAATTTTTTTATCTAAGTAACTATTTTCGATAAAATTAAAAATAAAGAAGTTTTTCTTACTCAACCCCTTTTCCGTGGACACACCAATACGTCCACGGAAAAGGTGTTGAATAGTAAAAAACTTCTTTATTTTTAATTTTATCAAAAAAAAACTACTTTTTAAAGAAAATTTGCTACTTTTTTAAGTAAGATTGGGATAAAAACATTTAACAAATTTACTCAGAAAATTGAAAAAACTTTAAATGGTTCAAGAGTAAAGTGCATTTATTTGAGAAGATATGGAAATAAGTTACTAGGAAAAGTTGTTCAAAAGTAAAAGAAAGTTTCTTATATCAATTTTCAAAAAAAATGGCCTACTTTTATTAACTTGTGATAAAAATTATTTTAATATTAATTAACTAATTTCAAATTAACAACTCATTATTGTACTAGTAGGCGTTGATAGTGACAAGCTTTATTGACACTTTGCTTTTATAATTCATTAGCCGCCGTAACGTCAGCTTTAAATGCTTACTTAACAGCAAAAAATTTGATAAAATTAATATTAAAAATTTAAATTGATAGGTATTAAAATAAATTTTATCACAAATAAATAAAAGTAGGCCGATTTTTTTCGAAAATTGGTATAAGAGACTACCTTTTAATTTTGAACAACTTTTCCTAGTAACTTATTTCCATATCTTATCAAATAAATGCACTTTACTCTTGTACCATTTTAAGTTTTTTCAATTTTCTGAACACCCCGTATAAAATATGTTAAATGTTTCTATCCCAGTCTTACTCTTAGAAATAGCAAATTTTTTTATCAAGAGAAGCTTTTTACGATAAAATCAAAAATAAAAAAGTTTTTCTTTCAACACCTTTTCTGTGGACATACTGTATATATATATATATATATATATATATATATATATATATATATATATATATATATATATATATATATATATATATATATATATATATATATATATATATATATATATATATATATATATATATATATATATATATATATATATATATATATATATATATATATTTTATATATATATATATATATACGGGGTGATTCAAAAATCGATCACGAAACCTAGGAGGGTGATTCTACATGACAAAATAATGATAGAGCCTTATATAATTTTTTTCCAAAATGTCAATCGTTTTTGAGTTACAAGCCGACAAAGTTCAATTTTTTATTTTTTGTTTTTTAAATTGTTTGCTCACGGAAAAAAAACCAATTTCACTAATATTTCAAACATAGACTGAGTCGATTGCGCTTCATCATTTTAGTAACAATTCACATTGATTGTGTGCCGCTAGAGGACACTCTACCTACATTGAAAATTGTTTTTTTGTCAAAACTTTTTAGTTTTGACAGCTATACTAGTTTTAAGTATGTTTTATCAAAGACTGAGGCAAGGTCTTTAAAAAAGGTGCTCTTTATTTAACTCGCTAAATCCAACCGTTTAGACGTAAATCGCCTTTAAAAATCGTGTAGTAAATTTATTTTTCTCGTTTCATTACCACCAGATACCAGGTAATAATATAAGTTCTAATTTCTAAAATTCTGTTGTAGCAAAGAGCTAGTCATCCGGTTTCATATGTTGTTTCCTGGGATAATGACAACAAGCTTAAAGATATAACCCAAAGATACTGCCAGAATTACAATACAGTGACAAGAAAACAAAGAGTGGATGAGAAATGGTGGAATGAGAGTTTAAAACCGTTTATCGGGACCCGCACAGCTAGGGACAAAGAAGAAGATGACGATCTGGCTAGGCAACAATTGGATCAGCCATTGCCTAAGGCTATTTCTGAGTATGTAATTATTTTATTCCTTAAGTACTAACTTCCCTAAAGTAAAACACCATGGTACATTAGTACTTAGGCTTTAAGCCTTCCTCGACTGTCCAGCGATTAAAAAAGAGTGAACGTTTATTTTTTCCCTAATTAAAATACTTATCTTTAAAACAAGTATTACCGATTAATCTTATTTACATATTTTTGTGCTTTGTTACAATTATTTTACCGACATGACATTTATCTAATTCTCAGAAATGATATTTAAAAATGTTACCTCGCGCTTTTTATTTGTCTAACTACAAAGGCAGTGGCATCTAAAATATGTTTATTTTCGTTTGAGAATGACATAAGCAAAAACAATTAAAGTGAAAGTCTTTCCATTGGTCAATTGCGTTTTTGTCTTATGGTTATTGATTTTTTCAACCAGTGCGATATCTTTTTTGTTTAGTTGTCATTCTTTGACAAATTTTAAAGTTAGTAACAGAATTAAGTACAAAAGGATTTCATCCCGGCTAGGGGATCAATCAACTTAACAATCCTGGATTATTTTTTGGAGACAAACAAACAAACGTTTTAGAGTTTTCATGCAGTCATTACCCAGGTAGAAAGTGTTTTAAATTTGAGGCTTTTAACGCCACTTCTGACCAATCCAAACGACCTTGAGGTATTGGTTGGTTTAAGTGGGGTTGGTTCCGTGCTCATTTTTGCAACAAAGCCTATTGGCTCTTATGCTCCTCTTTCTTGTGAGTAGTACGCTTCTCTTTATCAAGTCTAATAGGCTCCTACCAAGATGTTCATGCAGAAAAGGAATTTCGCTCTGTATATTTCCGAACAGTGTATGTCTTCTGTACGTCAGTGCGTTGCAGTCGTATATTATGTGTGAGGCTATTTCCTCCTCCTTCCCTCAAAGCCTGCCTCTTTAACCACGTGATGCATGCCAACGATCCAGATGTTTTTTTAGGGACCATCAGTCTATTGTTGTTTTCAAAGCCTGTTTTGATATTATGAGGATTCACTCTGGTCCATTGAACTTTCTCGACGAACTGGTTTTTGGTAGTTCATCTGCTTTTTTTATTGCCTTCTATTAAAGTGTGTCAGTCAGTCTGGGCTTTACCCCAAATACACCAGCACCCAGTCCATCTTTTGTCTTTGAGCTGTCGGTGTACCAAACCAGGCGTGTGGAAAATGATGAAGATGTTCCCTTTGTCCATATGGCAGGATCGCAGTTGACTCTATATGGTTTGTCTGTCATCGACGGCTGTCATGTAATCTGATCTTATATCTGAAAGCTGTTCGTCGATGATATATGTTGCCCTTGTGTAACAATATTTTTCAGGAATTTGTTTTCACGTCTTGTTGTTTTTCATACTATAGGCGCTGCCGATAGCTTTAGTTTTGATAAAAATAACCAAGGGAGTTAAGTCCATAATGGTTTCCAGAGCCATAGAAGGTGTGCTTCTCTTAACGCGCCATTTCTGCACAGACATGCCTTTCATTTTAATCTGATGACTGTGACATACAACCAAAGCATCAACTTTGATCCAAGCCCCTAGGTTTTACCAGATATGCTTCTCATGAGGCACATTTTTACTTTTTTTAAATTCATTGTTATTTGTTGGTTCCACGTTAATTTAGTGTCCAGGATTAGATCTAGATATTTCACTTCTTTAACAGTTTTTGCTTATCGAAGATTTTGAGGCTTTTGTTGTTTTCTGTATTCCTTCTGTTTGTAAATAGCAGTATTGCGGTTTTCTCAGCTTTGACTTTAAGGCTTGTGCTTTGACATCAGCGTTGTACGATGTTAGGAGCTCTTTGCATAAGTTCTGCTAAAGTGGTGAAGTGTTTATTTTGTACGAGTATTATATTAGCATACCCTAGCGCGTAAAATCCCTTATTTGCTTAGATAAGTTGGTAACTCATTAACACTAGGTTTTATAGAAGAAAAGAGAGCACTTCGCCCTAAGGACATCCTTGTGCCATCGAATTTATAGCATGTTGTGTATTGACCTGCATGTGGTCTCGTTTATTCCATGCCTACGGGCAGTCCTGAGCATGGAGCAAAAGGAGACATTATCAGTGTCAATGAAGGCTCCCAGTGCTATTTATTTGTAGTGTATGGACGTTTTCACCTTCGTTACACGATTGTAAAGAGCTGTACCACAAGATTTGCCTGCTAAGTATGCATTTTGGGGTCCATAAAGGGGATTTTCTTGAAGTGCTCCGTTCCTGATGTGCTTCTCTCCGATTTTTCTAGCGTTTTCAGCATGACTAATGACATGCAGATAGTTCTGTATGCCTTGGTCACAGTGTAACTTAATTAACCGAGTTTAAGTATGAAGATGGCGTGAGCAACCTTTCATGCCTTCAGGACGTGCTATGTTGCAATGCATGATCTGAAGATTTTGCATTTGTTTGGCTACGCCCAGTCAGTTTTTTTTACTCTATACTCCAGATTCAGTTGTACCTGACGACCTTCCGGTTGTTTAAAGTTCGAACCTGGAAAGTGTGTCTAAAGGAATACTTCTAAAGTTTCCTTCCCTGCCTTTGTATGTAACAATTACATCGCCTCCTGCGGGCAGTAGAATTAGTTTTGCCTTACAAAATTTAACTAGGGTTTTAAATTCTGTGGGAGGCGGTGATGCATCTAAGTCGCCCGGGAAGTAAACAGGGGAGATACCTTCATCAGTTTAAGGATCGTTTGTGTCACTTTAACTGTGTGAAGTAGGTCTTTTGCAGTATTTTGCCATCCCTATTTCTATGGCTGCTTCCTTTCACAAAGTTTTGAAGCCTCAGTTTTCACTTAGGTTTTTGTTTGACTGTCTTTAGCAAAGCCATTTGGATTGTTTGCGATTGTTTCTCTGACAGGCGGTTTCAGGAAGGTCCTACAGAACAATAGCAACTTTAATGGCAGTTAAGGCATAACTGAAGTCGACTACGTCCTCATTGCCTTTCCTATTTTTTTTTAACTTTATTTCGGGAGTACTCCCGTCGGACCCGGCCCGCTTTGTCCCCTTTCTCCCAGATAAAGTGTTTGGAATCCGTGCCCAAGAGGTGCTGGGATCAAATTTCGTCCTGAAAGAGTCGTTTTGATCCCGTCGAGAGGATGAATCGGCTTTCTTTACGGCTCGCCTCTTCCTTTTATAAGAAATTATTACGCATCAGTGTTTGTTAACCCAACTTTATGTTTCTCCTTTGGTGCAATCAGTGTTACGTCGTGCTGATCCGTATCAGCTGACTCGGAGCTTGCAAGTGTGGCGTATTCATCTGTGGTTTTGTTTGTCTTCGCCCATAGAAGTTCCCACGAGTGCTTCTGAAGCACTAGAGTAATCCATTTTGCAATTTTTTTCATCCTGTATTAAAAAATTCCTTTAAATAATTCAAGACTTTTCCATAAAAGATGGAAAAAATCGGCCAATGTTAGATCGGCTTTCGAACGGTTATGTTGATGACAGAGACAGTTAAACAATTAGCATAGTTACGTTACGTTGTATTGTTGTTACCATAGAAACGTTTGTTGATTGCTGAGAGATGTAAAACAAAGGTCCGTGTTTTTATACGAGGTGTTACGAAACAATATATCAAACAATTAACCTTCTTATATTTCAGTATATTAATTTCACCGGCACTTTATTTTCGACCAATTTTTTATTTACATAATTTCCAAGGCTGTTTAAAGTGTTTTTAATTTTTCACTTGTATATATTGTCTTTATTTATTGAGTAACTTTTTAATTATTACTGGTAATGACAATAGTTTCATACTTTCTTACATATTTTGCAGCAGTCTGTATAACTTAGAAACAGGAAACAATATATTTCCCCATGGTATTATTTTAATAATCAGAATAGTGTAAAACATATTTTTTAAAGAATTTTTAGTACTTCCTAGCTAAAATTATTTTGTCTTGTCTACCTTGTTGTATGAAAAATTTTCGACAAACAAAATTCCGAAAGAAAATTTTTGAAAAAATTTTTTCGGAAGTGAAAATTTTTCGAAAAACAATTTCGAAATTGAAAAATTTTCGAAAAACAATTTTTTGAAAAATAAATATTCGAAAGTGAAACTTTTTTTTTTATCTTGGGACAGTCTACGAAGGCTGATGCCTAAGTACTAACGTACCGTGGGTGTCTTCAGTGTGGTGACGACACGGGACTTAAATTTTTGGAGATTGGGAGGAGAAGGAAAAACTTCTGCGGGCAGCAGGTTCCATAGTCTTGACACTCTAGGGATGAAGGAACGAAGAAAGTGGGAAGTTCGGGGCCTCTCTAATTGAACTGTAAAAGGATGCATAAAAGTTGCACTACGTGTTGCTCTGTTGGGAGCTGCCAGAGAAGGAATTATACTGGCCAACTCCTCTGAGCAGAAGCCGTGAAAATACCTATAGAAGAGCGACAGATCCCCTACAGCTCGACGGTGGGCAAGAAGAGGAAGCCCTTCTGTGAGCGTTGGATCATTAATAAGACGAACGGCTCTTCTTTGAATGGAGTCCAGAATGCTAAGTGTTGTAGGGGACGCCATTCCCCAGACATGAGAACAATATTCTAAAGAGGGTCTGATTTGGGACACATACAGAGTGTACCGATTGGAAGAAGAGAAATATTTTCTGGCTCGAAGAGAAATTCAATCTTTTTTGAAGCTGCCGAAGCTATGGACAAAATGTGTTTGTGCCAGTTAAGGTTATTCTCAAAAGTAACGCCGACAAGATTAAACGACTCTTTGTTCTGCAGAGCTTGGTCGCTCATATGTAAGGGATGAGCATTTGCAGACTTTTTTCGCGACAGCGAACATGACTGTGTTTTCGAGGCATTAAACTGAACAAGATTTTTGGCGCCCCAATCCAAGATAAGTTTGAGGTTTTGTGAAAGAGATATCTGCATTGACCTGCGCTTGTTTTCGAAATCAGGATTACACGGTGGCTTAAGAAATAGAATACTAGAGTGGAGGGTACTATCGTCAGCAAAACTATGAATGGGATTGATTGTGGAAGAGAGAAGATCGTTAATGTGTAGAAGAAACAGCGTGGGTGCCAGCACTGAGCCCTGGGGCACCCCAGCATTAATTTGGTAGAAGCTGGAGGAATGACCATCTACACTAACTGATATACGTCGATTAGAAAGGAAACTGGAAAGCCAAGAGCAAAGCTTAGGTGGAAGACCGTAAGAAGGAAGTTTGTTAAGAAGCCCATCATGCCAGACCTGATCGAAAGCTTTGGATATGTCAAGAGCAATGATCTGGGATTCACCAAGAAACTCAAGGGACTTGTTCCAGTTGTGTGAGACAAAGGAAAGAAGATCAGCTGTGGATCTAGTGTGACGGAATCCATATTGTCTATCATGTAAGATCTTATGTTTTTCCAGATACTTTAAGATTGGGGAATTAATGAATTTTTCCATTACTTTGCAAACAACTGAAAGAAGAGATATAGGTCTATAGTTGGAAGGGAGACTTTTGGATTCTTTTTTGGGGACAGCTTGCACACTTGCAGCTTTCCAACTCTCCGGGAAAATGCCCGTGTCGTAAGAGATTCGAAAGAGGCAAGTTAAGAAGGGTGCAAGCTCGGGAGCACATTTTTGCCATCCAGCCCAGACGATTTTTTAGTATTAAGAGAAGAAAGAATACGCTTGATCTGTTTGACTTTAAAAATTATATCGGACATTTTATGAGAAACAGGGACAACTGTTGGAAGGGGAAGATTAATAGGAGGATCAAGCGTAGAATTGGCAGCAAATTGTTTGGCAAATAGTTCGGCTTTTCCTTTGGAGGTAGAGACAATTCCATCTTCAGAGATTAGGGGTGGAAAAGAATTTGTGCAAAAGTTTTGACTAATATTTTTGGCAAAGGACCAGAAAGCTTTACTGCCATTTGAGCAAGAGAGAACTTTTTTATCTTTTATTCGATTGTTAAAACGGTCCTTTGCTTCTGAGATAGTCTGATTATACTGATTTCTCGTTTCGATGCTAGCCTGTCGATTTTCGGGACTGGGGTTTTGAAGAAACTTTTTGTGGGCTTGAATTTTTAAAAGTCTGGCTTTGTCACAGGATTTAGAAAACCCCGGTTTGTGATTTGTAGTTATGGGGTTCTTTTTAGTGTGGGGAATATAGGTCTCAATGCCTAGTTGAATTGTTTCGGTAATTTTTTTACATATTTTGGAAGGATCGAAAGTAGAAAAGCAGGTAGGATCCCAAGGGTAGCTGGCAAAGAAATCTCTCAGACCATCCCAGTCGGCCGAATTGTAGTGGGAGACAGTTCGTGGCGGCATGCTTTTAGTTGCCTCAATATGAGTGGAGTAAGATACGGTGACCAAACCATGGTCAGAGCGACCAAGGGGAGCAGTTACTGATGCTTGATAGAGTTCGGGGGTGGAAGTAAGAAAGAGATCTAGGGGGCTAGAATTATGGGTGGGAACCCTAGGAAAGTAGGTAGGTTCCATATTAGATTGGTGAGCGAGTTGCTGATTGCGAAATTTTCTGCTGCTCTGCCTTGGGTATCAGTTTTTGTGGATCCTAGCCAATCCTTATTATGAACATTAAAATCCCCGAGAACGATTACTTCGGCCAATGGAAACTGGAAAATAATATTGTCGATCTTTATTGAAAGGAAATCAAAGAACTCGTTGTAGGAATTATCGGACGGGGAATTGAAGATAATGGTGAACAGAGTTTACGTTGGAGTTAACGGTGGTTTCGAAAACCAAATTATCGAATAAATAAAAACATACACATTTAATAAAAACTAACATTTGTGAAAAAGCCAAATTAGGTAACAATAAGCAAAACAAAAAGTACAATAAAGATGCTATGTTTCTAATATATAATTCCAGCTCATCATCAGAAAAACTGTTTTGAAATCTTGTTACTACATTTTTTAATCTTTTTGAGAGGTCATTGTACTTTTTTTCTGCTTTTGACTTTCCCGATAGCTCTTTTGATATTTTAAGCTCTGTTAAACTTTGCTCTCTTTATAGAGCTGAAAAAAACTGAAAAATAGACGGTTTTTTTTATGCCATTTGAATAGAAAACCCATGGTGCCACCCTTCGATATAATTTTTAGATAAACATTGCCCTTAAAGCACTCTCTGGAAACAATTTTACAATTTGTGAGAAAATTTCGGAGCAGTTTTTTTTTCGTCCTTTTTCAGATCCTACTCATGTACATTCGAAGTAGTCGCAGAATGAATTCAAAGCTTCGGGAAGCAATCTTCTTTCACATATCAAGGTAAATGTTTTATCGACGTAGCCCGGAGGGACAAATGCCAATGCTTGCAATAATTTGACACTGTATGAAAACAAAACTTCTATGTCATAATTTTTTTTAAGGCCTAATTTTTGTAACTTTCTATATAGGCACCTAACAAAATGCACATAACATCCAGAATGGGCAACATCAGGAAATTCTTCATTTACTGCTTTGATTATTGAAATTTCAAAATCAGTCATTATGTTTTTAACTTTTGTATCATTAAGGAAACCTTTTATCTTCATAAGCATATTTTTATATATGATTTCACTTTTATTTGGCAAGAGAGCAAACGCTAGTGGTTCGCAAATGTTACCAACTTTGCCATGCAATGAATATAGTTGGATTAGTTGGGGAACGGTGGCAAACGTTCCATCCATAAACCATTCTAAGAAATTATTTAAAAAATTGTACATTTCTAGATGTTGCGAAAATTAAAATCCGATTATTTTCATTAATTTTAAAATCTACCAGTAATAAATCTTGTCCCCTTTTCGTTACTTTAAATTTATTTGGTACTTCAAAATCATTGAAATTTCTTGGATTTGCAGGTAAATGCTTTTCACATGTTCTTATATAGTGGATAGTTCTGGAAAGGCTATTTATACTGGGCATACGGACCATGGCCATTTCGTTTATTTCTAAACCACCAGATACTTCAGATATAATAGTTCTCGGAGCATTATGAGAGATATTTGCCTTTTTTATTATTTCTTCCACGGCATTTGTAACTAATATTTTTTCCGGTTGCCCTGCATGGTTATGATCTCCCCTTGGTTCTAGAATATCTTTTCTAAAAATTACTACCTTTGCATTTTTGGAATTTTCTGAAATTACCTGAAAAAATTGTTAATGGATATTTTTAAGTTTAATTTCGTAAAATACTGGGTGTTGACTCCATTATGACATGGTTCTACAACGCAGTATTTTGGTAAGCGCATTGCAACTCGGGGTGTTACTTTTGAAGGAGCTAATATTATTTTTTAAGGAGCTTACTTTATACAATTGTATTACTATTAATAAACATATTCTGCTTTTGAAAAATTGTGTTTCGAAAAATTTTCATTTCGAAAATTTGATTTGCGAAAAATTTTCATTATCGAAAAATTTTCACTTTCGAAAAATTTTGCATTTAGAAAATTTGTTATTCGAAAATTTGTTTTTAACAAATTTTTCATACAACCCTTGTAGTTATGTCTAGGAGACATGATCGATTTTATAAAATGTTCTACAGTCTGTGGTTAAATTTTTGTTTAGGAACTAACCAGTTAAAACCTATAAAGTGGCACTTGTTTTGTAATTAATTCTCGTCTGCTTTTTTAAACTATCATTTCATCAACTTCGTTGCATGAATGGTTCCAGAGATAAGGTAGCTCCTACTTATATCGAAACAATCGGTATTGGCAACGTGTGCGATGACAACGACTTCTGACGGCTGCATTAAATCATGCTTCAAAATAATATATATATATATATATATATATATATATATATATATATATATATATATATATATATATATATATATATATATATATATATATATATATATATATATATATATATATATATATATATATATATATATATATATATATATATATATATATATATATATACAGATTTAAAGTGAAGTACAATATCAATAGTGAATAAACAATTCTAAAGCTTAGAAAGTTAGTATAAAAAGTGAGTTTTTAATTAAAAGAAAAATTATTGGAGTTTTGTATAATCGAACTCAAACCTTATTATTGGGAAATAAGGTTATCCGGTGTAATCAATTCAAATGACAGTTGGATAACATTACAAATGTATGTATAAAAAATAAAAAATATATTAAAAAATGTAGCATATTAAACGGGTTTTTTTTTTATTAACCTTAAACAAAAATCGGCAATTAGTCTGATAGGTGGTAAATCACCTGACAAACTGACGACTCTAGGGCTTTTTTAATATACTTAACACTAATACATATTTTACTTACTTGAAGGCTTTATAGCTATTTTCTCTATTCACAATCACGGGAGACTACACAGACACTGCTTAGTCTATTTAAAACATCTTTTTCTTTTTAAAACTCGCAAATCATTAAAAAACTTCAGGAAAAGGCAGGAACAAACGGTACACGGCAAGAAACGATAAGTTTTTCTTCTTGTTACGTCAAATTTGAAAGTTGCCTAACCCCGAAAATTTGGTTTGCTGGGCACTACTTACTTTTTTCTTTTAACTGCATTTATCCATTTTGACCTTTTTTCTAATTTCCAACTTGCAGTTGGAAATGTATAAAACTTGCAGTGACTATTTCTGCCAGTATTCTGACATTTAAGCACACAACAACTATTATGCACCATTTTTATTATTTTTATCTAATAGTTTACATTTGAATCAAGCATGATTTAACGAAAAATTTGAGCACAGCGAGCGCTACAATCGATTCAGCTGTCGCCACCATATACATCGCACCTTGCCAATACAAATTAGATATCTTATTTATGTTCCAAAATTTTATATTAATTTAACCTCTTTTTTAGGTATAAGGACAACCCGCTGTATGCGCTAAAACGACATTTATTAAAATTTCAAGCTATTTATCCCCCTGAACCACCCACATTGGGTTTTATAAGAGGAGAAGCGGTATATCCAAGGAGCTGTGTCTACACTTTACATTCTAGAGATATTTGGCTTAAACAAGCCAAAGTGGTTAAACTTGGCGAACAACCCTATAAAATAGTTACGGCTCGACCGAAATATGACAGGGTAAGTAAAAACAGAAAATGTAACTTTATTCGTTGGTTTGGTTAGTATAAATCAAATATTATTGAAAATATGGAGATATTTTCATTTAAACTCTTACCCGTGCTGTATGGAGGCATCTTTAATATAACCTCTGTATGGAGGCATCTTTAATATAACCTTTATTAATTTTCATGATATATTACTTTCTTTGTACTAATTAAATGATCTGCAACGCTTTTATATCTGTTTATCCATTCACTTGCTTTGATAGTATCATTATTAGCAGGTGAACTTACCGTGTTTTCGTACTGTTTTTTTCTTTTTCAGTACTTGACTTGGACAAAGCTTGATGGAAAAATATGGTTGTTTTATTTGTAAAAACTTATGATATTTTAAAAATTAAAAGCTATAAAGTATAAGTTTTACAAATTTAAGACTATATTTAGTAAGTACCATCTCGTTTGGGACAGTTCATTTTTATTTAATTCAGTAGGTATATTTAAACCCAAAAATGTTTTGCCAATTGAAAGAAAATATTAGTTATGATGAATTCTACTCTAATTCTACCCCACTAACAATGTTTTTGTATTAAATTTGGAATATGAACCTTTTACCTTTACTTTCTATAGTTTTTCCATAAGTAAACGCAGATAATTTTTCACCTAATTACTTACTATTTTTGTACTTCTTCAATGTCATTTCAATTAGAGATTTTGTATATGTTATTGGTTTTAAACACCATTTAATTTTTTTCGAGATGGGAAAAACGGTAAAAAGCAAAAGTAAGGCAAAATTTTATAAGTATTAATACTTTTTTAAATTTTATGTAAAATTATGTGTAAAAATAGTAAGACTGAAACAATCGACAGCTCTAACAACAAAACGTTTGGCCAGATAGTAAAACGTTTTGCCCTTTTTCTAAGTAATTTTTAAAAAAATACTCATAAATAGCTTATAAAATGACATTGAAAAAAAAAGAGTGTTAAAATTTTTATTAGTTATTTTATTCCTGTGAATTTTGTGGTTATACGTCGACATCCGCAAATAGACGGGTTTTTCATCTCTTTTCGATTTACAACAAGTAACATGCTTACACTGCAAATGAGTTTTGCAAAAAAGTAATTATTAAATTTGAGTTTTTAATTTTAGCTCTCTAATAAAACTATAACAGGGCAGACGTTGGAGATTTTTGGTCCGTGGCAAGTGCAAGATTATGAGCCTCCTACTGCCGAAAATGGGATTGTTCCCAAGAATGCCTTTGGAAATGTAGACCTGTTTAAACCTTGTATGTTACCTAAAGGTTGTGTTCACCTAAAATGTAAGTAATAATTTACATACGAATTCAAGAGATTCTTGTTATGATTAAAAAATGCGATAAACTTTTGTAGATCATTAGTTAAATTGGCTAAAGAATGAGGTTAAATATATTGTTTACCTGTTAACAATTACCATAACCAAATTATTTTAATCGGCTTTATGCCTTAGAAGCAAGGATATACTCCATAAAAAAATATTCAATAAAGATTTGTAACGTTAAGGGACCTAGCGTACCCAGAATGCCCTTTTAAACAGTGAATATTGACTATGCGCTGATCATTTGTTTGTTTGTTTATATTCTTTATTTCAAATTACATTCAGTACAATACACTAAAATATATAATGTATAAAAAAAAAACATAAAATGAAACGGCCCCAAAAAAAATTAATCCTAAAAAAATGACACTAAAAAAAAACTTCAATTTTGAAACACCAGAATCACACACTTAGATATTTCCTTTCCAAACTATAAAGGCTCCAAATCTTTAAAATGGTTTTTATTTCCCTTTTTTTAAATACTTTTTCAATCATTATATTTCTTACGTTTGTATCCAATTTATTAAAATTTTAATTCCCATGTAGTAGGGTTTTTTTCTGTTAATGTTAATCTATGTAGGATAGCAAATAATTGTCCTTGTATTATAATTATGAAAAAAATTCACTTAAAAAAGGTGTCTGTTTTTAAAAACAATTAAGATATTTTCATATAAAACAAGCCATATATCGTAAGCATTTTTTTATTTAAAAAACCCCCCTCGACAAGATTGTAGATAAGGCATTTTGAATAGTATTCTAATTTTACCCCTTTTTGAATTAAAAAAATTTTTTTGGCCCTTTTAGAGTTTGATCCCAAAAAAAATTTATTCCTTTTTAAACTGTTCCCTCAAAATTTCCCAAAATACAGGGTTCTGCGAGCTGCCTCATTCAAATATTTTGTAACGGTTTGTAAACAAAAAGAGATTTGGTTTAACTTAGTTGTTAGTTCTTCTATATGTCTTGCCCAATCTAAGAACTCATTTATATAAATACCCAGAAATTTGGTGTTGCTACTGAGAGTAAAATTATTATTTTTAATTGAAACAGATGCTGGTTTAAGGGTTTTATTTATTTAACTTTGTTCTAAAAAGCCATGTGTTTGTTTTATCTTCGTTTAAACATAATTTATTTTTTTGAAACCAAATATTTATTAATGAGAATAACTCTTCGGCATTTTTTGATATTTCAGATATATTTGCACCACCAGCTAATAAATTAGTATCATCAGCATATTCAGTTAAGCTGAAATAAGGGCTATTAATTTCAAAATTTATGTCGTTCATAAATATTATGAATAAGACAGGTCCAAGTATACTTCCCTGAGGAACACCTACTATATTTTTTCCCACCTCTGATTTGTAACAAATACCATCCTTATAAACTATTACCCTCTGAGTCCTATTACTTAAGTAAGATTTGAACCATTCAAGTGCATGTCCCCTAATCCATAAAGCTGTAATTTTCTAAGCAGCAAATTTCTGTCTAAGCAGTCAAAAGCTTTTGAAAGATCCAAAAATAAGCCAAGTGCCATGTCGCCCTTCTCCAGGTGTCCCAGAATTGCTTGTACAAATTGAAAAATTGCCGTTTGAGTTGACTTTTCTTTAAGATATCCATGTTGGTTATTTGAAAAAATATTACATTCTTTCATAAATTCGACTAACCGTTTACACATAACCATTTCAAACAACTTTGAAAAAGCCGACAGTAGACTAATAGGCCTGTAGTTATTAATGTCATTTGCATCTCCCTTATTCTTATAAATAGGTCTTACCGCTGACAGCTTTAAGAGTTCAGGAAAGATGCCCTCTCTAAGTGAATTGTTTATTATATACACAACAACTTTAACAACTGCTGGAATAACCTGACGCATAAGGCTGGTTGGTATTTCATCATCACCAAAACTAAGTTTATTTTTTATTTGCTTGGTTAATTTTAGAATTTCTTTGTTTGTAACACGTTTTAAAAAAATTGACCTGTTATTTTCTTTAATTTTATGTGTCCAATTAATATGTGGAATCTTTTTAATAAGCTTAGGAAGTGATTCCAAAAGAAACTTATTATATTTATTGGATACTTCATCAGGTTTTCCAGGAATTGTCTCATAATTTTCTTTACAATTATTTGTGATTTCTCTAAAAATAGACCACATACATTTATTTTTATTATCCGAGTTTTCTATTCTACTTGCGTAATTTTCTGACCGTACTTTTACCAACAATTCATCATACTCTCTTTTCACAGATGAATACAATTCTCTATAAGTGTTATTTTGTCTTTTTAATAATAAAAGCGTATCTAACCTAATTTTTACATCTTTTATATTTTTATTTTGTTTATATAGATTCTTAGTTTTATGGTTAGGATTAACTAATTTTCTAGGAAAACTCTGATTAAAGAAAAGCATGAAAGTGTTCATAAAAGTAGACCACTGTTTATTTACATCAGCTTGATCTAAATCAAAAACATCTTGCCATTGTTGCTGTTTTAAAGTATTAAAAAACTCTGTTTTACTTTCTTCAGTAAAAATTCTTTTAACATAACATTTCTTTACTGTGCTCTGTTTATAGTCAAATATAATTTTTTGGGCCGTGTGATCTGATATTACCGTATTTAGAACACTACTGTATACATCACGTTTTGGTACATTTGTAAAAATATTATCAATGCAGCTTTTAGATGCTGATGTTATCCTAGTATTTTCTAAAATTGTTGGATACATACCAAAAGAATTCATAACAGATAAAAATTCTGTTCCAACATTGTTATTTGCTAAAATTTTATTGATAGGTTTCACAGGATAGGCTGATTGTCGTTTACTATCTAGAAAATAGACCCACAAAGTGCAAATAATAGCCATCTTGGAGCAATTATACTTAATATGCCATCTGATTGATATATTATTATACGTGTGTGTGAAAATTGTGTGGGCCTAACTCCAATGGATATTTTATTTAAAACGGAGACCACTATAGTATGAAAAACAACAGAACGTGGAAAAAATCCGAAAAATTAGGTCACACAAGGGCAATAAGTATTATCGATGAACAGCTCTTGAATATGATATCAAATGACATGACAGCCGTCTATGACTTTGATAAACTATATAAACTCAGCTGGGATCCTTACATATGGACAAAGAGGACATCTTCATTACTTTCCAGAGACCGAAACCGATGGTTCAAAAACAATGATAATGATGGAGTGGGTGCTGGTGTATTTGCGGTAAGGCAAGGAGCGACCTACAGGTTTCCAATAGGCGAACAAGCCACAGTATACCAGCGGAAATCTATGGTATTCAAGTATCTGTTCAAGAAAATGTGAGAAGGGAATATCACAACCAAAACAATTGCATTCTCTTAGATAGTTAGGCTACCTTAAAAGCTTTGAACTTCCATTCTTTTACATCAAAAATTACGATGAAGTACCTGAACAACCTAAAAGAAGTTGCCGCCACAAACAACATCTGCGTTTTTAAAAACTGGGGATAGAAGGCAATGAAAAAGCGGAAGAATCAGCAAGGGCAGGTTTATTTAAAATTTTAACAGCTCAGAGTCAGTTCTCGGATTACCTAAATGGGCGATGAAAAAACCAGTAGACAGATGGTTTCTAGAACAACTTCTGAATCGTTGGCATGCGTCACCTGGTCAAAGATGCGAAGCCGACGCTAGGCGACCCTTAGAAACTAACAGCTAAGGACCTCCTTCTGGTGCGCACTTAGTCAAGACAATTGGTAGAATTTCTGACAGGCTACTTTTATCTAAAAAAACAGTTGCAGAAAATGGGCATACATAACGGTCCCACATCGTGCAGGCTTTACTGGGAGGGGGAGAAACAGCCTCACACATAATATACTACTGCAATGCACTCACGTACAGAAGACTGTACGAAAATAAATAGAACGGACTTCCATAACAAAAAAGGGAAGCACAAAAAGCTAAGGCCTCAGTGCAGATATTGGCATTCGACCGATCCGCTTAAACCAACCAGTGCTTTTATATTGTCTTGTTACGTTCTTTCGGTGTCATCTATAAATCCCCATGTATCTCATTGATCTGACTCTTGTTTGCTAATGAGTTGCTACGATGTCGTCCCCTCACTGTCGCTACAGCCCTATTACAATATAAAGTCAAATGGTCAAATTCATAAAGTTGAATAAAGCTGAACACCTTCCATAAGTTTTACCGTTACCACATATTTTACAGGGATTTTAAGACATAAGAGGCTTGGTATACAGTGCAGGCGTCATAGAAGGTTAAGTATGCAAAATATTGCTTAAATTATTATTCCTGAGACCCCAAATAACTAAGAAATGATATTGCCGAAACCTTTGTTGGTCGTTTTTTTTCCTATCTTATCTTTATAAGCACAATGAAATTCATTTACAATTAAACATTATTATCATGATTATCTACGACTACCAAGAAATTTTTCAAATTACAGCAAGTAGACCTTCAAATAAAATACCACAAGACATAGTTATAGAAGCATTTAAGAAGCTGGTTAATGAAATAAAACATCAATTTTATCTCGCTCTTTTGAAATTCTTTTTTTTTGACTAACCGACTATCTGAACTTACTAAAGTAGAAAATGGGTTGTAGAACATCGCTTTATGAAATCACTACCTATTGATCAGTATGGTAAAAACGTTTTATTTTCATATCCGGCAGATCGATCGAAATTGTTATTAGTATTAATTGGCAATATACCACGTAATAAAGTCATTAAAAATGTTTGTAACATTAATTTAACTAACTTCACTGCTCAGGTAGCAAAACAACTTCGGAAAAAAATTAGAAAGCATTAAATAACTTCGATATAAAAATAACACACACATTTGTTTGTGAAAGTCTAGACAAATAAATTGCCCATTCCTAACATAGTCCGAAAATTATCGTTATATCTTCAAAAAACATTTAGGCAAAAAATTTAACCCATGTTACAGCAATGGTGATATATAAAAAACCCACCGAAAATCAAATAAATTTTACCATCATAAAGCCCACAGCTAAGCAGAATGATTATGATTTAAGGGTCAAGAAAATTATTTATAATTCGATTATTTGCTCTGAGTCTTGTGTAGACTGCTTTTTATTGACAATGTTTTATTTTTTCTGGTATTTTTTATTTTTATTTTATTTAGCTAGCTATTTTTACCTTTAACCATGAGAAAAAATAGCATATTGTTACTAAAACAATCATTAATATGGCCACAAGGCGTATTTGCTCAATCGATTTATTAAATATCTGAGAGAGTATAAACAAATTGACCGGTGAAGCTTCTGGCAACATCCAGAATGGTAAGTTCTTAGCTTTTCTAAGACTAAAACAATTTGTAAAATGTGGTCCTCGCCATTTTGCACACCTAATTCCATCCAGCTCTCACTCTAACAGAGAAGTAGAATTTATTTTGAATCATATCAATTTGTAATTTCTCGACTATGTTTTTTGCATTTCGTGCATTTATACAATATGGTACAGCATTTTTAGAGAAGGCGCAAAAAATTATCAGTTGATTGTATTTTTTTTGCAAGAGGTGAATTTGTACATTACATAGTGTTATGGATATTAAAACATATTTGTACAGTGAATAGAAATGTAGGAATTTAGAACTATTTTATTTAGCTTAATAATTTATTAAAGTAAATTACCTTACTTTTTGTCCATTTCTACGGCCATTATGAAGTGTTCTGAGGACGCTGGATTCATTCATTTTGCATTTTTTTGCATCCTGTATTAAAAGGATTTTTGCAGCTAATTGCAAACTTTTCCAGATTACTATTAAAGGCGAGAAGGTACTTCCCGAGGGCCAGTGTGTGTTCGACTTTCAAAGCATTTAGTTTTTTACATTGATTAGTCGTCAGTCCTTTAGCATAGTTACGTTGCATTGTTGTCACCATAGAAACGTTTGTAAACCCCATTGCCGATAAAAAGGTGTAAAACGAGGATCCGTGTTTTTATACAAGATGTTACGGGACAACAGATTAGATTCTTGAATTGAAATAATTATCAATCAAATTAAAAAACTGTTTAAACCAATTTTTTTTTATATAGAAGAAGAACTTTCATAAATTACTGATTATATAATTTAATTTTTGGAAAATAGTTTTAATAAATTTAAAATACCTTTTGTATGTATGTTTTTTGAAATTTTTTATCAAGTTATAATTACTAGTATTTATGTAAATTTTGCAAAGCGTTTTAAAATTAAATTGAACTAAATAAAATCCTGGTAAAAAGCAATAGTAAATGGTACAAGGGTGTATACTGGCTATTAACTCGTATTGTATCAACGAGGGTTGGCCATCGCTAGGTTAAGTCATGTTTTAGTAGAAAAAACGATGGGGTTTTATGGATAAGTTATCTGCCATTTATTGACCACCCTAAATAAAAACCCTTAAGGAATATTTATATTTACTATCTTGTAACTAGATTAAATTGAGTTATATAAATAAAACTTTATCAACTATTTATGTTCGGTTTTGTTGCTAAATGCAAAAGCACCGAATTGTCGTATCAAACTGCATAAATTACTTACTTTATAAACTGATATAATTGTTGTTATATTTGACAGCCTGTTTGAGAATACATTAGTTTTAATTTGTAATTTTTATTGTTTTTACTCTCAAAATTTTTATTTACTCTTTACCATTCTACACCATATTTGTTAGGCCTAAAATGCTTATGAATAGTTTTGAGAGTTATTTGGAAATGTTTTGACAATATATTATTTTTTAAATCAGATTTTTTTTTAAATTTATAACGTATAATTGACATAATAATATATTAATTAATATTTGGCGATGGGTACATGCATAAATAAATGCATGTGTCACAACACATTAATATATCATTTAAGACAGTACGTCATAAATTAAAAAAAAATCCTCTCAGTACTTTTTTAAATTCCTTTTATCCTAAAAACGACAAACCACCAAAAAGTAGATAGGTTTTTTGTTTTATGCAAATCAGCAAGTCCATAAGGGTTAATCGATAGAATCTATACTCTAAGACCAACACCGAAGCGGTCCCATCTGGCGAATAGCAAAAGAAGATTTTTTAAATCAGATTTTTTTTAAAATGTATAACGTATAATTGACATAATAATATATTAATTAATATTTGGCGATGGGTACATGCATAAATAAATGCATGTGTCACAACACATTAATATATCATTTAAGACAGTACGTCATAAATTTAAAAAAATCCTCTCAGTACTTTTTTAAATTCCTTTTATCCTAAAAACGACAAACCACCAAAAAGTAGATAGGTTTTTTGTTTTATGCAAATCAGCAAGTCCATAAGGGTTAATCGATAGAATCTATACTCTAAGACCAACACCGAAGCGGTCCCATCTGGGGAATAGCAAAAGAAGATTTTTAGATACGATAATGCGTCTTAACAGTATAGAACATATCAACAATCTAATGTTAGTTGTTTTACATAATAGGATAATAAATCCCATTCCTTGCTTTTGACATATCAGGCCTTTTAGCTGGTCTTGCAAACGGTACTCATTAACATAACGCTTCCAGTTTTTTACCTCAGCTTTGTCCTTGAAGGCAGATTCTTTTTTATTCGCAGTAGATCTATTAGAGTATCTAATCATTCTTCTAGCTTTAAGTAACCCAGTAATAGCCAGGCAATTTTTCCTCTTTACATTATCGATTAACTTTATTCCTTTCTTGATACTTCTCCCTTGGGCAATGATTTCCGTTGCATTTAATGATAACAACAAACAAAAATATATATTTATTCAACAAGATATAAAATTACAGAAAAAAAAATTAAAGCAAAAATATATAATGCTGTTCTATCTTTAAACCACGGCAGCTGAATAGATTTTATACAGCATACTAAGTCGAAACGTAAATACCGAAGTTAAATATTTTGATGACCGTAACTACACATACAGTATTATAATCCATTAAGTGGACAATAACTGCAAAACTTATTTATTCATAATTTGTCAGAAAATTTTATTCTTCATAAAACAGTTACGGCCGAGTGATGATCGCGTTGTTAAATTTAGCAATGGACTTAGCAATTGTTAATAGTTAACAACGGTTTAGAATGTTTAACAAAATGTCAGATTTTGACAGGTTGCCTACTAAAATCATTGAATAACACTGACAATGACGTTTTATTAAACATTCTAAACCGTTGTTAACTTTTAACAATTGCTAAGTCCATTGCTAAATTTAACAACGCGATCATCACTCGCGTAACTTTAGAAGTCAAAGAAAATACAGGGTAGACCGCGACTTGTAAGCTTTTACATATTTGTTACTAAGTAAGAGGTCTCTTTAAAGAAAATGGACGACGTTGCACTGTTACCTGGTCGTTAATAAAGTGGTGAAAAACGATTCGGGTTTTTATTCGAGGAATTTCAAAATACTATTATATTATAACGCTTCTTAGACTGATCCTATGGAGACCAATAAATAAACATTTCAACTTACAAAAAAATTCCGAACGAAACTGGATTTTTCTAGATATTCTTATTTGGGTATCCCAAAAATTACCCTAAAAAGTACCCTTGCTTTGGAATGTGGGTTTTTTGCGATTGTCTTGAAAATTATCAATTTTCCGAAAAGAATAGTTATAAGGAAAATTGTAGCTTATAAAGTTTTACATAAAAAAGATTCCTACACATTTTTCGTAGAATTTATCCTAGTTTGCAGGCTATGTTTTATTGGATTAGAAGTGCGTCACATCAGTATATTAATATACGAGTACGCGATTTTTAAATTCATAAAAATTATATTAGAAGTAGCTTATTAAAAATTAGTCTAAAAATGTCTGTAGAAGAACTAACCTGTAATCATGTTAATATTGTTCCGTAACATAGTCTAAAGACACGGATCTTCGCATAACACCTTTTTATTAGCAACCAAGTTCACAAACGTTTCTATTGTAACAAAAATGCAACATAACTATGTTAACTATTTAGCCGTCAATGTAATCAACTGAATCGTTTGAAAGTCGACTTAATAAAGACCCTCGTGAGGCCTGCTAACGCATTTTATAGTATTGTGGAAAAGAATAAAAAAGTCTGTAATTGGTTGGAAGAATTCTTTTAATACAGGATGCAAGAAAAGTGCAAAATGGATAATGCAAAAAGGTAATTTATTTAAATTACCTAAATTAAAGTTTCTACGTTTCAATAAACTAAAAACATATTTTTATAGTCCGTAAAAGTATTTTCCATGGTAGAATACTCTCTACGTGTCCTTAAAGGAGAGATGGCTGGCACATAAAGCAAAATACTTTCGACATTCTACTTTTTTATCAGTTTTTTATTTACAAGTTTTTCTAGTGCGCTTATCTTGTTGTGTATTTTAAATTAATAATCCAGTCAAATTAAACAATCTACCGCTCATATCTAGTACATCAAAACATCATTTATTCAAAGTTTAGAAATGGCTTAGAAATTAGCTAAATCCTGAAGATTGGGAGTGAGCAATTACTGTCAATAAGCTAAAACCTATTTGAAATCTCTTGCCACCAGCTCCCGATCAATTATCAAATTTGCAATTGCAATGCAAGTTGTATTTGTAAAAAAAATTACATAACCTGTTCTGCTGTATGTGGGTATTGCCTTGGAAAATGCGCATAATCATTAGGCACGAAGAGGCAGAACCTAACATAGAGATTGATAAAGCCATTGATCATATAGCTTCCTTGATCTAAGTCATAAAAGAATTTACTAATGAAGATGGCGATAAGATTTTTAAAGATGATCAGAGCATACCATGTGATGTAAATAGAAAATATATTTCCAATAATTTTCCAATTTCGTGAGATAACTCAAAAATATTTTATGTGGATTAAGTCAGGTTAGACTACGTTGAATTAGGCCACAAAAAGAAAATGGCTATTAAACTCTACCTCAGTGGTTGTGTGGAAAATAGTACGTACTTAAAGAAAATGCTAGTACTGCGTTTTTACCTTGACGTTTAGTAAGAAGCTAATATTTCTAAAAAAATTCTTAGTACCTATTTGGGAAAAATTTTCCTTATAACTATTTAGTTATTTCAAAGTTTTCATATTTTAAATATATTTGTAAAAACTGTAATATATCCCTTGTTACCCTCTAAAACAAAAAAAAACACGTTTTAAACCGGGGGTACTTTTTAGAACATATGTAGGACACCTAAATAAATGTTTCCACAAAAATCCCGTTTGGTCGGATTATTATTTTAAGTTTTAGTCTTTCTTTGTGTTTATTTTTTATGTTGACATACTAAAAAATAATTTTAAAATATAAAGTTTGTATATCCATAGTTTTTGTAATAACTTTTATAGGTGTCTACTCAGTAAATGAGCCATAGCAGACCCCACGTTGTATATTCTCAAGCAGGGAACTGGAGGGGGCGTGTACAGTGAAATGAGGAATTCACAATTCTTCATTTCACTAGGATCACACAGTTCTGTATTTCAAACGGAAATATTTGCTTTACTGCACTGTCCAAAAAAAAAATAACAGAAGAGCTTATAAAAACAAGCAGATCTGCATAATAACAGATAGCTAGGCGTCACTAGGGGCACTAGTAAACACCAAGGTAACCTCCTGGGAGAACGCAACGGAGTAACTTTTCTCTGGGTACCAGGACATTCGGGAATAGAAGGCAACGAAAAAGCGAATGAGCTAACGCGACAAGGATCATCCACACCATACCTTGGACCAGAACCCGCCCTTGGAGTGACCAAAACCGCAGCACGAAGCCAAATCAAGGAATGGATCAGAAACAAACACGAGAAATACTGGAGAAACCTTAGTAGAATAAGACATGGAAAAACCTTCATAAGGGACCCATTCAAAAGAAGGAGACCTACTCAAACAAAGTAGGAAAATAATTTGTATAACAGAAGAGGTTGCTAACAGGGCACGATAACCTAAGAGGACACCTACACAAAATAGGCTCATACAATGGGGACCCAAGGTGCAGAATGTACGACAAAGGCAAAGAAACAGCCTACCATATCCTGTGCGAATGTGAAGCGTTAAATCACAGTCTCGGGGTTATACCGACATGTAAAAGGAACAAGACTAATGAGAGGATTGGTATAAAAGATAATGGGAGATTAGGCACAAAAAGCCTATAAGACTGCGCTGCCTTCGGTAGTAAATTAAGACAGCTTTCAGGAAAAAAGAAAAAGATATATTTACTTTTTCATTAAATTTAGAATACTAATTCTATACCAGTGTTGCAGAAAATTATATTTGCTATTTTTATAACACCTATTTTAAAACTAAACTTTTTCTCTTGAGGCAACTAAAAATCTTTATATTAATATTTTTTATAGTACCTGGCTTAAATAAGATTGCTAGAAAAATGAACATCGATATTGCGTCTGCTATAGTGGGTTTTGATTTCCATGGCGGTTGGAGCCATCCTGTATATGATGGTTTTGTTGTGTGTAAAGAATATGAGGACCAACTTATTTCTGCATGGGAATTGGTAAGTATTATTCATATATTATTATGTATTATGTAAGTAGATAGTTTGGTGAGTTTTTTTTCTACTCATCAGACCTAAAGATCGAATTAAAATTATGAAGGCTATATTTTAATAAATTTAAGTTTGGTATTTTGTCTACTGAAAATTCTCGGCAAAAGAAAATCATCGCCTTATGAGCCATATTCAGTCACATTATTAAATAAATCATTTTCAATTGTTATGTAGATTATTAATTACGATTAAAAATTATCTGTTTTAACATTTTTTAAATTACATCCTTTGGGAGGTTAAAATGGGGATAAAAGTTTGTATCGAACAGTCGTAACATTTTGAAGTTGTAAAAAATGGAAGTTGGTAATAAGAATTCTGATGTTTGTCATTTCTAGATTTAGAAGTATAAAAATTGGTATATAGGCTATTATTACGATTAAAAATGATCTGTTTTAAAATTTTTGGAGTAAGGGTTTTAAATGGGGATGAAAGTTTGTATAGAAAAATGTTCATTTTTAAAGTTGTAAATATGGATGTTTTTGATTAGGCTTTTAATTACCCAGAAAAATGGAAAATGATAGTATTTTTGAAACTTCAAGGGTTAAAGAGACGAATGAAAGTTGTATAAGTAAGTACTAACTCCTTCACAAATGCGATTTATATTATAGAAAATGATAACAGATGAAATACGATAAGATAATAATATTCAATGGCAAGACGCGCTACGCCGCAAAGTGTGTGACGAAAGACGGAGCGCGGGGATTGTGATGATGTGACGTAACGGAGTGTAAAAGGCACCAGATACCCGAGAGCAGATAGCGTTGACGCACGTATTAAATGTAAGAAATTTTTCCACGAGAACGAGAAAAACAGCAGAAATCGTAGTCCATGCGGCGAAGCCGCAAGCAAATAGGTAATATATTTAAATGATAAAATGTCAGGCATGTTTAGCTACATGCATACCTTAAGATTCCGTGATAAAAATGTTCGTCTTATATCCATATAAAAGATAATTTTTACAAATTTAAAATATATTAAGACTATTATTTATTTAAAACATATGTTCTTCTGACGAACGGTAATCAGACTTTGAACTTGATAAATAATTTATTAATAAAGAAAGTGCATAATTGCGTGACTCAAACCAGGAACCTATGAACCTACCCATTGTCACAAACCACTAACCGCGCACTTGCACTTCTAAAAATCATTTTAAATCTCTATTTTAAATTTGCCAATAAAAAAGTGATATTGATTTTTATTTTAATAAATTATTATTTAAAACAAGAATATGGGCAGTTATAGGAGTCCGCCATGTTTTTTCATATTTAAAATTTACGTACATTGTGTATTGGATTTTTTTAGTTTTTTGGCCAAATATTTTATTTTTTAAGTATTGTGTGGGGATGCCACATTTTTAAAAAAATATAATATGACATAAAAAGCTTAAAAGAAAATTTGCTTCAATAAATTTGTAAACCGAAAATAAAAGTTTGTATGAGAAATACGTACAAACTTAACTACTAACGCCAATTGCATTAAAAAATAGTAACAAATGAGAGAGTATAAAATAAAATTGCTCAATCGCACGTCGCGCGCTATGCCGGAAGACGGAGCTCGGCGAGCGTGATCTGATGTGACGCGGTGGAGGAGAAGGAGTGGCACTATCCCGCAAGAATGGGAATAAACAAAACAGCATTCAAATTTTTATACTTCTAAGCTTAGAAATAACGAAGTTCCATTCAAACAAACTTTCACCCCCTCTCCCATCTATGCTACCCGTTAAGAGAAGGAGTTTCCTAAAATCCTTTCTTAGCTATCATCTCCGATTTTTCTGGGTAATTATAAGCCTAATTGTCAACTCGCCTATTTAGAGCTTCAAAAACGACAATTTTTATATACACATTTTTATAACTATTTTAATATCCGTAATTGCAACTTTATAATTAACAATTTTTCTGTTTAACCTTTAATTCCCTTTTAACACCCAAAGCGATTTAATTACAAAGATGTTAAAACAAATTATTTTTAATCGAAATCAAGAGCCCATATACCAATTTTTATACTTTCAAGTCCAGAAATGACGTAGTTCAATGCAAACTTTATTTTACCTTTTAGAAGGAAAGTTCCTAAAATCCTTTTTTAGCTAACGTCTTTTATTTTGTGGGTTATCAGAAGCCTGAATACCAACTTGCATATTTACAACATTAAAAATAACAATTTTTCGATACAAAGTTTAATCCCCATTTTAACTCCTCTTCCCCAAGCGAAGTATTTCCAAAAATGTTTAAACAGAACATTTTCACCCGCAACTAAGAGCCTACATACCCTGTTTTGTACTTGTAGATCCAGAAATGACAACTTTTTTTTCCTATATTAATCCCCCCAAGGGATGTAATTCTAAAATGTTAAAACAGAATGTTTTTAATCTTAAATCAATAGTCTACATACCAATTTTTATACTTTTAAGTCCCAAAATGATAAAGTTCGATACAAACTTTTACCCTCTATTTTACCGCTTTAGGGGGTGAGTTTCAAAATCCCTTCTTAGTTGATGTCTCCTGCTCATAATCAACCTTTGTGCCAAATTTAATCTTGATAGATAAAGTAGTTTTCGCAATTTCCTGATTAGTCAATATATATGACTAAATGAGTCCACGTTTTGCTTTTATATTTATATAGAATATAGATATTGTATAATAAAAGCAATATTTTTCTGTTTTGGATATATTTAAAAATGTCTAATATAATATTTTTTTTAACACACCCTATTTACAATAATGAATAAGTAGCATATAAGTATATTATTTACGGTGTGCTGACTAGGTCTTTCTCTCCTGGAGAGCAAGGCTGCCTCTGGCAGGTATATGCTTGAAGGGTATTGCCAAAGATGTAGTGCATAATTACCCTTAAATCAATAAATAGGCAGCTTAGATGAAACGTCCCTGTTAAATCTGTATGCACAATCTTTGGCACTTAGCGGCGAACGTGACCTTTGTTTTCACTCTTTAAGTAATTAGTCCTAGTCTTCGGAACAGCGCTTCGGTCGTCCAGGCCGTTAAGGAGTAAAACGGGGCCTTAGTACACTATTGTATCTAGGAGAAATATATGGATCGTTTGCACTTTTAATATACAGCTGTGGAAAAAGTTAAGCCGAACATAGGAATAAGCATAATGTATCAAACAGAAACGGAAAACCCCTTTAACTGCGTAAGCGAACAAAGACAGACCATCGCAGTATATCGTAGCTCCTGTCGTAACGTGGTTTCATCGCCGTTCGGTCAGCGAAGATGGCCAGGGTTGCCAGATTATATTATTTCCTGAGGATTTCTTAGAGGAAAAATATTTTTGTGGTTAATAACCGGTAATTTTAGATCTGACACAACTCGACTCAAACCTCGCTGTTACTGCTCTTTAGTTTCTTTTACTTCTTTTATTTAAAAATTAAAAAATTCCTGGACAATTTGCAATAAAAATTACTTCTGGGGATTTTTTTAACAGCTTATTTTGGGCTATTTTAGAGATATGCCTTAGTCAGAAAAATGTTTTAAAATCCATGAATAAAAACATGACCTACAAAAACAAATTTATTTTTGATTTGGGTTTTTTTTGAAGTCCCAAATTTGGAGGTTTTTTTAATTTTGACTGGGTAAATTAAACTGAACGAACTGTCAACCCTGCATTTACAATTCGCCGACCGGCCGGCAAGGTTGCCAGACATACGAGGTTCCTCGTACAAATACGAGATTTGTGGTTTTTTCGTACGAGGTACGAGGACACTATCAACCTTGTACAATTGCGCCATACGAACATTTTGCATCACCATAACAGTAAAAACTAGTGCCATCTATCAGACCTTGTAGGAACTTCTTACACCAAAAATGTCATTGCCTCAATTTCGCGATGATTGTCTATATTCCATCACCCGAATAATAAAACATTTCTTTCTTCGCATTAGTCATCTCTGTCACACATAGCGCAAATTTCTATTTTGCTTTCTGTGTTCCTTACGTGTTCCATTCGTTGCATGCCGACCGTGTTTAGTTTTACTACCTTAGTACGTGTAGATAGCTAATTGAAGTTTTGTAAAATGGAAGATATTTATTATATTATTGAACTACTATATTTATTTTATTATTATATTAAACTACTGGATATTATCCACTAGTTCAATATGGCTTAATTTTGGTTTGAGCACGTTTTCGATGCATAATAAAATAAATGTACGAGGTTTGAAAGTCAAATTACGAGTTTTTTAGCTGCATATGTACGAGGGATTTTTATTTACGGTTGGCAACCCTGCCGGCCGGCCCGACTTTTCCCGCTACTCCAGTTTTCCTTTCGTATTTTGCAAATCCCCCACGATAAACACGAACTTACTGTCAGACATTGGAAAAGGACGTAATGCGTAACTAAAGTCGATAAAATCTGTTGCCAGCTTGAAGTGAATTTAAACATTTCTAAATAAAATTGCCTTTAAGTTCTATATTTATAATAAAAAATGGGCATAAAATAAATAGATTACTAGATTTGGCTTTAAAAATAAATAATTTAAAGATAATTTTGCTACATAAACCATTTTTTATTTATTTTTATTTGGTTAAATACGTTTCGCATTGCTACATTTCGCCCGCAAAGGAATTTCGCAGGCGGAATATGGCAATGCCGCTTCAACGCGCGTAGGAATTTTACAACCGGTCCGTTGATAAATGGAATGAACCTGATTAGGTGTAGTGCCACGTTGCCCTGGATTTTTAAGTGTTTTGTGGTGTTTTTATTAAAACTATCTGTTAAAACTATTTACAAACTTATATTAAAAACTCTAAAATGGTGCGTGAATGTGTTTTGTGTAAAAATTGGACTATTTACACGAAGATGTGTCTTTTCATAGGTAAGTTAGGTTCTGTTTGCTAGGCGATGTTTTTACCAAGGTCAGTGGCGTAGATTTACAATAGCCTGAAGGAAAGTAACTAGACCAAAGGTTATTTATGCATTGTACTTGTTTTATTATTTTTATTAGAATATTATCGAATTTATTAGTTTGTGAGTAGGTTTATAATATTGTGGGAAAAATTATACATTATACAAAAGGATCTTCTAATATTTTAGGTTTCCCTCAGATCCAATAACAAGAAACATTTGCTTTTCTCTTGTGGGAATTGAAGAGGGACAACATTTACCAAAGCACCCTGTGCTATGCTTAGACCATTTTGATCCACAGGAGATTTTGATTAAGGCAAACAATAGCAAATATTTAAGGCCTGGAGCCATCCCAAAATGTTACATCATATATTTTACAATCAATCTGTTGATGGAAGGTAATTATTATAGACTAATACATTCAATATTGTTAACGTTGTTTTGTATATTTACGAATCTTCGTAAACTTTAGTTCTTGATTTAAAAACACATCATTTTTTGGTGTAGGTCTATCTAATAACGTTTGAGCTTTTATGTTTAAAACAAGTACATCTTTTGACCTATTCATTTTTTAACTTAATTAATGTAACTGTATTTTTAGCTCTGACTCCACTTTACTTGAGACTCCCCTAGGAAAGTGAAAGGGTATGTAATTAATATGGTCTTACAAAATCAGCAAAAGTTTTCTAAAGGTTTTCACATATTTATTTTTTTAATTTAATTAACTTTTAGGGATGAAGACATATCCATGGATAATTGGGTGTATGATTTATCGAAAAATTTGACCACAGCGAGCGCTGCAATCAATTTAGCTGTCCCCAAAATATATTTTGCAACATGCCAATACAATTTTTCGAAATTTTGAAAGATAATGCTTCATTCTGCGATTTTCTGAAAAAAAACAAATTTGACAGCTAAAAAGTCACGTGATCATCCTTATACAGGGTGCCACAGATTCAGCATGCATGGGGATCTTGAAACCGGAAGAGATACAAAGTCGGTTAAATTATTGAAAAGTTGCGCATTTAGGTGCCTAACAACATGCCGTTTAGAAAGTTGTAATCTCCGAGTACTTCCGAGATATCCGAAAACCGAAATTTGCCGATTTCGTTTTTATTTTTTTCTGACGTTATTTAAAGAGATATGGAAAATAAAAGACACTTTTCATGGCCACTCTACAAAACAGCGTTGAGAGATTTTGTAGACGTTTCGTTTTCAAACCATCATCAACTTTATTTTTTAAATACGGCACTCAATTGTTCATTGCATTTTTTTGAAGCAGTTATAATCCCAATTACAATGATGTATAACACTTAATATTTTTCTGTTAAATAAACATATTTTTCATAAGAGACAATGAGTTAGACAAGGAACGCACAACATTTCTTATAGGGGCGTTTCATATTTCTTAAAAAAATATTAAGTGTTATACATTTTTGTTATTGGGATAATAAGGGGTTCAAAAAAATGAAATAAAAAAACCAGGTCCGTATTTAAATAAATAAAGTTGATGATGATTTAACGAAAACGAAACGTCGTGCGGAAAATCTCTTAACTCTGTTTTGTAGAGCTTAAAAAGTGACCACGAGAAAGTATCTTTTGTTTTTCATATCTCTTTAAATAACGTCAGAAAAATAAAAACGAAATCGGCAAATTTCGTTTTTTTTCGAATATCTCCGAAAGTACTCGGAATTATGCAACTTTCTAAAGTGGATATGGTTAGTTACGTAAATACACAACTTTGCCATAATTTAACCGACTTCATATCTCTTACGGTATCCGAGATCCCCATGCATGCACTCGAATCTGTGGCACCCTGTATACATTATTTGGCATTATTTTTCAAACAAAACTTTTGGCAAAAAAAATTACCTGAATTAATTGGGGAAAAATTTTCCCATTTGATGCGGACTTTATGGACACTGTATATTATCTTAGGAATAAGTAGATAATTTTTTATTTTGCCTTATATCTAATATTTTATGTTATTTTTTGTGTACCGTATATAATAAAAGTATCCCCAGTTTTTGTCTTTTTTATTAATTTGTGCCCACATTATTCTTAATTTATAGGAGAAAAGTAATTTTGTTTAAATAACAATATACCAAAAATATTTTATGTTTTTTGAATAAAATATTTTCTAACTATTTATGTTGCTAATCAATATTTTTTAATAAACTAAAATTAAAAGGATCACCATCATTAGAACGATTTAAAAATTAATATTTTTAATAAATTTATATCTAATCGAAACTTCTAACATAAACCATACGTCACTGGTCGAAACTGCAAGGCTCCGTACAATGTTGCCTTGATCAGTCCTAATTTATCTTCTATCCTTTTTCCCCTTATATGATTTTATTGATAATGTCTGGGACAAAACAAAGTGTCACTTATGAATGAAATGTTAAGTCTTTTCTTTCTTTCGTCTGAGGTATTTTGTGTACTTCAGTAACTAATGAGCCTTCGGCCGAGTATGTCGCTCTTCCTTAAAAAAATTTACGTCAAAATACGGATTTCTAATATCTTTGACTACTTGATAAATTTATTGTTTTAAATGCATCACATAGTCGAAATACAGGTAAATACAGTGATAGAAGGATTGTGACGGCCATTCAAGGAGAACGAAGATTCATTAGTAATGATGAACCTGTCGTCTCTATTAGCACTTTTTATCATGTCCTCACAAAACACCATACATCTTATCTGATCTTCCGGAAATTTTTTTTGAGTTTTTCGCAATTTATAACAATGATATTTGTTACGTTTTAAGATATTCCGAACGGTTCGTGCATTCATATCAAGTTCTTCGGCAATTTGGGTACGGTACTATTACAAGAAAATTTATTTCCGCTAAGCTACAGACATCAGACTCCCGATTTGCCCGTTCTTCGGTAATTTGAGGAACAGGTTACTCTTCATTATTATCAGTGCATTTTCTACAATATTTCGGACAACCGGTTGTCTCAAATTGTTTAATAATTTCCGAAATTCTAGTTTTTGAAGGAATAGGTTGATTTTCATACGCGAATGCAAATCTATCTATTATTTCGTTTAAACTATTGCCCGAATAGTACCACTTAATAATCTGCACCTTTGTTCCCTTGAATAAACTACCATTTTAAATAAGAAATTATGGCGGGCGAGTCGCAGAAATAAAACCAGTTTTCTCGATACTTACGCATCAACCGCCGGCGTAAAATAAATCAAATAAATCAAATATGCGCGAAACGACTAGTGCTGGGGATGTTTATCGATGTTTTTAAAACATCGATGTTTTGTTACCGATGTTCGATGTTTTTGACATTGATGTTAGATGTCACAAACATCGATGTCGACATCGATGTTTACCTTTCGATGTTCAGTATTATTAAAAAAGGTTTTAAACCTATATTTTTTTAGCTCCAAAAATAAATTTTAATTTTTTGAGTGGTAGTATTTGATGAAGTTGCTTAAAACTAGAAATAAGGGGACGTCCATAAATTACGTGAGACATTTTTCAGGATTTTTGGACCCCCGTGAGATTTCGTAAGATTTTTCTCAACTCTCTCCCCTCCTCAAACCTCACGTATATATATATATATATATATATATATATATATATATATATATATATATATTTTATATATATATATATATATTATTTTCAGATGTTTAAAAGGGTAACTGTTACTCTCCAGGGTGTCTACGGCCTACATCGGTGTGACCATCCTCAACAAGTGAAACACGTGTAATCATGCGGGCTGGGGTTATCCATATATTTGGAGGCCTCGTAATTTTAAACAACCAACCTAGTAATCATACCTACCAGGATATTTTATTTTTCTTTCATTTATTAAGGAGCCCTATGCCCAAAGAATTTTATTTATTTTTTTATTAGTTATAAAAATTATATTTATTTATTATATATATATATATATATATATATATATATATATATATATATATATATATATATATATATATATATATATATATATATATATATATATATATAATCTAAAATAAAAACGTATGTTTGAAAAAGCCAGTGACAAGTCCATGTAAAAGGCACCTTGTCTATCAAAGCCAGTATTATTGTTTTAAGATAACATTTTGTTATTACTTTGCTTTATTTGGCCTATATTTTCTAAATAATTTCAGGAGCAAGATGAATTGGAGAGGAAGGAAGAGGAAAAAATCAACAAACGTGTTTATGGTAACTGGAAAAAACTAATAAAGGGGCTGTTAATAAGAGAACGCTTAAAAGCTAAGTATGACTTTGGAGAAACCTCAGCTAAGAACACCAAAGCTAAAAAGATGAATAAATACAAGTAAAAATAATGCAGTGGTTGTAATTTATAAGAGAAAACTTTTATTTGAGAATTTTATGATAAGTTTATGTCAGTAATATATATTTTAATGACGTTTAATTATATTTTGATTATATTAATGGTCTAAAATTATAGCCTTTATTTGTTCTTTACCTAACAAAAAATTACAGTCCACATTACTCCAGGAGGGACCACTTCGGTCCAAGTTTTAGCGTATAGACTTGTTCACCTACAGAATCAATTGACTCTTCTATTTAGAATCACCTAGAAGAAAATTTAAAAATAATCTTAAAAAGTTATCGTTTTGATGACAAGGTTGGTCATCGTTTTCAAAATGTAAATTAATCAATAATTAAATTTATGTTAACTTTGTTTAAAAATCTTTGGCAATTTTAAGAAGTTTTTTTTAATTTCTAACATAATATCGGAAATGACAGAATATTTTGTTGTGACAGGTACATTTATTCTTTACATAAATAAGAATGGTAATATTTAATCGATTTTAAGCAAATACAACTAAGTCTTTTACCACCATCGAAAATTGTTATTTCTCATAGAGGGGAGGGGACATGTTGGATCCTTAGTGACAGCCATCGTCAGCCTGGACACAACATAATTTATATAAAGTAGTTAAGAGTGTTTCAATAAAGTGGACTTGCCCAAAAGTCAATCTAGAAGTAAAATTATTTAAAAAATTCAAAGCAACAACTGTTATGGAAGATAAAATATAGATTTGTTATGATTTTTTAATGTTACTCCTCCTTAAGTTTTCGTTGATAAAATACTAGAAGCGTTTAACTTTGGTCCATGGTTATTATTATATCCTGTGTCCTGGAAAATGTGGCAAATCTCCTGGATATAAAAAAACACGTCAAAACAATACTACAAGTTTATATAACCTTTTTCGTATAGGGCTCTCTTCTTAGATATTAGCTTCCAAATATCTCCAATGGAATCAAGGTTTTTAGACATAGTTATTAAACCACCAGGTATATTCCAATTTTATTTTAATAAGATGTAATACCAAGTAAGGCTCTTTAAATTGCCATCAAAGGAAATGTGAGTTCATCGGCGCAGCCAGAAAATCTGTTTGGGGGGACAACTTGAAGCGTCCAAAATTTTGCTATTTTCTAACGGGATGTGGGACAAATTTTGCAGCAAAAACTAATAATTTTGCTATATTAAATACAGTACATCATATATTAAATATAACATAATGAAATAATTGAAATACTTATAATAAAACTAGGAACCAAATTTTTTCGTTACTATAAAAATAAAAAACAAATACTATTTGCTAACAAAAAAAACTAAATCATAATATTGAGAATCTTTTTTTTTGCCAGTTCATTTAAAACTTCTAGGGGAGATACCTCCATTTTCTGGTAAATGAACAATTGAGCCAAACCATACCCAGTCGTATTTCGGAGGTACCTCTTTAAAAGTTTTAAATTTGAAAAAGACTTTTCGGGGGTACTTGTAGTAACAGGTAAAGTTTTAAAAATACATACATACTTGGATTCTACATAATATTCTAAGCATTTTGCCTATTCATGTTCCCATACCTAAAGTTGACAGTTTTTTAATTGGTTTTTGATTTTTGATTTTGATTCACTTTTAGAGTGTAGGTCATAATTATTTATCCCGGTTGCCAAATTTTCAGAATTATCCATTGTTTAGTTCTCCATAAACGTCTAATGCACCAATCCACCGTGGGACATCCTGTATAAGAATTTTTTAAAAACCCTTACCACTTAATCATAACTTTTTAACCCTCCCTTGTATTAGACTAATATTAATTTGATCGTGGTTGTTATGTGTCCGAGGTATTACTTTCCGTAGTATTTTCGATTTTTCGCTACACTATTTATTTAAGTACTAGTATTTGACTGAAGTATACCTAAATATATACATAGGTCATAGGTCTCTACTTAAAATTGGTCAAGTTTGTGTCAGCATCAGATTATAGGCGTGTTGTTAAATTCATCAGATGGTTTAGCGCTGAAATCTATCGTGACGTCACACTAGATTACCGCTAGTTTTATCCTTGTCCATATACTACTAAAACAACGGCCATCTTTCTTTAGCGCTGTTCCATCAATTAATTTAAAAACGGCTTGATGAAACAGCGATTAGTGCGCACGATTCATCGATGAATTTAACAACACGCCTTATATTATTTATTATTTTACTAATAAAGGTCTAATAAAAAAAGAGGATTGAAAAAGTATATGCTTGAAAAAGAAGAAGATATTTTTAAACAATAGTAATAATTAACTGAAAGTTGGTATTTGCGCTTCCAATAATATAAAAAAAACTAAAAAACAAGAAAACCTAAAAATATAGCGGTAGTTCTCCCTTGGATTTGCTTTTCGTATTTGTAATTTTATAAAGAACATTCAACTTGGTACAGACCTTTTTTGAACGAGCTGTATTTTTAAAAGGTACAATAGTTTTAATTCTCCTTATTGTTAAGAATTTGTACACTTTCTTCTTACTTCCCTCAAACAATCCCTGTTCTAGCTCTTTAAACTGTAAGCGTATTTACTTGCACTTATTAATAATATTGCTTTGATTTGCCGCGATTGCCATCATTTTGAGCGCCATCGAATGCGGCATCAATAGAAATGTGTCAGATAGAGATGTGTTCCTGAGTCGAATATTTTTTTGATGTTGCTAACACATTAAGCATAAGATCTATGTATTTAAATTATATTTAGTAAAGTGTACTGTTAACTGCTGAGTCTGGATCTGGATAACGTTTTTTTTTTTATTTTTATATGTAATTAAATTTTATTTTACAAAATTTGATAGCTTGGGGGGTGACCCGGGCCCCCTGCCCCCCTCTGGCTGCGCCACTGTGTGAGTTACTCACATCGGCAGGGACAGACTAGCTTTGCTTTTTTACGCCCTGTATTGATAAGAACCTTGGACAATATTTTTGACAGACCTTTAACTATTGACTACAAATTAACATACAGCTTCTTTGCTGCCCCAGGTCACCAAATGTATGCTGCCACGCACCTTCTGACACTACAACCCAGCTAACTAAGAGATTACTTTTCCTAATCTTAGAATTTCGCTTGCTTTTCTTCTCACGAAATATGTCACAAACTACCGAAAACTGGGCATTGAGGTCTATGTTTCCATTCTTATTCTTAAAAAAAACTCGTGATCAAAAACATCAATCAAAACTTTTGTACCTATTCTTTTCTACCCTTAACTTTTAAAAACAAAATTATTTCTGTCACTAGAAAAAAACTTTTTGCTCAATATTTTTCTAACTGTTGCGTCTGTTCTTTATAAAGTGTTTAAAATCACATTAAAGGTCCAGCAGATTAAGCGCATTGTTTTTTTCCTAACACCAACAAATCGTCTGGACTGAATGGCATACCAGCAATAGCTTTAAAAATCGTGTTCCAAAACTTACCTATTTTATCTCCTATCTTCCTTGGAGAGCTGGATTGTGCAGCTTATTTCCATGAAAAGATCTACAACTTTTAATATATGTATGTCTCTTTTCTTAGTTGTGTGCGCAGCAACGAACTCAAGGACTAGAATTAACGCAACGCCAGTGTGTAGGCAGGGTATTTGGTATGATGATCTGTTTCTTTTTGTTTTGGAAAAACGTAAACAGATTGCCAGATCTCAAAAACCAAAATCAGGAAATTACCTTGAAAATGTAACAAAATTATTCAAAAATATTGGTTTTTGTGTTAATATAGGCAACATCGATTTAAATGTGAACATTTATTAATTTGACAGTTCCAAGCACCGGCAACAAGGTTATTTTGGACAGCTGCTGCATTCGTTTAATAAAAAATGATAGATCAGGTGTTGTACCGCACTTCAATGTCATTTTATCTCTTTCTAGTAGGTTGTATTATTCAATAACACGTTTTGTAAACTGACTTGATCAACATCAACCGAATTCAGCATCTAAAGTAAATGTCATATCTGTCTGTCACTTCAGATAATAAACAAAAATAGTTTTCCGGCTTTGAAAATAATTTTTAACAATAAAGAATCATCGATTTATAAAAATGTAATTTATGGTGCAATGCCATAAACATTGAAAAAGTTATTAAGTATTTCCGGAGTTATGTTATTCGGTGTCTTTAATCAATGCCACCGTTGCAGTGTTTACAAGAACTATCCCTCCTTGCCCCCTGAATATATTAATGCCAAACAAGGTTTGTTTACTTTATTTCTATCCAAGAATTCGTTGGTGCGCAGTATTCGAACAATTCATTAGTTTCCAAATTTTAAAGCATTTAGAAAAACACAAATTATACACGACAGACAGTACGAATTTCCACAGCAGATCCTAATTTGACTTGAAGAATCACAGATCGTTTCTCTTGACATATCTTAAGTCTTTGACCAGGCCTGGCATAGTGCGCTCCTAAGCACTCTTTTTTTTACGAATCTTCACTTAAACTTTGTTTAAGGCAGTCCAGTTTCTTTTTAAATCCACATGTACCAGTTCTTTGGTTAACTTCTAGCTTTAACTAAATTAATGCTGGAGTACCCTAGGGCTTTGTACTGACACCGACTTCATTTCTTCTTAACGGTTTTCTTTCTTCCGTCATCAATATCATTCATGGTTTTGATGAAAATAATATTCACTCTAATATTCAGTTTTTCAAGTAAGTCTAAGTCTAATTTGGAAAACAGGCACAGATATCTCTTTCACAGATCCTTTAAATAAAACCTCAAAAACACAGTCATGTTCTTTGCCACGAAAAATGCCTGCCAAAAACTCATCCTTATGAGCGACTTGCTTCTGCGAAACAAAATGTCACTTGACCTTGTGGTTGTTACTTTCAAAAATGACTCTAATTATCACATACTAATATTCTTAGCCATGGCAGCTTCGAAAAAGCTTAGATTCATCTTTCGGTCCAGAAATAGGTTTATTTGGTATACTCTGTACGTATCCCAAATTAGGCCTTTACTGGAATACTGTTCCCATATCTGAGGAATGACTCTTCCCACAACTCTTAGCATTCTTCATTCCATCCAGAGCAGTGCCGCTTACCTTATTAATAACCCCTTTTACAAGAAAGCTAGTTCCCCTTTCTTATCGACGAGCTGTAGGGCACTTGTCGCTCTTTGCAGTTCGCTTCTGATAGAGCCACTCGAGGTGCCACGATCTCTATACAGCCCATCTGAAGAGGCTGCGAATATTTAACCTTCTTGGTTTCTTCATCTCTAGACTTTCCATGTTGTTAAACCTGCTGACCCCATTTAAGTACTATTGCCTGCTCTTGGTATTTCAAATTAAGCCGAAGCATAAGATTCTTTTACATTGGCGCCTTTATATAAAAAAAGTCAATTTTATGTTTTTACGGGTTAACATTTATATTAACGTGGCATCTGTTATCAGACATGTTTAAATACTCCTTTGCATCTGGAAGTAGGGAACTCGGCTACTGGCTATGTGAAGACTCAAAAAGCGACATCTAGTGTTATTTATCCGCGAAACCATTAGCTACTATTAGCAAATTTGTATATTACCGGATACGATACAAAATAGCAGAGTTACTTATTATTTGATTGAAAGATGTTATTTACATAAAATTAATAAGTTGTGCATATTTTACCATATAAATGGTAAGAATAATATTTAAGTTAATAAAAATTCATCGTTTTCAAATTAGAATTAGAGGTTATAGGAATTAATAGTGCTATTTATATTACAAATTACAAAAATTATAGTCATAGAGATGGAGCCGACATCGGTGATATGGAATTTCTCCATTCAAATGTGTTACAAGAGTTATAATCCCTCGCAGGCTGTTACCGTAGTACCATCGATGCTTGAAAATATGTCAGGTTAGAAGGTATTTACATATCCCAACAAAATCCCAAAGGCGGATACGTGGGTACATTCAAAGGGGTGACGGACAGGGGTAAAAATTTGAATGGCATTTCTTTGCAATGTGTTTATTTGAGGCCAAAAGTTACAACTCTCGCAAGCGGACACACGGGTAAATACAAAGAGGGTGGCAAACGGGGGTAAAAATTTGAGTGGCAAATTTTTTTTGTGAAGGTCGTCATCAATAATATTTTTAAAAATATATCAGGTGAGTTAGTAGGTATTCACATTATCAAACAAAATCCCAAAAAGCGGAAACGTGGATAGACACAAAGAGGGGGACGGGACATTTATTCTGGCAAAAATAAGAATTGTTAACAAAACACAGTACAAAACATTTATTATGTGGGATATAAGATATTCTTAAAAAAAAAGTTGAGATCAGAACAAGTATTTTAGTTAGTACATCCTAATGATGACTCTCTTTCTATACAAGTAATTTTTGATTGGGTTTGAAAAGTCCACCATGCCTAGGTCATGATGGGCTTTTCAAACCCAATCAAAAATTACTTGTATAGAAAGAGAGTCATCATTAGGATGAACTAACTAAAATACTTGTTCTGATCTCAACTTTTTTTAAAGAATATCTTATATCCCACATAATAAATGTCTTTTAATATTTTGTACTGTGTTCATTCAATGCAATGGAGAAATGACATATCACAGATGACGGACTTTCACGCAAAATTCTTACCCCTATCCGGTGTCCTCTTAGTGTCTATCCACGTTTCCGCCTTTTGGGATTTTGTTTGGTAATGTAAATACCTACTCACCTGACATATTTTTAAACATATCAACCAAATTTTAATAAATTTTACTTCTCGATTGACTTTTGGGCAAGTCCACTTCATTAAAATCCTCTTAACTACTTTATATACATTATGCTGTGCTGAAGATGGTCGTCACTAAGGTTTATATTAGAAATAACAGTTTTCGATAGTGGTAAAAGACGTAGTTTTATTTGCTTAAAATAGCTGAACTATTACAATTCTTATTTTTGCCAGAATAAATGTCCCGTCCCCCTCTTTGTGTCTATCCACGTTTCCGCTTTTTGGGATTTTGTTTGATAATGTGAATACCTACTAACTCACCTGATATATTTTTAAAAATATTATTGATGACGTACTTTACAAAAAAAATTTGCCACTCAAATTTTTACCCCCGTTTGCCACCCTCTTTGTATTTACCCGTGTGTCCGCTTGCGAGAGATTGTAACTTTTGGCCTCAAATAAACACATTGCAAAGAAATGCCATTCCAAATTTTTACCCCTGTCCGTCACCCCCTTTGAATGTACCCACGTATCCGCCTTTGGGGATTTTGTTGGGATATGTAAATACCTTCTAACCTGACATATTTTCAAGCATCGATGGTACTACGGTAACAGCCTGCGAGGGATTATAACTCTTGTAACACATTTGAATGGAGAAATTCCATATCACCGATGTCGGCTCCATCTCTATGACTATAATTTTTGTAATTTGTAATATAAATAGCACTATTAATTCCTATAACCTCTAATTCTAATTTGAAAACGATGAATTTTTATTAACTTAAATATTATTCTTACCATTTATATGGTAAAATTTGCACAACTTATTAATTTTATGTAAATAACATCTTTCAATCAAATAATAAGTAACTCTGCTATTTTGTATCGTATCCGGTAATATACAAATTTGCTAATAGTAGCTAATGGTTTCGCGGATAAATAACACTAGATGTCGCTTTTTGAGTCTTCACATAGCCAGTAGCCGAGTTCCCTACTTCCAGATGCAAAGGAGTATTTAAACATGTCTGATAACAGATGCCACGTTAATATAAATGTTAACCCGTAAAAACATAAAATTGACTTTTTTTATATAAAGGCGCCAATGTAAAAGAATCTTATGCTTCGGCTTAATTTGAAATACCAAGAGCAGGCAATAGTACTTAAATGGGGTCAGCAGGTTTAACAACATGGAAAGTCTAGAGATGAAGAAACCAAGAAAGTTAAATATTCGCAGCCTCTTCAGATGGGCTGTATAGAGATCGTGGCACCTCGAGTGGCTCTATCAGAAGCGAACTGCAAAGAGCGACAAGTGCCCTACAGCTCGTCGATAAGAAAGGGGAACTAGCTTTCTTGTAAAAGGGGTTATTAATAAGGTAAGCGGCACTGCTCTGGATGGAATGAAGAATGCTAAGAGTTGTGGGAAGAGTCATTCCTCAGACATGGGAACAGTATTCCAGTAAAGGCCTAATTTGGGATACGTACAGAGTATACCAAATAAACCTATTTCTGGACCGAAAGATGAATCTAAGCTTTTTCGAAGCTGCCATGGCTAAGAATATTAGTATGTGATAATTAGAGTCATTTTTGAAAGTAACAACCACAAGGTCAAGTGACATTTTGTTTCGCAGAAGCAAGTCGCTCATAAGGATGAGTTTTTGGCAGGCATTTTTCGTGGCAAAGAACATGACTGTGTTTTTGAGGTTTTATTTAAAGGATCTGTGAAAGAGATATCTGTGCCTGTTTTCCAAATTAGACTTAGACTTACTTGAAAAACTGAATATTAGAGTGAATATTATTTTCATCAAAACCATGAATGATATTGATGACGGAAGAAAGAAAACCGTTAAGAAGAAATGAAGTCGGTGTCAGTACAAAGCCCTAGGGTACTCCAGCATTAATTTAGTTAAAGCTAGAAGTTAACCAAAGAACTGGTACATGTGGATTTAAAAAGAAACTGGACTGCCTTAAACAAAGTTTAAGTGAAGATTCGTAAAAAAAAGAGTGCTTAGGAGCGCACTATGCCAGGCCTGGTCAAAGACTTAAGATATGTCAAGAGAAACGATCTGTGATTCTTCAAGTCAAATTAGGATCTGCTGTGGAAATTCGTACTGTCTGTCGTGTATAATTTTGTGTTTTTCTAAATGCTTTAAAATTTGGAAACTAATGAATTGTTCGAATACTGCGCACCAACGAATTCTTGGATAGAAATAAAGTAAACAAACCTTGTTTGGCATTAATATATTCAGGGGGCAAGGAGGGATAGTTCTTGTAAACACTGCAACGGTGGCATTGATTAAAGACACCGAATAACATAACTCCGGAAATACTTAATAACTTTTTCAATGTTTATGGCATTGCACCATAAATTACATTTTTATAAATCGATGATTCTTTATTGTTAAAAATTATTTTCAAAGCCGGAAAACTATTTTTATTTATTATCTGAAGTGACAGACAGATATGACATTTACTTTAGATGCTGAATTCGGTTGATGTTGATCAAGTCAGTTTACAAAACGTGTTATTGAATAATACAACCTACTAGAAAGAGATAAAATGACATTGAAGTGCGGTACAACACCTGATCTATCATTTTTTATTAAACGAATGCAGCAGCTGTCCAAAATAACCTTGTTGCCGGTGCTTGGAACTGTCAAATTAATAAATGTTCACATTTAAATCGATGTTGCCTATATTAACACAAAAACCAATATTTTTGAATAATTTTGTTACATTTTCAAGGTAATTTCCTGATTTTGGTTTTTGAGATCTGGCAATCTGTTTACGTTTTTCCAAAACAAAAAGAAACAGATCATCATACCAAATACCCTGCCTACACACTGGCGTTGCGTTAATTCTAGTCCTTGAGTTCGTTGCTGCGCACACAACTAAGAAAAGAGACATACATATATTAAAAGTTGTAGATCTTTTCATGGAAATAAGCTGCACAATCCAGCTCTCCAAGGAAGATAGGAGATAAAATAGCTAAGTTTTGGAACACAATTTGCCATTCAGTCCAGACGATTTGTTGGTATTAGGAAAAAAACAATGCGCTTAATCTGCTGGACCTTTAATGTGATTTTAAACACTTTATAAAGAACAGACGCAACAGTTAGAAAAAATAATTAAAAGAAGGATCCAGGGTAGAACGGACAGCAAATTATTGAGCAAAAAGTTTTTTTCTAGTGACAGAAATAATTTTGTTTTTAAAAGTTAAGGGTAGAAAAGAATAGGTACAAAAGTTTTGATTGATGTTTTTGACAAAGGAACAAAAGGATTTACAACCATTTGTACAAAAGAGGACTTTGATTTTTATGCGATTGTTAAAAAAATCTTTGCCATCTAAGATATTTTGATTGTATTGGTTTTTTGCTTGGATGCTAGCTTGTCCCTCTATAGGAGTGAAATTTACAATAAACTTTTTCTAAGCTTGTGCTTTTAAAAGAATAGGTTCATCACAGGATTAAGAAAACCACGGTTAACGGTTTAATGATCAAGAGTTTTTTTTAAGAATGGAAACATAGACCTCAATGCCCAGTTGAATTTTTTCGGTAGTTTGTGACATATTTCGTGAGAAGAAAAGCAAGCGAAATTCTAAGATTAGGAAAAGTAATCTCTTAGTTAGCTGGGTTGTAGTGTCAGAAGGTGCGTGGCAGCATACATTTGGTGACCTGGGGCAGCAAAGAAGCTGTATGTTAATTTGTAGTCAATAGTTAAAGGTCTGTCAAAAATATTGTCCAAGGTTCTTATCAATACAGGGCGTAAAAAAGCAAAACTAGTCTGTCCCTGCCGATGTGAGTAACTCACACAGTGGCGCAGCCAGAGGGGGGCAGGGGGCCCGGGTCACCCCCCAAGCTATCAAATTTTGGGTTTGAAAAGTCCACCATGCCTAGGTCATGATGGGCTTTATAGGCTGAGATAAATTAATAATAATAATTATAAATTTAACTGAATTGGTTATATGCCTCAGCACATACAGAACTACACTATTTACCATTCATTGGAAAAATGGAAAAATGCGATATTACCGATGACGGCCTTTTGCCCAAATTTTTACCCGTCTGCCAGACTTTGTATCCACCAGTTTGGTATTTTGTCTGTTTAGATGAATTCCTACCTACCTAAGATACTTTCAAGCATATCATCGATTTTTGCGAATCTAGGGGAACAAAACTATGACACCTCATAGTTACAGAATAAAATGTTAGTATAATCCTTTTAAGACAAACTATATATCCTTACATAATCTATAAAATGTATATAGGGCCTCTATTAAATACCATGCAGGCGAATCTTAGAATTAAAAGTGGGCAAGTAGTCCGTCTGCTATCAGTTATTGTTTTGATGTCTAAGCGGATAGTTATTATTACGTTGTCATTGGCTAGTTAATATTACATTGTCATTACGTATAGTGAATTTGTTTTCAATGCAGAATCTACCTGTATGTATGTATTCTATGTTAATATGGAATAAGCTAAATTTTTTATATTTTACTTGTAATGTACTCTACTAAACTCCAAAATTTTGCCTGCCCCAAAGTGCCTCTGATTTTGCTATACTTTGTTTTATAGTAGAAGCTTGTTCGAAATATGAGTTAGGGAATCGGACAAAGACAATTAAAATTTGAAGTTGGTTTCTTGTATTTTAAACCACTTTAATCTTGAAGGCCCTTAAGGTAAGATGGAAGGTATTATTATAGACAAATAGTAAATAATAACAAAGAAATTTCAGTAGAGTGTGTTGAGTTTAGAAATAAAAATCATCATATGGCAAATTAACACAATGGAACTGTGGTGTACTTCTCATGGCAGGATCGCCATGTGGTGTACTTCTGCTTTGTACTTGGTTCGTAGTATCTGGTACACGTCAAGAAGTCAAACAAGAGACTTTGTATAAAACATACTTTAATATAAAAATAGAAAAATAGTATAAACTTATCTTACTGCATCGAAATGCATCTAAATATATCTAATTATATCTAATCGTATCTAATCTTAATGTGTATAAATCAAGTTATTATATATATATTTAAACATTAAACAAACATCATTTAATATACACAGTTTACAATAATATATCAGTATTGTTATATAAACTAATATTTAAATAATAACATAACATAAAATACCTGTTAGCCTTCACGGTCAATGGCTTTGATACGTGCAATAGATTGATGACCTAACAAGTACTAGGGACTAACCTTTCAAGATTATATCTCTAGCCTTTTGCCATGAATCCATTACACCTTCCCCGCAAAAGTTGAAAAAAAATGTTTTCTGAACTTTTTTTTTCCATTCTGCTATCTTATATACTATGTACAATTTAAGACTTAAAAATAAGGTTTAATAATATTTTTATGTACCTCCTTAGGCTTATTATTTACATTTAAAACTACATTGGGATTCTTAATATCTAAAATTTTAAATGGACCTTTAAACAAAGGTGCTAATTTATTTTCTACATTTTTGTTTTCTATTAGGACCATGTCTCCGATTTTATAATTATAGCTATTGCATCTTTTATTGGAGTTTATACGCTTAGTTTTTGAGACAATTAAGTTATTTCTTGCGTCATTCCACGCAGTCTGCAATCTAAATTTTAACTCAAATGGGTAATCGTCAAAATTATAAATAGGATCGATTGGATTAGTAAGGTTTGACGGGATTTTGCTTATTTTACCAAGTACAAGCTCGTATGGTGTATAGCGTGTTGAGGTGTTTACCGTGTTGTTATATGAAAAACACCAATACGATACCCAATCGCTCCAATTACTTTCTTTATATTTCGACAATTGCATACGCAAATACGCACCCAAATGTTTATGTGAGTTTTCCAGACCTCCAAGCGTTTCATGATGGTATGCTGTAGAATTTAACTGTTGGATCCCTAATAGTTTACAAGCTTCTTTAAACGTGCTAGACATAACTTCCAAACCTTGGTCCGTTAGAATTTCACAAGGTATCCCATATCGTAGTATAAAATTTTCTACGAATGCCTTTGCTACTGTTTTAGCTTCCTTATCCTCTATTGGATATCCTTCCACAAACTTTGTTAAGTCGCACTGAAGCATCAAAATGTATTTTTTATTTTGGCTATCCTCAGGTAGAGGGCCTACAAGGTCAAGTACAACCTTTTCCAATGCCGATTTAGCCGTACTTGTTATTACCATTGGTACCTTCTTCGGATTTGAATGCTTATACCTTTGGCAATTATCACAGTTTTTGACAAAGTGGCTTACGTCTCCTTTGAGACCTGCCCAAAAATATCGTTTCCTTATATTGTTGTACATGCGTTGTACACCCGCATGACCACCTGTCTTAATTTTTTATCTGTTATACGTTCCGCATCCCGAACTATATTTATTTTTATAGTCAGTTCTAACATATGCGATTTACATTTACTTAGTAAATTTAAAAATTCTGCACTTTCTGCATTTCTTAATATAAATATTTCCGGAATATTATTTTCTATGCACCATTTGTCCAGATGTCTCAACGATGTACCTAAGTCATACGCTGATCGACTGTTCTGGTAAAAATACATAGTTTGTGAATTCACATTGTAAATAAAATTATCACAGTACTGGTAAAATTGCAATTTTTTAAGTTTTGCAAACTCTGTTTTAGACACTACTTTTAATTCAATCGTGTCATTGGGACGTTTTAAAACCTCGGCTACAACAGGGTGATCAAGCCTATCGCCTCCGGTCTGTACGTCTTTTGTCTCCACAGTTGTGGTTAGTTCTGGTTTTGACACAAAACCCGCTCTATTTCTAACTTGAGCTCTAGTTAACACATTCACACTCTCACATATTTTTTCATTCATTCCTTTTAAGTCTTTAGATTCGATAACTATACGCGATAGTGCGTCTGCTGTCACATTTTCTGAACCTTTGACATAATGTACCGTAAAATCGTACTCTTCTAATATTAACCTAAATTTCGTTAACCTGCTTGACGGATTTGTCAAATTAAATAAATAAATTAACGGACGATGGTCGGTTAAAATTTTAAACTTTCTGGCATAGAGATATGGCCTGAAATGCTTTACTGCCCATGTTATCCCGAGCAATTCTCTCTCTACCGTCGCATAAAGCCTTTCTGCCTTATTTAATGTTCTGGAAGCAAAGGCGACCGGTCTGTCATTTGAATTTGACAAAACCGCACCTAATGCGTATCCGCTAGCATCTGTTCTGAGCACAAACTCGTTTTCTTCTGAAAAATCTGGACATTGTAACAAGGGAGGCTTTGCCAACGCCTGCCTTAGTGTTTCGAATGCATGTTTACACTCGTCTGTCCACTGAAAAGTTTTGCCTTTACGACTCAGACTATTTAACGGTTGGGCTATTTCTGCAAAATTCCTAATGAACTTCCTATAGTAATTAGCAAATGCGACAAATCGCTTTACCTCCTCCGTAGTTTTTGGAACTGGATAATCGACCATAGCTCGAATTTTTTCTGGGTCTGGTGAAACACCATCTTTAAGAATTCGCATTTTCTCGGATTAAGCTTTAAGTTTGCTTTCCTGAGTCTCTGAAAAACTTTTAGCAAATTCCTGTTATGGTTTTGTAAAGAGTTACCAAAGACAATTAGATCGTCTAAGTAGACAAAGCATGATTCATAGTTTAATCCAGCCATTGTCACTGTCATGAGCCTGGAGAATGCACTTGGGCTAATTTGTATGGATTCATGGCAAAAGGCTAGAGATATAATCTTGAAAGGTTAGTCCCTAGTACTTGTTAGGTCATCAATCTATTGCGCGTATCAAAGCCATTGACCGTGAAGGCTAACAGGTATTTTATGTTATGTTATTATTTAAATATTAGTTTATATAACAATACTGATATATTATTGTAAACTGTGTATATTAAATGATGTTTGTTTAATGTTTAAATATATATATAATAACTTGATTTATACACATTAAGATTAGATACGATTAGATATAATTAGATATATTTAGATGCATTTCGATGCAGTAAGATAAGTTTATACTATTTTTCTATTTTTATATTAAAGTATGTTTTATACAAAGTCTCTTGTTTGACTTCTTGACGTGTACCAGATACTACGAACCAAGTACAAAGCAGAAGTACACCACATGGCGATCCTGCCATGAGAAGTACACCACATGGCGATCCTACCAGTTACATGTTGAGAAGTCAGGAAAAGTGCATACCGTCCAGTGATATGGTAAATAGACGCTAATATGGGCAAATCATCTTCCAAACATGCGGAAATTACTGACTCTGGAATAGTCAATTCAAATTTCATCGTGGAACAAGAAAGCATCCAAGTGCCTACCGATGTAAGAGTTCTACTATATATATTGACAGTTGTTGTTGTATTGTTGTTTCTACTAAAAATAAAGCAGACCTATCGAAAACAACTTAAGAAGAATCTCTCCAGAAGTATGTACTTCAAAACTCCAGCAGCAGAACCCAGCGTAGTTTGAGAAGTCCCAGAACCAGAACACTGAACAGCGTTGGACATAACCCCACAGCAAGGATCAACCCTCAACCCAGAACACAGACAGCAGTATAGTATGTAAGTTTATTAGGAAAAAATTTTTTTATTATTATTATTTGTATATTTTTTTTATGAACATTGTGTTAAAGTCTGCTCGACGCTCAAGTGCTCTCAGATAACATTTTATTAGTCTGAAAATTATTACTTTTTTAATTTTATTACAATATTATGGTATTTAATTCGCTAAAAAGCATATACGAGGACTCAGTTAAATTGTGCGACATTATAAAAAAAGAGCCAAAAGAACGCCGAATAGATTTAGTTAGAGTAAATAATTTAATTCTAGAAGTAGGGAAGTTAGAAAATAAGTTTCATAATGTACAAAAAGAGGTCCAAGCATCTGCTATTGACGACCCAAACATTAAAAATCATATTCAGATTATAATAAAGCTATTGAATCTCACCTTTTAAATCGCGTTCTCTCCTGAACGAAAGACTAAAAGATTTAGTTAAGGAAAATAACCCAACTGAACAATTAAAAATAATAGTAATACCGAGGAAATAAATATGGCGGAAAAATTTGATTTAAGAACAGCGGTATCTTTGTTACCATCTATGGATAGCACGGAAAATAGCACTAAACAGTTAATTGACGCAATTGAGTTATATAGCAGTCTTTTCGACAATAATGGGCAAACCTTAGTGATTAATTACGTTTTAAAAACAAAATTACCAAAAGGGAACCAATAATCTAAATAAAAACAACAGCTACACAAAATGTAATCAGAAACGAGGCCGGGGCCATTGCCATGGTCAAGGTCGAAGCAGACCGGCGAACCGGGTGTGCATTATTTATCGTCCGTTAATTTATTTATTTAATTTTAATAGTTATAGAATCTAAAGACTTAAAAGGAATGAATGAAAAAATATGTGAGAGTGTGAATGTGTTAACTAGAGCTCAAGTTAGAGATAGAGCGGGTTTTGTGTCAAAACCAGAACTAACCACAACTGTGGAGACAAAAGACGTACAGACCGGAGGCGATAGGCTTGATCACCATGTTGTAGCCGAGGTTTTAAAACGTCCCAATGACACGATTGAATTAAAAGTAGTGTCTAAAACAGAGTTTGCAAAACTTAAAAAATTGCAATTTTACCAGTACTGTGATAATTTTATTTACAATGTGAATTCACAAACTATGTATTTTTACCAGAACAGTCGATCAGCGTATGACTTAGGTACATCGTTGAGACATCTGGACAAATGGTGCATAGAAAATAATATTCCGGAAATATATATATTAAGAAATGCAGAAAGTGCAGAATTTTTAAATTTACTAAGTAAATACTACTTGACCTTGTAGGCCCTCTACCTGAGGATAGCCAAAATAAAAAATACATTTTGACGCTTCAGTGCGACTTAACAAAGTTTGTGGAAGGATATCCAATAGAGGATAAGGAAGCTAAAACAGTAGCAAAGGCATTCGTAGAAAATTTTATACTACGATATGGGATACCTTGTGAAATCCTAACGGACCAAGGTTTGGAAGTTATGTCTAGCACGTTTAAAGAAGCTTGTAAACTATTAGGGATCCAACAGTTAAATTCTACAGCATACCATCATGAAACGCTTGGAGGTCTGGAAAACTCACATAAACATTTGGGTGCGTATTTGCGTATGCAATTGTCAAAATATAAAGAAAGTAATTGGAGCGATTGGGTATCGTATTGGTGTTTTTCATATAACAACACGATAAAAACCTCAACACGCTATACACCATACGAGCTTGTATTTGGTAAAATAAGCAAAATCCCGTCAAACCTTACTAATCAAATCGATCCTATTTATAATTTTGAGGATTACCCATTTGAGTTAAAATTTAGATTGCAGACTGCGTGGAACGATGCAAGAAATAACTTAATTGTCTCAAAACTAAGCGTATAAACTCCAATAAAAGATGCAATAGCTATAATTATAAAATCGGAGACATGGTCCTAATAGAAAACAAAAATGTAGAAAATAAATTAGCACCTTTGTTTAAAGGTCCATTTAAAATTTTAGATATTAAGAATCCCAATGTAGTTTTAAATGTAAATAATAAGCCTAAGGAGGTACATAAAAATATTATTAAACCTTATTTTTAAGTCTTAAATTGTACATAGTATATAAGATAGCAGAATGGAAAAAAAAAGTTCAGAAAACATTTTTTTTTCAACTTTTGCGGGGAAGGTGTAATGGATTATGGTTGAAACAAAAGGCTAAGGATATAATCTTGAAAGGTTAGTCCCTAGTACTTGTTAGGTCATCAATCTATTGCACGTATCAAAGCCATTGACCGTGAAGGCTAACAGGTATATTATGTTATGTTATTATTTAAATATTAGTTTATATAACAATACTGATATATTATTGTAAACTGTGTATATTAAATGATGTTTGTTTAATGTTTTTTTTTTTTTTTTTTTTATATATATATATATATATATATATATATATATATATATATATATATATATATATATATATATATATATATATATATATATATATATATATATATATATATACAATATAATGAATATAATAAGATTAGATACGATTAGATATAATTAGATACATTTAGATGCATTTAGATGCAGTAAGATAAGTTATACTATTTTTCTATTTTTATATTAAAGTATGTTTTATACAAAGTCTCTTGTTTGACTTCTTGACGTGTACCAGATACTACGAACCAAGTACAAGCAGAAGTACACCACACCAAAAATCACTTGTTCTAACCGCTAGATCATTGGTTGACGAAGCAGTTTTTAATACTTTCAAGCAACAAAATATTCACGCTTACAGCAGACATTTTGCGTTTATAAAGAAAAGTAATTTAAAAAAGTTTGAAACATTAAAGCATAAAAATTCTGACTACTTACCCTCATTGGGGGAAGCTTTTTGTACAATTTTACGGATTTACAACTTCCAAATGAGGTAAAATTGGTTTTGTCACTGGGACCAAAATATGGCATTCCCCTTACACAAAAGGAAATACCTGTACCCACCATTATAAAAGATACAGAATACTGTATATCTTCATTAAATTTGGAAGAGGGCTTACGAAATGTTTTGAGAGTCAATACTGACACTATTTCCAACTTCTATAATAATATAACCGTTAGTAACCGACATGTAGGCATGATCAAAAAATACCAACATACAAAAAGATATTTAAAAGAACACCCCGAGTTAATGGTCGTGAAGTCAGACAAAGGTAACTCAAAAGTCCTAATGTGGAAAAATGAGTATATAGATGCAATGAACACCTTATTACTGGATAGAACTACGTACCAAGAACTTTCAAAAGATCCTACAAGTAAATTTCAACGACAAGCCAATAAACTAATAGACCAACTGAGAGAAACAAATGCTATTACAACACTGGAATCAAAGAAACTTAAGAAACATAATTCCGTTCCTCCACGTATTTACGGAATGAGAAAAACTCACAAACCAGGAGTGAAGTTGCGTCCAGTAGTAAGTTGCATTGACTCACCTAGTTATGGCATAGCTGTACTTATTCATAATATACTATCATTAGTAACCTCAACTTTTAAATTTAATTTAAAGAACTCTTATGCATTTGTAACATTTTCAAAAACCATTGTTTTACCGCAAGATCATGTATTAATATCCTTAGATGTAATATCGTTATTTACAAATATTCCTAACATGTTACTATTAAACATAATTCGTAAAAAGTGGGTTTATATAAGTGCATGTACGGATATTCCTAAGGAGTTGTTCATGCATATGTTGAGCTTCTGCTTTGACTCTAGGTACTTTTTATTTAATAGTAAATTATATGCTCAAATTGAGGGTAGTGCTATGGGGAACCCAGCTAGCCCAGTCATTGCAAATTTTGTAATGAATGATTAAATTGAGTCAGTTTCAGCTGGCTTACCATTTGATATGGGGTTCATAAAACTTTATGTTGATGACATCTTGGCATCTGTTCCTCGAGACAGTGTTTATGACATTCTACCATTTTTTAATCAATACCATTCAAAACTACAGTTTACAATGGAGACTGAAGTAGAGGGTAGGATTCCATTTTTAGATATTACGGTGCAGAGGAAAAATGACGGTCGTATTCTGACTAACTGGTATGTTAAACCTACTAGTTCAGGTAGAGTCAATTCATTGTAACGATCCAACATCTCAAAAGGTAGCTACGGTAACTAATCTACTATATCGGTCCTGTGCCCTGTCGCATGAGACTTTTTATGATCAGAATATAATTTTAATTAAAGAAATTCTACATAACAATAACTATCCATTTAGCTTTGTGAATAGAATAATAATCCGTTATAAAAATAAAATATCATCAAACAACTCCAATAATGTTCACACAGATAATCAATATTTTAAATTTCCATTTATACGTACTCTATCCAGCAAAATTAATAATCTCTTCAAGGACAGTAATTGCCAACCAGCTTTTTATAATGTAAAAACTGTGAACAATTTGTTTACTAAATTAAAAGAAAAACTTCCTGACGAATATCTGTCGTGTGTATACCTTGCAAAGGATGTGAAAACACCTTCTACATAGGTCAAATAAGACAATACTTACGAGAACGCATCAAACAACATATGAATGACTGCCGGAAACAGGATAAAGCCGAAGTTACTGCTCTAAGCCTTCACCATAAAAATACAGGGCATGAGTTCGATTTTAGTAACGTAATTATATTTGATAGAGAACACAATTATTTAAAGCGTAATATCGGTGAAATGATATATATTAAATTGAACAATTCAATAAATTTTAGGACTGATACCAATGATTTGGGTGTTTCGTATTCCGCGATTTTAAATAAGTATAGAATACAGTTTCAACAAAACTTAATTAAGAGAACATCTACTTGATTATAAAGTATTTGTTGATTTTCGTATTTTTTTTGTGTATTAGCTTACTTTTTATTATATGTATATTTATATAAGAATGTTAGTGGATGAAACTGCCAAACTTTGTGAGGTGCCTTGGAAAAAGTTTTGTGAAACAACTGTCGATACCTTTATGATAAATCAACTTTAGAGAAGTTCCCATTGACTGCTGTTAAAATTGTTTATTTTGTAAAACTATTTTTGACAAGAATTTTTGTGCAGCTAGTGTGGTTTTTCCTCATAATATGGAACTTTCTTATTTTTCAAAATTAAATATTAATTTGTTTAAAGGCATAAGGACCTCGTAGATTATTAATTTTAATGTTGTAGCTGGCTTTTTTAATTTTTAAATCTTTATGTGATTATGATTTTTTGTGTTGACGTTTTGGCACAAGGACGGGGATTTTACCTTGTAGCCTGGTCTTTGGAATTCAGCTCTGCCAATTGTTCTTAAAGTAGTTATTTTTTTATATTGAATATATTTTTTTAAAATTATTTATGGGTGCCCTAGCTCTGGGGATACGATTATAAATTCCAAAGCCAGAGGTCCCGAGTTGGAATCCTAATAAATGTTTATACTATTTTTTAGTTTTGTTTTGGTTTGTTCTTGTCTAGTTTTCTTGTAAAGATTTTTATAAGAAAAACAAAATGTATATATTTTGTTTTTCGAAAGTTTTATGATATTTTAATAATTTAACAGTGAGACTATACGTTTATTTTATTTAAAGAAGAAAAAAAGGAAAAAAAAAAAAAAGGAAAGAAAAAAAAAAAAAATCTTTTTATTGCTGATTTTCATGGATATGGGTTTGTTCTTCGCATCCGACCTTTTGCCTCATAATATGTTTTAGTGCTTTTTGATGTTAAATATATTAGGTTCATATCAAAGTCTTGTAATGTATCTTTTTCTAATTATAGGCCCTTAATAAAGTGGCAATCCAGCCACGAAACGTTGGGATAAATATACAATAGTGGCTTTATTTGCCTGCCCTCATCCCGCTACACTTCTCCAATTATGGACAAAATTATAAATTGGCGCAAAAATAGGAAGAAAGTCAACGAACTGGGTTAGAATTTTTAAATAATAAAAAACAGTGGCTGAATTGTAACCATATTTACAGTGTAGGAAGAGCCAACCTACCACTTCTAGAAAACCAGGAAGACATTAAGAATTGTTAAAAGAATTTGAATACTTTGAAGTAAACGCAATGCAGCAAAATTGATTAAAGAAATGCTTTCCGAAACGTACTACACATCTTAAAAAAATCGTACCACCACCTCCGCATCCACAGGTCAAAAACTAAACAACGAAAAGGCTCTTGCAACTGATTTGGATGGTAGAATGCCCAAAAGATCTTACAAGGCCATACAACAACACATAAAAAGTTTGGCTTCATATCCCTTTGGAATGAGAGCTAAGGTTAAATGTTACCCAGATAATATTGCCATTACTGAGACATCTGCAGAAGTCAATCTAAAGTCGTTAGTAAATTATACGGCGAGACGGCTTTCTGAGGTACAAGAAATTTCTTACTAAAACATAAAAGACATACCGAACGATGATAAACTAATTTCTAAATGGGGCTGTGACGGAAGTTTAGGATTAACTCCATATAAACAAAGCTTTTTTGAAGGACAATGAGGAAAATGTAGATATAATAGTGCCATATTTGTCTTATCGTCGTATCTGTTCATTTACTTTGTCTGAAACAATCTGCGAAAACAATATTATGGCAAAATCCTACTCTATAAAGTATCCAATATTGCCGGCCAATTAAAGTCTTGCTAAAATCTAAATCTACACAACTAAAAAAAGATAAGAACACCAAATACGTCAATTAAATTCAGTGAATTTGACTGAAAGAAAAATAAGTTTGTGTTACACCAGCATTATTGTTTACTATGGTAGGCAGACAAATCTGTTGTTCTAAGTTAGATATGTCGTCTCAGAAATGTTATTAATGCGGATGTTTATCCAAGGAGATGAATAATCGCTTTAATCTAATGACAAAACTTGATAACCCGAAAAGTTACAAATTTGGTATATCACCTCTTCACTCAAAAAATGCAGTTTTTGAATGTTTATTTAAAATCACAGACACAGGCTGTAGGTCTAAAATATCTTGTAGACTGGAAACAAAAATTTAGAAATTAAATCTCCGAGCATATACCTATAGGGGTAGCCTTGCAGCTAGGTCATACGAACAAGCGTGCGAGAGACAAAGAAAAATAGCAGTATAACTTTTCTCTTTCGCTCCACGTGCCTGATTGGTCTGCGGGGAGGGTTATGTACCCCGCCCACCAATAAGCACACAAAGCACGGTATACACCACTGCCGGCGCGGCACGTGGAGCGAGGAAGAAAGATTATACTGCTATTCTTTTTTCTCTCCCGCTTGCTTGTTCGCACGGCCGAGCAGCAAGGCTTTCTCTCAATCAAATGTGCCTGTTGGTCGTGAAAAATGGGTTTGGGGCGACAAACTATGGCAACACCGCTTGTTAATTTCAGTGTTCTTTTTATTACTCCAAACCATTTTTTGTAGATAAATGATGCTAAAGTTTATATATATTTTATATATATATATATATATATATATATATATATATATATATATATATATATATAATATATATATATATATTATTAATATATAAAATATATATATATATATATATAATATAATATATAATATTTTTAATATATATAAATATTTTTATTTTTATAATATATATAATATATATTTTTACATATTTTATATATATATATATTTTTATTTTTATTTTTATATATATATATATATATATATATATATATATATATATATACATATATATATATATATATATATATATACATATATATATATATATATATATATATATATACATATATATATATATATATATATACATATATATATATATATATTATTATATATATATATATTAGCCAAAGATTCTTAAACTCTGTGATTCGGTCTATAAACTCTTTACTAAATGCCGGAGTTGAAATTTATTTTCCTTTTTCAAGGTTACAATATATAAAGAAAAATTTTACAATCAAAAATTAATCTAGAATGTAACTTATTGCCTTTTAAAACGATAAAAAATATATTTAATGAATATGCAAAGTGAGTTTTCTTGTGTCTTATAAAGAAACATAATCACCCCATTACTTGTTATTTTAAGTGCTCATAATTTTTGAATTTGGGCCCTTTTTTAACATTTATACACTTTCTAGAACATCTGAAACATACTGTTAACACATCGAATGGGCGCAGCGGCATCAGACAAAAGTTCTCTGTAAATTCTTTTCTTGTTACTTGTCGAAAATATGTATAAAGTGTGTACGTTGAAAAGCCTTACAGAAAATTTTTCGCTCTATGTTCAGGAACAGCGGAAGCTCTGTCCTTATAGTTGCCGTTGCATTCTATGCATTGATAGTGCAAACAACATCTTCGATTTATTTAAATTTCTATTCGTATTTTAGCCTGGTGCGTTTCAATTTTGCAATTTGTTTTCCAATTTCATAGCGTTCGTATGTATTAAATTTTGCTAATTTCCAGAAAAGCTCACCGTACAGGTAGCGAAAAATAATAAGAGGCTCGTCGATGCAGCCACTCTTCGAGAAATGTTAGTTGGCTGGTTATTATTGAGAAACAGATGAAGCTTTCAATAGTAAACAGTTAAATCTGTAAGCCTGTTGTTCTGAAGATTGTTACTCTATTGCCTGTTGCTGGTTATTTAAATTATTAGTATTTCATAGAATTACTTAAAAAATTTATTAGCAGCATTCTTGATATTCATTGTTCAATATATATATTTCTTATGTTTTATTAATATATGATGTGGATGACACTTGTATTCTGTTTTTTAATGCTAGACGTTATTGATTTTCATTTTTTGTGTATGAATGATAATTCATATATCTGTCAGAGTATGCTGTTCTTGATAGCCAGTCTGCTCTTGTCACATTGTTTTCAAACTTTATTGTTTAGTGTCTAAGGATTACCTGCTTGTCTCACGCCTCTTAAAGAACTGTTATAGCTGTACAAAATGCCTATATTAGAACAGAAGTTAATAAATGTCGACATATTTTTGTGCTAGCTGGAAACTACTCTGGGATACATTCTTCTAGCAAAGTCACTCCATAACATACAGAGGTAATGGCAATTGTGGTCATGGCTCCAAGACTTGCTCATTAGTTCTGCAGTAGCCGCGTCAAAATTAGTTCGCAATTAGTTTTTGTAATAAATTGAGATATGTGATATTTGTGACATGTTTAATACTTTATTAGAAGTAGGAATACATTATAGTGACACCATGTCCAGGTTACGTTATAATTGCGGTAATCGATAATTGCCGCCCAGAAACACAAAACCGTCTTTAGTACAATGTTATTATTGTCACATGATATTGTTACACATTGCGTAACTGAGGGCACCGCAAGAGCCAGGACTCCATAAAATTTTTGGGATAGATATCGTAAGTTGCTTGTCTCGTGTTGCTTTTTTAGAGTTTTTTATCATTTATCTGTTTGCTTTTGTTGATAAGATAACTTACTTAAAATAGTGTTACAGTGATTTAGTTATTTTTGTATTCAACCAGTTCTATCAAGACCACCCTCCACTTTTTATATATATATATATATATATATATATATATATATATATATATATATATATATATATATATATATATATATATATATATATACATATATATATATATATATATATATATATATATATATATATATATATATATATATATATATATATATATATATATCAGGTATATATATATATAGGTATATATATTATACATATATTATTATTATTATTATACATATATATTTATATATATATATATATATATATATATATATATATATATATATATATATATATATATATATATATACATATATATATATATATATATATATATATTATTATATATATATATATATATATATATATATATATATATATATAAAGGGAAGGGTAGTCTTGACCGACTAGTTGAATACAGATGGCTAAATCACTGAATTTGTCAGATAACACCTACTACAAACTTTTAAACAGGGATCCGTAATGATTCACTTATCAACAAAAAGCCGCAAAACAAGCGAAAAGGTTCACTCAAAACTCTAAAAAAATAACCCCATAACCAAACAACTTACGATATACAATCAAACTTCCCAAAATTTTATGGCTACTGTAATACATAAAACTCTGCAGTGCCACTAAGACCACTATCCATCAATAACAAAATCAATAGTAAGTTGTCTGAATTTGCTACTAACATATTAACAATATCATATGACAATAATAACATTTATTTTACTAAAGACAGTTTTGTGTTTTCTGAATTTATAAACAATTATCAGTTACCACCAAATTATGTAATAATTAGTCTGACTTAGTGTCACTATATAGTAATATTCCCTACTTTCTAATAAAAAAAAGTATTATTAAACACTGTCCACAAATATCACATAATACCAATTTAACACAAAAACAATTTCTGGAGATAATAGAACTAATTTTTGACACAACCTTTTGCAAATTTAATAATCAATTTTATAAACAAATCTTGGGTACGCCTATGGGAGCACAATTTCACCCATTGCCTCACAATATGTTATGAATGACTTGCTAGAAGAATGTATCCCAAAATTAAGTTTCCAGCTGTCTTTAAAAAAATATGTCGACGACATTGTAACTTCTGTTCCTACTCAATGGCGTTGAAGAAATACAAACATTTTCAACAGCTATAACAACAAAATTCAGTTCACTATAGAACGTGAAACAAATAACAGTGTCCCCTTTTAGACACTAAACTAATAAGGACAGAAAACAATGTAATAAAGGTAGACTGGTATCAAAAACCAACTATACTCTGGTAGATATATGAATTATCATTCATACCACACAAAAAAATGAAAATCAATCTTATTCTAGCATTAAAAACAGAATACAAAAATTTGTCATCCATCATATATTAATAAAAACATAAAAGAGCTCTACTCTATCTTATTAGACAATGGCTATCCAAAATTCTTACTTAATAAATTTTTAAATAATTCTATAAATACTAATAATTTAAATAATAACAACAGAACAATAGAAGTTAACAATCTTCAGAACAATGAACACAGTTTGGCTATTTCTCCAGAAAGCTCATCTGTTTTATCCAATAATAACCAACCAACTAACATTTCTCGAAATATTACTGCCTTATCAACTGGGAATCAACCCTCTTATTATTTTTCACTACCATATTGCGGTGAAACTTTTCACAAATTAGCAAAAATTTTAACTAAACATACAGGCCTTAAAATAAGTGGAAAACAAATTTTAAAAATTGGAAACACTTTTTCCAGGCTAAAAGATACAGATAGAGATTTAAATAAATCGAATGTTGTTTACTCTCTTCAATGCATAGAATCAACAGTAACTATATAGACAGCTTCCATGTTTACAGCAGCTATTACCAGACATAGAGCGATTGCAGACTCAATAAACATGTACCCTATCAGACAGTCTTATGACAAGTCATAAATAGATTTTGCTAATGCAAAGGTACTTATCAAAAAAACAAAAACAAAAGACAGTTTAAAAGTGGAGATTTTCCTGGATAGTTGTTGCATGAATAAAAGAAAGATATTGACGATCTAAGCATAATTTATTCTAGCCTATTAGAAAACTTAAAACAAAACAATAATTAATTTAGACACACTTTTTATACTTATATTTTTAAATCGTATTCAAAATAACAATAAAAAAAAGAAAAAACCTACAAAGGAATTTTGTCCTGATAATACCACTACTGCTATTGATTCGATATGTATTAACTTAACAGTATGTTTCAAGATGTTCTAGAAAACACCAGGATGTATAATGTTAAAAAATTTAAATTCAAAATTATGAGCACTAAGATGTAAAACACAATTGATTATGTTTTTATAAAGACTTACTTAAGAAAACTTACTTTGCACGTAAGTTTTATTGTTATATTTTGCTATATATTTTTTTTATCGTTTAAAACAATAAGTTTGCATTTGTAGATTAATTTTTGATTGTAAATTTTTCTTATATTGTAGCCTTGAAAAAGGAAAAAATAAATTTCCGAAAGCTCGGTTTTAGTAAAAAGAGTTTTACTTCAGCCCAAAAGAAATAAAATTTAGAATCTTTGTATATATATATATATATATATATATATATATATATATATATATATATATTATTATATATTTTATATATATATATATATATATATATATATATATATATATATATATATATATATATATATATATATATATATATATATATATATATATATTTTATATATATATATATATAAAAATAATTCCTAGGATGAGTTTATACGTAAAAATACAAAAAATTTTGGAGTTGAAACTGACCGTTTGGATCCACCTGCTTGATTAAAAAATAAAATTTAGCATATTTTTATTTTTTAAAATCAAGCATGCCTGATACTGAGCATTTTTAAATTTTATGAGTAGGTAAAGTAGTATTTCTAGGCAAGATATAAAAAGTTTATAAGAAAAAGTTGTTTAGAATGCAAATTTTGCCTGAATACGAATTTCATAACATAGGCCTACTTTGATTTTTTCGTTTTGTTTACCAATTAATTTTTTATTCATATATTATAATAAGTAAATAATTTAAACGTAAAAATCAAAGTAGCCATGGTTATGAAATTCGGTATTCGGGCATAATTTTGCATTCTAAACAACTTTTCTTATAAACTTTTATATCTTGCCTTAAATACTACTTACCCACTCATAAATTTAAAAAATGCTCGTATCAAGGGATGCTTGATTTTAAAAAATAAAAATATGCTAATTTATTTTTTAATCAGCAGGCTGATGCAAACGGTCCCAAAAATTTCAACCCCAGAATTTTTTGATACATTTATATATATAATTAAATAATATTATATATATATATATATATATATATATATATATATATATATATATTTTATATATATATATTTATTTTATATATATATATATATATATATATATATAAATATATATATGCGTTAAAGACCCCAGACATATATCTGAAACCCCAAGTTTGGTACTATATGCCCCCAACTTTTCGTGAAATAGATATGCATGGATCCACAATAATAAAACATGCATTTCTTCCACTAGAACAATTGGCTGAGGATGAGCAGGAGTCAAGGCATAAAAAAAGTACAGGGTAAGTTATATCACTCACGAAAGGCCAGAATGTAAGAAGCCGAATTGCGCGCACCCCGTTGCATCTATGATAATGATGACATTTCTACTAATATTAATAAGTTTTTTCTTATTTCTACGGTTCGATGTAATCCATAATTATGAAAGACATTAATCAGATTTTCTGGTTAGTTTTAATTTATGCTTTTAGTAAGTTGGTATTTCTTTTTTCCTTTAAAACAATAGACAGTTTTAAAGTGTCTTACAAATAAATATGGGATGGTTTTTATGACCGAGGCCCAGATAAAAAAGACCAGATACGAAACATAGCGTGGCGGCACGGTCAGCGTCCCCCACTATAATGGTCCGCTCAACGGCGGATCATTTAGTACGGGAGCCGTTTCTCGCGTGCGTTGAACTGTTTAGTTTACTAGTTACTGTGAAACGAGGCTAGTGCGGGCGTAAAAGTCAGTTTTAATATATTTATTATTTTCGACTTTTATAACATGACAGGTTATAAGTGCATATGTAGATGCTGTACATCTAATAATAAAGAAATAACTTTTTTTTCGCTTCCAAGTGACTATAAGGTAAGTTCGATTTATTTATTCAGATTCAAAAATCACAATAGACATTTTTTAGACGTGAAGCTTGGCTTCGTGCTGCTATAATAATCACACTTTCAAATTATAATGCGCTTAAAATTGTCAGAACTTTAAAAAAAAATTAATTATGAATATTGTAAGGGTGATTAATTGAGAATTTGAATATTTCAACATTGGTATTTCTATCATAATACGCGTTGTAAGATTTGAATATTACAATATTGGTATTTCTACTATTATATGATTTATTGGAGATATTCTAGTGTAAATAAAAAATTCCTGCTGTGTCTAAGTTATTATTTGGACGCTTGAAGAAAAAATATACAGGGTGCCCGAAAAGTCTGGACTGGGTCAAATATCTCGAGAACGAAAGGTTGGATTTCCAAGATTGCAACTAAACTTTGTTTTGACACAATTTTCTATCTAATTCTTATGTCAAAACCACCCCGCCCCTCTTAAGGTGAACGTAAGGTGGTTTATAATTTAAATAGAACCCCCATTTTCTTGCATTTTGGATTCCTCAAAAATTCTGTGTCTGGCCCCCAATTTTCACCCCCAACCCCCGCCACCCCTTCACAGGGGATGAAAAACGAAAAAAAGTTAAAAATAAAACTAAAACTGAACAGTTTAAATATTTAATTAAATCCACCTCAAATTTCAACCCAACCCTCGCCACCCCTCCTCAGGGGATGAAACAAATTAATAAAACAAAATTGAAACTGAACCTTCTAAATTCTTAATTAAATCCGTAATAAAAATAAACATTTTTTTATTGCAATATTATTTTCTTAATTTTTGTCATCCCCCATGAAAGGGTGGCAAGGTTTGAAGGGTAAAATTTTAGATCGGGTCACATATTTTTCTGACATGTTTATTTTAATTATGGATTTAATTAAGAATTTAGAATGTTCAGTTTCATTTTTGTTTAAATAATTTTTGTTATCCCCTGTGGAGGGGTGGCGAGGGTTGGGGTGAAATTTGAGATTGGGTAACATGTTTTTGTACATGTTTATTTTTATTGCGGATTTAATTAAATATTTAAACTGTTCAGTTTTAGTTTTATTTTTAACTTTTTTCGTTTTCATCCCCTGTGAAGGGGTGGCGTGGGTTGGGGTGAAAATTGGGGCCAAACACCGAATTTTTTGAGGAATCCGAAAATGCAAAAGGGGTTTCTATTTAAAATTATAAACCACCCTTACGTTCACCCGTTAAGAGGAGTGGGGGTGGTTTTTGACGTCAGAATTAGATAGACGATTGTGTCAAAAACAAAGTTCAGTTGCAATCTTGAAATCCAACCTTTCGTTCTCGAGATATTTGACCCAGTCCAGATTTTCGGACACCCTGTATTTTTAATATTAAACCCAAGTACATATTCCAATACTGAAGCTTAAAAATAGTCATTATTAATTTGCATACCTTTTAATTTTGACAGATTCGTGCAATACGTTCCTGTCCTTAAAAATAAAAGTCTGATTTTCAGTAGTGCAGGTAGCCGCTGCCCGTTAAAAGAATGCCTCTGGCTAAAGCGATGCCTTTGTGTGTTGCTCGAGTCAAAAACTTCAATCGAGCCGACCCGGCTTTCACATCTGGTTTAGTTAAATCTGTGACCGAGGCATCAAAATGTTTGTCTGGACAGAAGCTTTTAGTCTAGGAGGAATCGGCGCATGAGTACCGAAAACTATTCCACCTCTTTTTTTATACGATCCTCTTTAAATTGCCCTACTGATGATATAAATGCATGTTGCCACGGAGCAACCTGCGCCATATTATTTAAACAGAAATATTTAAACAATTGCAAGGAATTGTTGCGCGCAATTCGGGGAAAAGCTTTTTGAGTTATTTGCTTACAGGTGTCCTTAAATTGGTTGCTATGACATCTGACGAAACAAAACATGTACATCACATTTTCCATTCTGGCCTTTCGTGAGTGCTATAACTTACCCTGTACTTTTTTTTTTATGCCTTGACTCCTGCTCATCCTCAGCCAATTGTTCTAGTGGAAGAAATGCATGTTTTATTATTGTGAATCAATGCATAACTATTTCATGAAAAGTTGGGGGTATATAGTACCAAACTTGGGGTTTCAGATATATGTCTGGGGTATTTAACGCATATATATGAAAAACTTCAGCATCATTTTCGCATCTACAAAAAATGGCTTTGAGTAATACAAAGAACGCTGAAATTAACGAGCGGTTTGCCATCGTTTGTCGCCCCAAACCCTTTTTTCATGACCAACAGGCATATTTGATTCTTTGGACATATATCTATAGAGAAAGCCTTGCTGCTCGGCCGTGCGAACAAGCAAGCGGGAGAGAAAAAAGAATAGCAGTATAATCTTTCTCCCTCGCTCCACGTGCTACGCCGGCACTGGTATATTACATACATACATTGCTTTGTGTGCTTATTGATGGGCGGGGTACATAACCCTCCCCGCAGACCAATGAGGCACGTGGAGCGTATTAAAGCCTGAAGCGGAACATGTAATTAAAACTAATTTTTTATCGGTTTGTATTACTTATTTGTTATTAGAACAGAAAGTACTCATATTATATTGAATAACTTCTTCATACAAAGGTTATAGATGTAGAAGTATAAAATAATAAAACAAGATATAAAAACATGCATTTAATTATTATCAATATTATTTTTATATATTAAATTTTTAGTTCTCAGAATCACAACCACATAAAAGTATGCAACTAATATCATTTCATTTACAATAACATGCTTTGGTTTTACAGGTTTTTCTATAATTACATGGTTTTTTAAGGTAACTTGGTAATGAGCTTCTGTTTATAAATAAAGGTAACAAAATATCATTTTCTAGTTTATATCCGAAACGCTTAAAATCTAATGTTTTATACTGGAAATTTAATGCATTTTTCCAAATGTATGTATAGCAGAAGCTCTAAGTGCATGTAAATGCAAGGCATCTGATGTACATGGAATTTTAGATAAATTAATATTAGTGCCAAACGGACGAAAAAAAAATGTCTAGCTTCATCCGCGGTGTTATCTGTTTACCCAATATATTTAAATTTATTTTTTAAGCCTTCTAACTCCTTAGTACCTAATTCTAAGCCATTGTGAAGAGAGACTAGACCATCACGATTTTACTTCATTTTTATCATTTCTAAAGCTTTTTTTGTGCCAATCTTACTAGTGGTATTAATACCCGTAAATGCGGGTACAGCAGGTAAAATTTTACCAACCGGGTACGTCAGAGAATCAGCTGCTTTGTGACACGAAAGTAATCGTGATTTTTTGTTAATAATTTCCATCCATAGTCCGAAACAACCACTTTTTTTTAACAGTGGTCAATAATAAATACTTACAAGGGAAGGGCACGACATGGAAAATTAATTTAAAAGAAAAAATAATTTGGCTTTTCTCTAGAATAAAGATATTTAAATATTAATTTTGAAAATTATACTTTTTTATATACAATAATTATAAAGAGCTAGTGTGCTCTTGCAATAGTAGTAACAAAAAACATGAAAAGATAAAAAATAATTCTGTGTTACAGAATGTTGTGAGGAAAATTTAGGGGTAGATTCTACGTGTAAAAATATGAAAAAAAGTTATATATTATATATAAACATGGGTCCGAAAATGCTTTGTTTTTATGATACGGGATGTTTAAAGTTTTTCGCCTTTTAAAGTTTATTTCACATTTCCCGAAATCCGTGGAGATATTGAGATAAGTTTTGCTACGCGCAAATGTATTATTATAGGTCACATTTACATGTACAAAATTATTTTCTAAGGGACTTACATCAGTGGCGTTCATGCCGGTAAGTTCTTATTTTTAGCGAAGAAAACTGTACGCCACTGGTTTTCCAAAAATTAGTATTAATTTCTTAAAGCCAGTTTTATTCTGCTTAAAAAGTACCTCTTGGAGTTTGTCGTCCTGACTTACCGTTTTCGAAATAAAAATTAATTTATTAATCCGTATCCGTATAAGCTGTTTCCGCCGCAGACAACAAATTTAATATTTCGAAGAGTCGGAAGAAATATTCGAATGCTATTTACAGTATGCATTAACGCAGGGGGAAGCCATTTATAGCATCTAATCTAAAGTTAAAATCAAATAAATTATTCCTGAACAATTAGTACAAATAAAATAATAAAATTATAAATAAAACATGAAACAGCTAAGTGTACTTTTAGTTTTATTTCGAAAACGGTAAGTCAGAACAAAAAAGTCCAAGAGCTACTTTTTAAGCTTAATTAAACTGGCTTTAAAAGAGCAATACTAATTTTTGGAAAAAACCAGTGGCGTACAGTTTTTTTTGCTAAAAATAAGTACTTACTAGCACGAACGCCTTAGAAATCACTTTTGTACATCATGTAAATGTGACCTATATTTATACATTTGCGTGTACAAAAACTAATCTTAATATCTCCACGATTTTTCGAGAAATGTGAAATAAACTATAAAAGACAAAAAAGTTTAATCACCCTGTATCCTAAAAACGAAGCATTTCCGGCATGTTTATATGAACTTTTTTTCATATTTTTGGATGTATAATCTGCCCCCTAAATTTTCCTCACAACATTCTGTAACAGGACAATATATATATAATTAATATTATATTATATATATATATATATATATATATATATATATATATATATATATATATATATATATATATATATATATATATATATTTATTTTTACCTTCGTTTTTAAATGCTTGGTGATGATTCTAATTCTGTTTCTAAGATTGGGTTGCGAGATGCTCCCTGCACAAGTCTTAGCTTGATTTACAGCGATGAAGATATAATTCATGAATGAACAATAAGTAAATATAGTGTTTAAGTATAGATATATGGAATATACTTAATAGCTAATGTTTTCAAATGCAATTTTTTTCCACTCCCCATCATATTATCAAATATATTTTTAATCTTTAAATTATTTACAATACTGTCCACATCTACATCATCTCTTTTAATTTGACTCGGACTCCATTCATGACGACTAAATGCGCGAATATCATTTGCAAGATCATCATCATGTAAATCACAGAAAGATCAGAATGATTGATAATTAGTATTTTTACAGGGTATAGTAATTAAAATACACCTTTGCATGACATGTTCATTCTGTGTTAGGTATTAAACGACCATTATAATATATATATATATATATATATATATATATATATATATATTATATATATATATATATATACTATATATATATATAATATATATATATATATATACTATATATATATATATATATATATATATATATATATATATATATATATATATATATATATATATATATATATATATATATATATATATATATATATATATATATATATATATATATATATATATATATATATATATATATATATATATATATATATATATATATATATATATATATATATATATATATATATATATATATATATATATTCAGGCAATATATAAAAACAGTTGCTTACTAAGCAATTTTCATTCAATTTATGTCAATTACGACGTTTCGGCCTGGAAGGGCCTTCATCAGGTATATAATATGTATTTTTTTTATAACAACAAATCAATCTGCAATACAAAAATTTTTTTGATTGAAATTTTACCTATACAATATATCAACATTTCATCTTACCTTAAAACTAAGGGGCTTCTTACGAAAAACACTCATTTTCGTTGTTGTGTAATGAACATTTAATACTTGAAATGACAAACACTTAACATTTAAAACAGTTATATTCACAATAAACGGTCTTCGTTTCAACTATTTTTTTTAATTATTATGTATTTTTTGATAGTTTATAGAACTACTAGCACCATCTTACCATTTTACCAAAAAGAATAAATATGTGTTTAATATCAAGAACTGTAAAATATATTTTAAAATAGCAGTGAGGTAGAGTTCTTTGCATATAGATAATAATATAGAAATTTGTTTTATTTTTGTGTGTGGTCATCTTGGGGCAGTAGTAAAAGATTTTTTTAAATTTATTTTAATAAATGTGTTTTTTTTAAATTTTATATCTAAATATTATTATATATTGATTATCTTGTTGTGTAACTTTTTTTTAATTATTAATGAGATTGCAATAATGCATACTTAAATTCTTTGTGTCTGCCTTTGTGTTTATTACCTTTTTTTTTGAATAAAAACCATTTCTAACATTCAAAATCAAAAGTATGTTTTTTTTCGGTGGAGTGGTTTGTTAGAGCAGTTTTGTTGCGTTTGTCGTATTTATGACTATTTAGTCTGTTTTTTAAATATTGGCTTGTTTGTCCTATGTAAACGTTATTACAGTCCTTGCAAGGAATTTCATATATAATATGGCTTTTTTGTTTTTTTCAATTTTGCTCTTGAGATTTGAAGATAATTTTTTAAGTAAATTGTGGCCCTTATGGCAAACTGTAATATTTTCATTTTTAAAAATGTTTTGAATATTTTCAGAGAGTTTAGGAATGCACGGTAAGGATGGATATTTTTTTTTTAATATTGTCTTTTTCCTGTCGTTTTTGAAATTTATTTGAATTATAAAATTTGTGAATTCTTTTTTTAAAAATTGAGTTAATTAAATTATCAGGGTAGTTATTAAGTTTAAGGGCTTTTTTTGCTTTAGTTATTGCTTTTTTTCGATATGGTGGGTCACTTAAATATATCGCTCTATCTGCAAGGCCAATTTCAACTGACTTTTTTTGAGAGAATGGGTGTTGAGAATTAAAGTTTGGATACCTCGAAGACCAGGTGTCTTTTGTGTACCATTCCGTTTCAATTGAGGTGTTCTTGTTATGTAGTGTTAGGTCTAAAAAAATTATTTTTTTATGGTTTTCGATTTCACTTGTAAATTGTAATTTTTTGTGATAGCTGTTAAAACAGTTTAAAACATAATCTATTTTATCTTGGGGTACAGCTGTTATGCAATCGTCCACGTAGCGAAAAAAGAAGGGTAGAGTAAAATTTAGTTTTGAAATAACTGTTTCTTCTAGATCATCTAGTACAAGCTGGGCAATTACACTTGAAATATTTAACAATTTGTTTATGGAATTGTTGGTTATAAAGAAAATAGGTAGAGTTGAGTGTAGTTTCAATGGCTTCAAGAAATTCATTGATTGGAATGTCAGTGTATGGTTTAATTTTATTCCATTTTTTTTAATTATGTCTTTTGCTTTGTGGGGATGTTTGTATATAGTGATACGACATCAAGTGATATAAGTAGATAATTTTTAGGTAAAATAATAGATTTTATCTTTTCTTTGAAATGCCAAGAATCTTTAATGTAATATTTGTTTTGATTTACTACGTTGTTTAAAATATTTTTTAGATATTTAGATAAATTTTCGTACGGGGATTGGATGCATGAAACGATGGGTCTTAGTGGTATTCCTTGTTTGTGGAGCTTTGGGAGTCCGTAGATTCCCGCTGGATGGGCATTATGTATTTTAAGTTTTTTTGCCGTATCAGGAGAGATATATGTTTTGTTTTCCCATCGAGTTATTATTTCATTGTTAGCTTTTTGATAAATATTTGTGGGGTCGTTAAGTATTTTTTTTATAAATGGTGTTATCTTGAAGAAGATCTTTCATTTTTCTATCGTAGTCGGTCGATTGCATAATTACTGTTTTATTAGATTTATCTGGTTTTAGGATTTTAAGGTCTGAATGATTTTTTATAAATAACTTTGTTTTTTTTGACTTTAGCACTGAAATTTTTTTGATGATTTTTTGAACCTTTGTTTTTATTAATATTTTTTTTGTAGTTAGTTATAATGTTGCAACATTTTGCTCTAAGGTCGTCTTAGTCGAAAGAAGCCTTATTATATATGAAATTCCTTGCAAGGACTGTGATAACGTTTACATAGGACAAACAAGCCAATATTTAAAAAACAGACTAAATAGTCATAAATACGACAAACGCAACAAAACTGCTCTAACAAACCACTTCACCGAAAAAAACATACTTTTGATTTTGAAAATACAAAAATTTTGAAAACAGAAACAAATACACAAAAAAGAGAATTCTTAGAAATGGTTTTTTATTCAAAAAAAAAGGCAATAAACACAAAGGCAGACACAAAGAATTTAAGTATGCATTATTGCAATCTCATTAATAATTAAAAAAAAAGTTACACAACAAGATAATCAGTATATAATAATATATAGATATAAAATTTAAAAAAAAAACACATTTATTAAAATAAATTTAAAAAAATCTTTTACTACAAATAAAACAAATTTCTATATTATTATCTATATGCAAAGAACTCTACCTCACTGCTATTTTAAAATATATTTTACAGTTTTTTACAGTTCTTGATATTAAACACATATTTATTCTTTTTGGTAAAATGGTAAGATGGTGGTAGTAGTTCTATGAACTATCAAAAAATAAATAATAATTAAAAAAAAAATAAATAGTTAAAACGAAGACCGTTTATTGTGAATATAACTGTTTTAAATGTTAAGTGTTTGTTTGTCATTTCAAGTATTAAATGTTCATTACACAACAACAAAAATGAGTGTTTTTCGTAAGAAGCCCCTTAGTTTTAAGGTAAGATGAAATGTTGATATATTGTATAGGTAAAATTTCAATCAAAAAAATTTTTGTATTGCAGATTGATTTGTTGTTATAAAAAAATACATATTATATACCTGATGAAGGCCCTTCCAGGCCGAAACGTCGTAATTGACATAAATTGAATGAAAATTGCTTAGTAAGCAACTGTTTTTATATATTGCCTGACCTATATATATATATATATATATATATATATATATATATATATATATATATATATATATATATATATATATATATATATATATATATATATATATATATATATATATATATATATATATATATATTATATTATATATAATATATATATATATTTTATATATATTAAATATATATTATATATATTATTATTATATTATATATATAATATATATTATATATATATAATATATAAAATTAAATAATTTTAATATATATATTATAATAATTAAATATATATATATATGTAATCAATGGTCGTTTAATAGGCCTAACACAGAATGAACATGTCATGCAAAGGTGTATTTTAATTACTATACCCTGTAAAAAATACTAATTATCAATCATTCTGATCTTTCTGTGATTTACATGATGATGATCTTGCAAATGATATTCGCGCATTTAGTCGTCATGAATGGAGTCCGAGTCAAATTAAAAGAGATGATGTAGATGTGGACAGTATTGTAAATAATTTAAAGATTAAAAATATATTTGATAATATGATAGGTTGTGGTTAGTTGTGAAAAAGAAGTAGGAGATTGCACTTGAAAAACATTAGCTATTAAGTATATTCCATATATCTATACTTAAAACACTATATTTTTTACTTATTTGTTCATTTCATGAATTATAATTCTTCATCGCTGTAAATACGACAGCGTAAGAACTTGGTGCATGTGGTAGCATCTCGCAAAACCCAATCTTAGAAACAGAATTAGAATCATCACCAAGCATTTAACAGAACGGAGACCAGCTTGGAACAACAGGTTCATTGCTATGCAGAATATCGTTATCTTTATCAAATTTTAATTTACATATAATACAAATTAATTCTGTGTAGTAAGTAGTTGTTACATCAAGTACATTATTGTCTGCATAATTAACGCATAAGGGCTTATTATAGTTATTACAAAATGAAAATACAACACATGATCATTGCTGTAACATGTGTTGTATTTTTTCCATTTAATTTTTTTTTCTAAAAAATCTATTATCAATAGCTCCACGAAGAAATAATGACGAATCATTCACATTGTTAATAAACCTTTTTGCAACAGTACAATCTTGTTCATAAATATCTGTGTAGCTTACACAGTATCCTATTTAAATAATATGTTTATGATATGTTTTGATCGAATTAAAGGATGAATTACTTGAGCGAGAGCTATATGTTTTGAACTATGCACTGCTTTCATAATGTAACAATTATCTGTAAATAAAACTTTAGCACGTCTTAATTTTGTGTCCGAAAAAGATTTTTTATTATTTAATAATATAAGAAACAAGGCCATGTCGGTGGTATTTAAATATTTTCCAAACTTTTCTCAATGACGTTTTCATCGCAAACGTATCCTGAAGTATAACATTAATGCTAGAAATGTCTTTATTTTTCAATTGTTCAGCTCATTGCGAAATTAGTTTTCTGGAATCACTTAAATAGAATTTTCTCAGCTAATAGTTCTAATAATGACAACTGCACACTGAATGAGAAAATACGATTTTTTTTCCAAATTTTTTAATTAAGAGATCTTTAATTATTTTGTTGTTTGCAGATAATTCTTGATTCTCGATATAGCTGTTAAGACGTTTAGTTAAAAAACTTAAAATTCATAAGCCGTTGAATTGCATAAAGGGATTTCAATCTCTTTCAGTAAATTTTCAAATGCTTTATTGATAATGTCATCAGGAATCTTGACACTTGGACGGCCACCTTTATTAGTTGGGTTTTCAGGAATATATAAATAGCTCCTATTACACAGTCTGTAATACTTGCTGAGCGAAAAGACTGTCAACCGAATCAAACGTACATATTTTTTAAAAAACTTCATCCATTTTAAGTCGTGCAACAGATAAGACATTTTCAGCTGCATCGTGATCAGATAGTACATACGTCGCTTTTACCTTTTTTTTAACTGCTGCATATTATGCACGATTTCTGGTGGACCGACAAGGAGTATAAATTGTACTTGAAGTTGAGGGTTCTGTTAATTGGAACCGTCTGAAGATTTCTATCCTGTTTGTGCGTATTTGGCTCGTTTCTCCTGTTCCTATATATCGATGTTAGTTTCCCCTGGGGCGGAGAACTCGATCACATACATGAAGTTATTAATTTTATCAAGGAGAACGATATCAGGCTTATTGGCGCGAATTTGATGCGTAGTTGGGAACGCATATTTCCAATATATGCGACAGTTTTAATTTTCCGCTACTGCTTCAATATCGCCGGGAGCAAAGGGCAGCATTTTATTCGGTCAAGTTAGCCTGAAAAATAGGGGTACCCTTTAATAAATTCCCATAAAAATAAAAATGTACATGAACGTTAGGCATACCATCATAATGAAATTGTGAAGAGTCCCCATCGATCTCGTGTGTGTAAAAAAATGTATACAAGGTCAAATTTGTGAAAATGAGTTTTATTTAATTTTTTAGTGAAACGGTTAGTTTTATGATAAAAATAGCTCAGAATCTTGAGTCGTTAGTTCCATTCTTCTCCACTGGCGCTGCGAGCGCCGCCTAGAGGTTAAAATGGCGTTCGCTGCCGTTGGCGGATAAAGAGTCCATCAGCTGGCGGTTACATTTTACCCTCTAACAACACCGCACGGATAAGTGAAGAACTAGCGACACAAGAAATCCCCATATTGGAGAGACGACACACCTTAACGTCTTACACCGTGAGTAGGCCTACTGGGAAACCACGTTAAAAAAAAACGCGTCAAGTACACTACCTCACAGGTGGCCTTAAAACGTTTGCATAGTATAGGGAATAAACTTTAAGTAAATTTTAGAATCGCTTTTTTTCTGAAGTGGTGAATTTTAGGGGAAAAGTGTAGAAACAGTTTTTGTAGACAATTGCATAATCTACAATTTTTGTCAAAACTGTTTTTATCATAAAATTAATCGTGTCGCAAAAAAAATACAAATATCAATTTTCGCAAATTCTGACCTTGAATAAAATTTTTTGCACACATGGGATCGATGGGGACTTTTTACAATTTTATTATAATGGTATCCCTAACGTTCATGTAAATTTTCAGCTCCTTGGAAATTTATGCAAGGGTAAATATCTATTTTGATCGGATTAATTGTTGTTTCATCGATGCCATAGTAATGTCTGAGGTGATGATAAAGTACCCGAAGTGCACCGTTATGTCGGTGGATGTAACCACCGATAGCATGCACTGGACACTCGCGTCTAGAGATACCCTGTGACTACGAGCTTCTTGACCTTGTTGATACGTGCATTTAATGTAAAAAAAGCACACCATGGATCTTTTCTAATAGGTCTCCGCATTTTTACGCCTGATATATAATTGGGGAAAATAAAAGGCACTTTGCTAACCAGAACTAACCATGACCTACTAGAACTTTTGAATTTGTCTAAATTATCTCTTCATAGAAGTTATTAACAAAAGTTTTATAATTTTTGATATGGTAGAAGTTATATATTTTTTAAAAGTGTAATTATATATTCCCCGGGTTTTTTCTAATCCGTTTGTAAAATTTTGTTTATAACTTCTACAAATAATTTAGACAAATTCAAAATCCCTAAGTTCTAGTCGGTCATGGTTATTTCTGGTTAGCAAATTGGCTTTTTATTTTTCCGAATTATATATCAGACGTAAAAATGCGCGGACGTATTAAAAAAGACCCTAAATTAATACATTAAAATGTAATTTTTCATCCTATTCCCTGAATAATAAAGCTTTTCATGTGTCAATGTTGTCAAGAAGGTCGTGATCACGGGGAATCTCCAGACGCGAGTGCACTGAACAAACTGGCAATGAGTGTTTTTCAATTACGGCACAAGAGCGCATTATGCCGCACAATGCTTAGCATTGAGTATTTCATGGCCGGTTGCACCAACACTTTTTGCATATACTTATAAACCAATATACTGCTTACATTGACAAATAATTGAAGCCAAGAAGAGAAAGGCATATTCGACGACCCATGTAAAAACGTATATGTCCATTTCTAGATTGAGTCAGCATATCTGCGCATGCTTTAAGAGCACTTTTTAGATTGGTGAAAGTTTAGACGATCGATAACCGTTGTGATGACCAGCCAATAGGATGTTAGAATTTCACTCATGCGTAGTTGGAAGCTCTCCATCGTGAAATAGATTTATGGGAAATTTATATTATGTTTGGTAGTGCTATCTCTCTTTGTTGGCTTCAAAATATCATTACACAGCTTATGAGACGTTATCAGTATATTGGTTTATAAGTATATGACTTTTGCGACACTTAAGTTGTTCTTAAGCATTAACTGCCCCTTAAGTTTTAAATGTTTCTTGCACCAGCTGAAATTGTTCCTTAATGGTCCCTTAACTTTAAGTGTAGGATTTTCTGTACTTAATGATCCCTTAAGTAATTTGAAGTTGACATTTGACAAATATCTTGTTTATTGTTTATTTATTTTTCGTTTGTAGTTTCAAATAATTAATTTGATAAAAATTATGTAAAAACGGAGTTTTTAAACAATGGTGTTTTGGATTGTGATATTATAAATGCGATGTTAATTAGATTTCCAAGAAAAATGAAGAAACAGTGAATTTTTATTACTTATGGCAATTTTCTGATTTATTTACCGTTTTTTATTCTTTTGGACATTGTTCTGTTATTTTTAAAAAGAACCGTTTTGACGAGATGGATAATCTTACATTTTTCAAAAGGTTCAAATTAACGAAGCCAACAGTGCTCAGCTTACTGGAGCAAATCAAAGATGAGCTTTAGTTTAAACATAACAAGTTTGTATTAGCCTTTAAAATTTAAGTATTTAACTGTAAATTAGGAATATTTAAATTTGTTCATATAAAATAATAAAAAAAAATTAAATGATGTATTTGTGTTTATATTTCATATTGACAATAATTGTTCCCTTTCCTTGGCCGTAAAGAAAGACGCCCTTGATCTTTTTTTTCCCATATTGTTATAAATTTTACAACAAAAATCACAAACTAACGACTGATTTTGTATTATAAGCTGTTTTCGGGTTCGGTAAATTACTGTTCTATAACCGTCCGGCGCTTGCGCAGTTCAAAATTGCCTCTTCGGGTTTTAAAGAACTGTTCTTGAACTTTTTAATTCTGAGTTCGCGTTTTTCTAGGATTACATTGGGACAGTTCTAGAACCGTCCGTATCGGTGGATTATGATTGCGTTCGAGTTTTTCAAATGTCTGATAATCCTGGAACTGTCAGAGAACGATTCAAAGTATTGAGCTACCGCGCATACAGTTCTGGGCAGTTCTCGGATAGTTCAAGAATCGTTCGTAAAACGAAACCCGAAAAAAGCTATAATGTCTATAAAATGAAAAAAAAGTTTTAATTATTTAAAAAGATTCAAGTCGGATTACTGCTATCATTTAATGACACACAAGCTAGAAAAGGAAAGATCTAATATCAGTAAATTCTGATTATTCGCGTTGTAAGGGCCAACAATAAAAAAGAAGAACGATGCAACGTTGCCATCTTTCTAAGTACTCTTAGTTAAGTGGCAATAAAAATCTAATGGTGAAAGCGAAAACAATTTAAGTTACTCTTAATTTTAAGAGCTTCTTAATAAAGATCTACTTAAGATACTTTTGGTGCAACCGGCCATCAACGACCGCAACGCCTCGCATAATCGGTCTTCGCTGTTTCAATTATCGCTCGCATAATGCGGCATTATGTGGCACTAATGTGCATTGTGCTCTGTAGTTGAAAAAAACCCACAAAGTGCTAAAGTGTTTCGGGTTGCTGTCGACAGGCTCGACAAGCAGTATCAGGAATGTTAGAAAATTGACTTCGGTATACCAATCTGTTTACCACTTCATCCTGTCATGCTAGTAGGAAACCCTGTTGTCTATGTCTATTTACTCTACTCACTTAATGGCCTTGGATGTCAATCTTTTATAATTCCAGCGCCGTTTAGCCAATACTCCCCTTTCCAGTCACATGTTGCGATGTCGCAACTTAAGCTTTCCTGGGCTTTGTCGAGGGAAAATCTGGATAGTCGAGCTTTTTAGCTTTCAGAAATTCCGACTAATACACAACTTAATCAATGAAGGGCACAATTAACAGTATCAAACTAAGAACTGCTTCCGGCATTGCGTACAACCAGCTTGCTGTCAGTCTGACGACCCACACTTCGCGCGCAACCATTCCTCCGCATAAAAAGACAACCTCGTGCATTACACAAAATGTAAAACCATTGGAAGCTAGGCCTTAACTACTACAGCGCTTAGCCCCAAAAGAAAGACCTCTTTATTAATTGGCGGCAAGTTCCCCTTCGATTTTCGCGAGCAAAAAAACGGCTTTTCGCGCCACTGCGGTCGATTCCTACAAAAAAGCCTGTGCTTTCAATAGAGAAATAGAAGGAGGGAGTAAGCGCTCCGACCACAGAGCAATAGATGGAGGGAGAAAGCGCTTCGACCAGTCCGCATCCAATTTTACGAGTGCGGCATGTAAGTCGCCAAGGGTGCTTCTACTTGTCAAATCAAAATTGACATTTGACATAACGGAGTTTTGTTTTTTTGTCTTTGTTGTTGTCGCGAAATAAAAAAGGGTTGTTGTGTAAACAAGATTTTTTCGTGAAGGCTTTCTTTACTTTTTGGATGAGATTGGTTTTGGTATCTTTCGTTTTATTTTATTGTGGTGTTTCATTTATTATACTAATTATTTTGACTAAAAAAGCTAATAAAACTCAATGTTTTCATTAAACTCCCATAAAACAACGTGTATGCGTGTGTGCCTCTCAGCAAATATGACTGATCTATCACTGACGTCATTCCGGAATGGTTCATTTTATATTATAGAGTTTTCATTTGAATTATTAATTATATAATTTTTTAGTAAATAATTGTATTTATTAACGTCAAAGAAACAGAGATAATTCTTCCCGCGCAACACTTTAAATGAGTACCACAAGTACCACCTATAAAGTAGCGCCCTCTGCCGACAAAAGTTCTGTCCCATATTTCGTGTACACAAATTTCGTTGAAAAGCCTATACCGTTCGGACTCCTTTAATATATCACGACTTCGTGTTGGAGGCCTGAAAAACAACCGAATCTGACTACAGCAAACTGAACGCTGCGTTTGTTTATTAGTTACGTGTGACAAGCAAAGATGGCAGAGCGGACAGTTTCCATTCTAGGAGCGACTATCTAGAGAAAGATATTCTAGCTTGTGAGCATGCGCGGTCTTTTTTTAATACGTCCCCGCATTTTTACGTCTGAAATATAATTGGGGAAAATAAGGGGAAAAATAAAAAGCTGCTTTGCTAACCAGAACTAACCATAACCGACTAGATCTTAGAGCTTTTGAATTTGTCTATCCGGGGTGTCTCTAGACACGAGTGGAAAAAAAAAGACCGCGCATGCTTATAAGCTGGAATATCTTTCTTTAGATATTATATTATTTTTCTGTGGTATGGTTACAGGGTTCCCAGCTTAGGGGTTCCCCCCCCCCAAATTTTAAGGGAAAAAAGTGGGATGGGATTTTTTTGGGGGTGCTATATTTTTAGGGATTTTTATAACTTCAAATACGTATTTTTTTTAAACGTTAAATTAAGCAAAATAAAGGTGTAATAGTATAGGCCCTGGAACAATCCAATCTAGCTAATCATATTAATTTTTCTATTGTTTGGCAGATATATCTGTAACAGCGCTGCTTCGGTAAGGGGAAGGGGAAGGTAGTTGTAAACCAAACAGGGCTAACTTCACTCATAAAAAGCACATACATGTATTATTTATGTTAAAATATTTAATTATTTATTTTTATAAATAATTAATTTTTTTAGGGGGAATTCCTGGAAATTGTGAGTATGTTAGGGGTTTTTAATTGGGAGATAAATTTTTGAGAGTTGGGAACACTGTAATAGTAATACTATGGGTGTTTTTTAACTACACTGCGCATTAATGCCGCATTAGTGAGTGTTAATTGAAACAGCCAAAACCGATTAGGCGAGGCAGTGCAGTAGCTGAAACACTCAATGTTGAGCATTGTGCGGCATAATGCGGTTTTGTGCGCTAATTGAAAAACACCTATTAATAGTGTGTGTTTTTCAACTACAGGGCACAGTGCGCATTAATGCCGCATTAGCGAGCATTAATTGAAACAGCCAATTACCCACATTAAATTTTGGCGACATACCGCGTTGAACATTGTTAGGACATTTAACATACCGGTTTATTTTCGTGAGAAGCGGTAACGTGGGGGAAGGTGTTCTGACGTCAGTATCTACGTCATTACTTTGTACCCAGTATCTACCGCTATCGCCAGGAGGAGCGTTAATAATAGTTATGTCAAGTTTAAATTTAAAATAATGGAGGATTCGCGGCTTTTCTATTGTTTTGGTTCTTGTGATGTTTTTTTTGCTATGGTTTAACAACTATTTGGATTGCAGATTTTCTTTGGTTATTAGTTAATTTCCAAATTGATGAATTAGTGCAATTATATTTAAATCATAAAGGAAAAATTTACTTGTTATAGTTGACTTGGAAACAGCTAATATCTTATTAAATGAAAAATTTGGTTTATTTATTATCTTTTCGACTTATTTCTTAACTCTCCAAAGACCTTACATTTAAATTTAAACTTAAAAGTGTATTAAACGATTAGTATGTAAGTTGACATACGTAAACCGTTTCGTTTTTGCGAGGATAGGCGGGTTAAACACGGTTAGAATGGTGGGGGAAAGAACAGCTATTAACCATTAGTTAAAAATGGTAAGTCGCGAAAAAATCCTTCCAGTAGTATATACCAGGGGGTGAATCGAGTAACCCCTACCCAAACAAACAAGTTTTTATGATATCTGATGATATATTCTGCTTTAAGCTTTAATCATTCAGATTTAGTGTAAACTTATGAGAACCATTTTGTAAGCTGTAATTTGAGAGAAATATGGATTATATTAAAAGCATTTTATTGTACTGGTACATGAGGTACTTGCTTGTAACCGAGCTTTTTATGGTGGAAAAATGGGAAAGACGTATGTTTCGTATCCTTTGCCTCATTTTTGTACAGTCAGTCAAAAAAGTCTCCATACACTAGTCTTTTTTAAATATTTTTTATAGTGTGCTTTTTAATTTATATTTATTTACAAATATGGTAATTTTTACTTACCGGGCCCGGCCGATTTTATTGAAATTTTGTATACTGGAGTTTTTTGGGGCGCTGATCACGAATCTGAAATCAAATTTTGTCGGACACTTTTAGTTTTTGAGTTATAACGCCCCACTCGGACCTAACCTCAAAACGGTACAAACTTTTTTAAAATTCCTCCTTCTTAAAACTAATTACAGCCAAAATGGCAGATTTTATGGAAATACACTTATTATTTTATTAGATAAATTTAATTTCACCTTTATTTAACAAATATTTTTAATAAAAAAAAGAACAACAAAAATATTATTTTTACTCTTAAAAATGTCAACAAAATTGTCTAGTGATTTAAGAGTTTTATGTTGGTACGCCAGACACTCGCTAAACAATTAAATGGCCTACTTTATAAATTTAAATTATTTTTATTTTCGGGATTTAAATTTGAAAAGGAAGCCATTCAATTGTTTCTTGGTTGCCTGGCGTACCAACAAACTGTCTAAAATCACTAGACAATTTGTTGACATTTTTAAAAAGTAAAAATAAAATTTTTGTTGTGCTTTTTTATTAAAAATATTTGTTAAAAAAGGTGAACTCAAATTTATCTTATAAAATAATAGGTGTATTTCCATAAAACTTCAATTTTGGCTGTAATCAGTTTAGAAGGAGGAATTTTGGAAGTTTGTGCCAATTTTGAGTTAGGTCCAGTGGGAATCATAAACAAAAGTGTCCGACAAAGTTTGATTCTTCACCCAAACCCCAGTATACAATTTAATTCCTAATAAAAATTACCACAAATATTATAAGTAAATATCGGCAGTCTCTTTAGGAGAAATAAAAACAAAATTGAAGTCTTTTATAACACTTTATTTGAACAACGAAAAATTAAATATTATTATTAACAAAAAATTACGTCAAAAAAGTCTCCATACAGTAGTATTTTTTATAATAAAATTGTTTAATACTTAAGGTCTAATATTTTGTACAGTTGCCATTTGCTTTAATGATTGCATTCATTCTTTTTGGGAGACTTAATACAAGCTTTCTTGTGACTTCTGGTGGAATGTTCTCCCACTCTTGTCTTATTCTGTTTTTGAGATCTTCCTTATTTCTAACTTGGTGTTCTCTCATGCGACGCTTTAATTCTTCCCACAGGTGTTCTATTGGGTTAACGTCTGGTGATTGGGGTGGTGTGTGAAGTTGCTGGCGGACATTGTGAATCATCCATTCACGTACAAGCTTTGCAGTGTGCTTGGGATCGTTATCTTGTTGGAATAAATAACGACCCTCAAGACCAAGCTTTTCAACACTAGGGTTTAAATTATTCCTTATAATATTTAAGCAAACATGTTGGTCCATAATACCATCAATAAAGACCAAATTGCCTGTCCCATTGGCTGACATACACCCCCATAATAAGACATTACCTCCTGCGTGCTTCACTGTTGGACAAACATTTTCGATTTTTTAAGCTGTATTTTTTTCCTCCAGACTTTATCCCGGCCATCTGATCCAAAAAGGTTAATTTTTGTCTCATCACTAAAAATAACACTTTCCCAAAACTCATTGGTTTTTTTTATATGTTCTCGGGCAAATTCTAAACGTTTTTTTCGATTTTTCTCTGAAATGAATGGTTTTCTTCTCGCAACACGGCCTTTATAACCCGCTCGGTGCAAACAATTTCTAATAGTTTGAGGACTAACATTTTTTGAGAACTCTTCCCTTATTTCTTTTGCCACTTTTGGAGCACTTATTTTAGAATTTTTTCTAATCTTTGCCACAACACTGGACCCTTCACGTGCAGTTAACTTCTTGGAACGACCGGAGCGCGGCTTTACTTTACAGGAACCGGTGGCCTTATACCGATTTATTATGTATTGTATGGTAGCATGTGACTTTCCAACTGTTTTGCCTATATTTCTAAAAGATATTTTCTTTTTCCACAATTCTATAATGATTTTTCGAACAGGAAGTGGAATTTCACGATTTTTATCACTCATTTTGCTGGTACTGTATACTAGACACTTTAAAATGGAATTTATAAAGAGGTATGATTCATTTTTTTAAAGCGGAACTTGACACAGGCCAACTTGATAAAATATTGATAACTGATGGTGAGGAATAGCATTTTCTCAAAAGTGTATGGAGACTTTTGGCATAATTTTTTGTTACTATCAATATTTAATTTTTCACTGATCAAATAAAGTGTTATAAAAAACTTTAGTTTTGTTTTTAGTATTCTTTAAGAGACTGCCGATATTTGTTTTTAATATATTTGTATATAAACATAAATTAAAAAGTACAGTATGAAAAATATTTTAAAATAGACTAATGTATGGAGACTTTTTTGATCGACTGTATGTATTAAATTATAGGGCGAGACCCATCGCCGAATATTTAAAATTAGTATACAAATGATATTTAGGGCCTTAATCATAAATATAAAGTTAGTTTTTTGCGGAAACTTTTTCAAATCTGAATACATCCAAGCATAATAACTTTTTGATAATATACCATTTTTACATATTTACCATTATTTAGTCATACTTCAGAAATATTTCAACAAGGGTCCGGTGTCGTTTAGCTCCATTCAATTTGAAAAAAATAAATATTACAGATAAAAAGAACACATTTTGTTTAGTAGATTTCCAAAAGAAAAAATCCGAAAAAATGCATTTTTGCAGAGAAAAATGAAATTAAAAGTCGAAAAAACACTATGATTTTAGGTTAAGTAAAAGGCCAGAATTTGCGACGTTGTCGGATCAAAAAAAATTGTTCGACGGCGCATTTATAATAAAGAAATTTTACAATTTAATGAGGAAAACCTAACGACAACTAACCAAAAACTAACCCCAACTAGGTAATAGGGTAAAATTTTACTTTACGGACACCACGCCGATTTTATGATTTTTTATACGGGTTTTGGGGCGCTGATCACGTATCTAAAATAGTTTTTCCGGCAACCTCTGATTTTTGAGTTATAAGGCCTCCAAGTAAACTAACCTCAAATTCTCCTTCTTGAAACTGATTACCTACAACTGGGAACATACACTAATTAGGCACTTATATATTAAACAAATACACTGAAATTTACAATAATTTATTGTCTATTTTAAGTAACAATTATCTTAAATGAATCCACTTTTCTGTACCTTTAAGAAGATATATGATGTATAACTGGTTGCCTGATTTATAATTAAGTTGTCAAGATATAAAAAACTGATTTATTTGAGGTCTTTTTACTATAAATAAGCAATAAACTTTTGTAAATTTTAGTGTATTCGTTTAATATATAAGTGCCCAATCAGTGTATGTTCCATTTTGGTGGTAATCAGTTTCAAGAAGGAGAAATTTTGGAAAAATGTTCATTTTGAGGTTAGTCCACTTGGAGGCCTCATAATTCAAAAACCAGAGGTTGCCGGAGAAAACCAATTTTAGATTCGTGATCAGCGCCCCAAAAAACCCCCGTATGCAAAAATTCATGAAAATCGGCGTGGTGTCCGTAAAGTAAAATTTTACCGGTAATAGCACAGTAGTTTGAAAGTTGTTGTTGGTTAGTTGTGATTTGTTGTTTCTATAAAAAAAAAACTTCATTTCTGGTAAATGGAAAAAAACAACCTTCAATAATAACAAATTATTAGAAAACATCTGGCAACATTGCTTTTTTAAGGAAGAAATCCTAAACAAAATGACATTGTATCATCTCTTTTTGTAGGTATTCTTTCTCACTTTTTTCATGTTGGTCAGCCATATTACTTTAGTATATTTTATATGGGAAATAAAGAAATTATTTTATTTTGTGATAATGTGAGTGAAAAATTAATTTTTTCAGGCCCTATGTGTTTTATAATGGTGTAACAAATAAGTGAAAAAAAAATTATATCAAAATATTGCTCCTTAAAAATGGAGCTAAAGTTCACCGAAACCTTTCAACAATTTCTAAAATTTGCTGTTTTAAGTTGGTTACCTTTTTTTTGTATCAACATAAAGCGTCTAGATAATTGCAATTATTTGTTTTAATACTGAAAATAGGATCTTTTGGAAGAGTTTTAAATACGAAAAGAATATTGTTATATAGTAGGGGAGGTAGTGCTACATTTGAACGAATTATTTCATACCGACTGAAAATCACAAGAATTATAGTTTACCCCAACTATGTAAGGGCTCTAGATGTCAGCTACTTTGGTAGCAGTGGAGCTGAAGGTGACATAAAAGTCAGTATAAAAAATTTTGGTCCAAGTATTTTCATATACTTAGTTCCAAAATTTATCAGATTATATTTCAGATCATTTAAAATTAAAAAAAATTCAGCTATATTAAAGAAGAGTGGTTAAATGTCAGTTACATATATGAACCATGCTCGAAACTTGTAAATATAAATTAATTTTAGTTATGCCTTATAAAATTAATGTAAATAGTTGTTTATAGTAGTGTATGGACATGTTTTTGTCGCTCCTGCATATTTGTGAACTTTTTTTTTCAAATTCTTATGATTTATTTTTTTTAGAAGCCCTATATAAGATGTTAAGCCGAAGTTGATGTTCTTTATTCTTTGCTAGATTTGTGTGTTGCAAATTGTCAATGCTCTATCCACAGGGGTTCTTATAATTCTGTGTTATGTGTTGTTGGGCTGATTTGAGAAGTTTAGATATTGTTCTGTGTAAATTTGTTCTCGGTACACTGAGGTGTCGATGTGTGATTATTGATTATTCTTTTTCTGAACTCTAACATGAAAAATAACAAAATGTTGTTTTGTTCTTTTTTGATCGTAAACTTATTTGAAGGTCTTAGGTTATTGAATTTGGACAGAAATTCTTCAAGTTCTCGGTTGTTCCCATTCCATATAATAAATGTGTCATCCACATACCTGAGTCACATTTTTGCTTTCTTTTTTTTCTTTTTTCTTTGCTTTAAGCATTTTCTGGGATTTCCAACAATATATATCTTCTTCTTCTTCTTCCCTGGGAGCCGTCTTGATTAACCACCGGAGGCAGCGCAGCCTCATGGGCTTTTTGTGCCTAATCTCCCATTGTCTTTTATATCAATCCTCCCATAAGTCTTGTTCCTTCTACAAGTCTGTATAACCCCGAGACTGGTTGGTGGTGTATATATATTCCTGTGGGCTCATTTCCGGTTGCCCAAATAATGCCTGTCTTTTGTGATTCAATGCCTTACATTCGCACAGGAACTTGGGTCCCCATTGTATAAGCCTATCTTGTGTAGGTGTCCTCTTAGGTTATCATGCCCTATTAACAACCCTACTGTTATGCGAAGTCTTTTCCTACTTTGTCTAAGTAGTTCTTCCTTTGTTCTTTTGGATGGGGCTCTTATGAAGCCTTTTCCATGTCTTATTCTACTGAGGTTTCCCCAGTATTCTTTGTGTTTGTTTCGGATCCATTCCCTGGTTTGCCCTCGTGCTGTGGTTTTGGTCACTCCAAGGGCAGGCTCTGGCCCAAAGTATGGTGTGGAAGATCCCTGTCTCGCTAGCTCATCCGTTTTTTCATTGCCTTCTATCCCCGAATGTCCTGGTACCCACAAGAGAGTTACTCTGTTGCGATCTCCCAGGACTTTCAGTTCTTTTTGACATTCCCATGTCAGCTTGGACGTTACCTTGGGGTTTACTAGTGCCCCTAGTGACGCTTGGCTGTCTGTTATTATGCAGATCCGCTTGTTTTTATAAGCCCTTCTGTTATTTTCTTTTGCACAGTGCAGTAAGGCATATATTTCCGTTTGAAATACAGAACTGTGTGTTCCTAGTGGAATGGAGAATTGTGAATTCCTCATTTCACTATATACGCCCGCTCCAGTTCCCTGCTCGGTTTTGGAACCATCCGTATACCAGATGATGTCTCCAACCGTGCCGGGGAGATCGGGTTGCTGCCACTCACTTCAATCTGGAATTTTTACCTCGAAGTTTTTGTTCAATGAGTATTGGGGAATCATCTGGTCTGTTCTCTCGTCCAGGATGTTGCCGCCAACCTAACTTTTTATGTTGTTGTGTCCTAAACTAGCGTAGACACCAGTTGGTTTCTGTTGCAGTCGGTAGTAGCTCATTCTTACCTCTCCCATGACAATAAGGTTAAGTGGTGGAAGGTCTAAGAGACACTCTATGGCTGCTGTTGGGGTAGTTTTAATTGCTCCTGTTATAGCTAAGCAAGCAAGTCTCTGTACCTTGGCCAGTTCTGTAACAGCAGTTCTTTGTCCCATGTTTGTCCACCATACCAGTGATGAGTATGTTATCATAGGCCTTACCACCATGGTGTATAACCAATAGACCATGTTTGGTTTAAGGCCCCATGTTTTTCCATGAGCGCGTCTGATTAACATAAGAGTCATCTCCGCTTTCTTTCTTATTTTCTGAAGATGGTGGTTCCAGGTAAGTTTAGAGTCTAGAATGACACCCAAATATTTTACCTCTCCCACAATCTTGATTGTTTCACCTCGTAGGATCAGGGGTCCTAAGCCCTCTAGATTTCTCCTTTTGGTAAAGGGCAACTATGACTGATTTAGAAGGGTTAATGTTTAGTCCCTCCTTTCTCGTCCATCTGGTAACTGCGTTTAAGGCCTGTTGCATTTTATCCCTAACGGTATTGTTAAATTTTCCTCGGGCCATAATGACGAGATCGTCTGCATATCCCAATGTTTGGTGCCCTTCAAGTTAAAGGACATTTAGTAGGTCGTCCATGACAAGGTTCCATAGCAGTGGGGACAGAACTCCCCCTTGCGGACAGCCTCGCTCAACCCGAACTACAAGCGTTTCTTCAAGAATTGAAGTATATACTGATCTGCTCTTAAGCATGCAGTCTATCCACCTGCAGCTTGTTGCGTCGATCCCTCTGCGCCTCGACGCGTTTGAGATGGATGTTAGAGACGTGTTGTCAAATGCTCCTTCTATATCCAGGAAGGCACACATTAGTACCTTTTTGTATTTGAGAGCATATTCGAATTTTTCTACAAGCTCATGTAATGCTGTTTCTGTGGACTTACCTGCTGTGTATGCATGTATGTCCTTGTGTAGAGGTCTGTAGGTGCACTCTCCCTGATGTGCCTATCCAGCAACTTCTCTAGGGTCTTTAGCACAAACGACATTAGACTTATTGGTCTTAAAACTTTTGCCCCATCCTGTCCGGTTTTCTCAGGTTTGGGGATGAATGCTACGCTGATTAGTCTCCAGGTTGATGGTATATAGCCCAGAACCAGACTGCCTCTTAAAAGTAGACACAGTCTATGTAGTAAAAGCTCCGGTCCTTTCTGGAGCATTACTGGATAAATGCCATCCGTTCCTGGCGTTAATGTTCTGAAAAGCAAAAAGTTGTCATCATAATGTTTTTATAAATTAAAAAAAAAAAAGATACTGTGTGTGTGTGTGCGCGCGTATGGAAATATTCCGAAGCTTCTTGAATGTTCTTATTAGATAGATAATCGCCTCAATGTGCGAAGCATTATAAGTAAATTACAAAGTGGAACCAAGCAAAGCGGCAATTTGGTAGGAATATGACTATGTGGGAAGGGAAGTTATAATTAACGTTGACAATTAAGTCATCTGTCATATTTTAAAACATCCCTTAGGAAGATTTAAGGAGTTGTTGCCTATAAAAAGCGCATATTTCCAGGTCATGTGTTTAATATTATTTTTAAATGGTGTTTGGCTTTAATGCTAAATTGCATAACTTTGCATGGTGTTGCATTGAACGTCGTTTTATTATAATGTTTCCATTAACCTAGTATAATTATGGACATTATCCTTTTTTGGTCCAGTTAAAAAATCCCTCAAGAAGTAAGGGTTTTACTTACGTCTTACAATTAATACTAAAGCCTTTTAATTTGTATCGTTTTTTCGGAGTCTATTAATTTTATGTTAAAGTCTGTTAAGTACCGTAGAGCCGATCAAGCTTTCTTGGGTGTTCTAATTTGATGGTCTTATACCATTTACTTCGTGATTCCTCAGACCCTAATGCGGTTTCTTTTATAGTAATATTAGGATTTTATCATAAATACTTATATCTTTTAAAATTTTAAATGTTTACCTAATATAAAAATGCATAGATCTTTACATGTAGACTTTCATATAAAAGTGTGAAAAGTAATGCAAATGATTTGTACAATATGTAAGAAAACTACTTTAGTTCTAGTATAGGTGTAATAGTAGGGTATGGCGGGGTTAGTTATGCAATTTTTTACTTGATCGATCCTAGCTCCCTCAACGATAAGTCCAAATTACTTGTTATGCATACTGATGGGTAAGTAATGTATTCCTTTCAAAAAGTCTCTATAGTAATAAATTTCTAATAAGTTATTGAGAAGCTAAAGTTGCTTATGTAAAGAAAGTCAGACTTGCTTAACACACCCCATAGGTGTAATAAGTTAAATAAGAATATGGGGCAAATTGAGCAGTTAGAAAATTTAACCAAACCATGGATTAAATGTTTACTGGACATAAAATAAAACTTCTATTTGACAATCAACATTACATTTTTAATCTTTTAGTGACATGATAGTGACTTAAAAAGTATTTTTCTTTTAAATATGTAACATAAAAATAGAATTAACAAACAATCAACATATATTTAACCTAATATTTGGAGTCTACTTAGTCTTTCTACCTAAAATCAGACATGTTTTATGTGATTATCAGTAAATAAAAAACACAAAAAATCACACTAATGAGTTATTATGATCAAAATCATCTTTGTCTCTGCTGCAACAAATGTAAGATTATAAAAAAAGTGTTTCAATTAGAACCAGTTTTTTTAATAATATATTTTTACAACTTTCAGTTTAATCGCAAGTAACCCAAATTTACTTTCTTTTGCCACCCTGTATGTCTTTTTGGGGATCAAAATCGTCTTAAAATTCTCTTTTCAACCATGTGTCACAATGTGACATTTGCTTTTAAAATAAAGCCAACAGAGAATTTATTAAAATATGAAAAATTTTATTACCCTTCACTAATAGTCTTAGAACTAGAGCCAAAAAATCATGGTCATCAGTAATATGGAGTTTCTCCCGTAAAACATGTTCATTTAGTATTGTTAATTACGTTCCCGCGCAGGCTGCCAACCTATTGGATACGAGGGGTAGCAATAAGGGGTGAAAGTGCTAAATTTTTGGAAAAAAAATCGTCATTGAAAATATGCTTTAAAATTTTCTCTGGTGAAGGTCTTTACCCAATTAGTTGACATCCCAAGAGGTTGCCAGCTGGGTGGTACAAAAGGGGTGGCGGATAAGGGTAAAGAGGAAAAAAATTTAGGGAAAAATCGTCATCGATAATATGTCAGCCATGTTCATTTAGTATTGTTAATTACGTTCCCGCGCAGGCTGCCAACCTGTTGGATACAGGGGGTAGCAATAAGGGGTAAAAGTGCAAAATTTTTGGAAAAAAATCGTCATTGAAAATATGCTTTAAAATTTTCCCTGGTGAAGGTCTTTACCCAATTAGTTGACATCCCAAGAGGCTGCCTGCTGGGTGGTACAAAAGGGGTGGCGGATAAGGGTAAAGAGGAAAAAAATTTTAGGAAAAAATCGTCATCGATAATATGTCAGCCATTTTGATCACTTTTCGATGACGATTTTTTTCCCAAAAATTTTGCACTTTTACCCCTTATTGCTATCCCTGTATCCAATAGGTTGTAAGCCTGCGCGGGAACATAATTAACAATACTAAATAAAGATGTTTTACGGGAGAAACTCCATATTACTGATGGCGATTTTTCGGCTCTAGTTCTCCGACTATGAAATCAAGACCTGAAAGAAGACCTCTATTAAAACCTACCCAATTTTAGTGTAATATTTTTGTAAATTAGAATAATCAGCTGTGAGATTTCTGCTGGAGCACCTGCTTTATCATAGATAATATTTAACTCGTGCAGAAGAAATATTCGCAAACACAAGTTTTTTACATTTTATTCTCAAAATAAACAAAGCGTCCGCATAAGTCACTCGGTCGACAAGTCGTAACTGGCAGTCGCGCAATGAGTTCCCCTCCCTCGAACGCTTTTCTTTGTAAGATATTTCGATTTCTTAACTAGCCCTGCCCTACCCTATAAGTAATTACGAGGATTGCATTGTATCACCAGGTTCAGAATACAATGGTTTTTGATCTTACCCATGACATCAAGAAAAATCAGGTACTTAAAATAATTAATTATTTACCAGTATCTTTTTAGTGTTTAAACAATAAACGTACCTATATCTAGCTTACGACTAAAATCTGCCGGAGTCTATTAGCATCCAAAAGGACAAAACAAGAACAAATAAGTAGGCTATTGTAGGTTTAAAGACGTTTTTTTAAAAGTTGAAAGCATTGCATAAGGTGCTTTTTATTAAACACGGAAATCGGTATTTTGCATCTCGATGTTTCGTCCGCAATATAGCTCCGTGGTCGGGAACCACGTTAAATCCAGTGCTGAAGAAATACCAATTATTTACAGCTGCGGTCCCATTATAAAATGGCTAATTGGTATTGTAAGTTAATATTCCGTTAAATTAAATGCGAGGTGTCGGGTAATGAATTCTCGACTACGTAATAAAATAAGGTCTATAAAACAAATTGTATCTTCTACCATTTATAGCAATATTTTTTAAGTCAAATTTAATAATTTTAGTAGCAACAGTTATAAATATATATATTGTCCTTAACAAATTTTGTAGATATTGTGATTTTTCTGTTTATAGGTTTCTTAACTTTATTTAATCATGTATTATTGGTGGAAAGTGTAAACATTTTAAGGCAATCATTTTTTTATCATCGTACAAGTGACTCATTAAATGAAGCTTTATATATCAACCCATAGAAAAGTCAATAAAAAATCATACCACAAAATAATTTCTAAACGATGTCAAAGAAACGACATTAAACCAGTGTTTTAAAACAATAATTTGAAGTATTTTTTACTTACTTTCCTAAATACCTACATTGGAGTCATATTGATTATTTTTTATAACCTTATTTTAAGGTCTATTATTAAAAATTTGATTTTTTTAAAGTTTTGTAAAAACTTAAAGTTTTGTAAAAACTTTTAAAAATCGTGTAATAATTGAATGTCATTTAAAAACAAAATAAACAGTCATCATAAAGGTATTCTTAATTCTTATGACTTGAAAATATGGTGAAAATTAAACCAGATAAATCCTTTGATATATGTTCAACATTACCATTACCATTTATACTATAATTCTCCGAAAATAAAAGTAAATTTGAATATGTTTATAGTTTTTTCTTCCTGCCGTACATTCCGGCTGCCGCAAATACCTGTAAAAAAAGAAAGATTAAGAAAATCAGATCTACCATACCAAAATGACAAAAACGTACTTAGGTAGTTAAAGGATAAGAACATTTTGCACCCCTTCACTCGACGTTGACCCTAAAAGCACATGCTTGTGCTAGTTTAATCACATACAATATTTGATCTTGAGCTTTATTTACTCTTGATTTGTATTTGAACCTGAAGTTTTTTGTTTTTAAGAAGCTCTGTCGACTTTAGTTTTGCGGGGTGTTTTAGCCTCCAGCTGTATTTGCCCTTTTTTGTGTTTGACTTTAAAGTTGTTGGACTTTAGTGGCCACGCCCACTTTCCTTTGGTCTATGTTAGCAGAGTAGAGAGGGAGTTTGGAAAAAAATGTTTTTTTTTTTAATATGGGGTTCACCTTATTAATTACTAATCCATCATATTAAAGTTAAAGTATTAATAAATATATCTCATTACTTATGTGAAAAATGTGGTGCAGCTTTTTCTCGGAGCTTGTATCGTAATTATTAGAGACTCTTGGCCAGCTTGATTCGATGAAGTCGCCCAGACTAACAGACGCCGTAGAATTTATAATGCTCTTGCACCTTTGTAACATGGTGTCTAGTGTGATGTAAATGTGTTATGGCGTAACAGAAAACATTACAACACCGAAATAATGGAAATATCACAAGGTGTACACCGGATACAAAGCGAGGTTATAACCAGGATTACATTATACTGCCAGGAGCAATGAATACGATATTTCTTTATGAAATCAGAGGGACAGTGTTAGGTGTAATAACTAAAAGGTTGCGAGTATACAATTTCCTAAGAATAAGTTTACATTATTCGATGGTTCTGAATTTAACGGAAGTAAATTTTTCAAGCGAAAAAAATGTTAGGTAGTAAATCTTTCCGTTAGAGGCCAAGTTACTCATGTAAAATATGAGGATGTAGGCTTATTTATGTATGCTAAAATAAAACTACAAACACATGTTCTACTTTTTTTTTGATGGAGGATTATAGTATAGGTGGTTATGATAATACTGGATATATATGCGAAATAACCTGTATAAAAATTCACCAATGCTAAAATGATATTATCTCGTTAAGTATCTAGTAAATTTTCTAGTGATAAAAGTTAAGTTTATTATTATTATAATTGTTGACTTTGTTTTAAAGGATCGTCGGTTTTACTATTACCCCAGCAATCATAACCATGTAAATGCTGTAACAACGTCAAACAATACTAAAATTAATAAATTCTGAAAATATGTAGCAGAAATTCCTTTAAAATTTAAAAATGAAGTAGTAAATCTAAGTGCTTTGCGTTGTATATGCGTTTTTTAAATATGCTTTAAAACTTATAGAAATTATTGAACCCGATTTCGAAAAGTCTTTTACAATTAATAAATTGCAAACAGGTGCCATATTATTTTCCCATTTTGCAAATTTTAAACCGCCTAAAGTTTGCTGTTTCCTGAATAATGCTATCAGCTAGGTCGATTGTCGAGAACAAGATTCTTTGTTTTAGCCCCTCGGAGCTCGTCGGAGCACACTACCCCCAGGCCGGTAGTCTTAGGCAGATCAGGGGTTGTGTTCAAATGGACGAGTGGTATTGCCACCGAACAAAGGCAAGACTAAAAGTGCCACTCTAAACTCCTTCTCCTCTAAATTTCTTCTCCTTACATCCCTTCCGATCCTGAGGTATTCTGATACCCAAACGATTGATAATTTATACGGGTCTCAGTCAGTAGCTAAGGCGAACGCGACGTACCCTGGCGATCCAAAATTTATAGTGTTTATAAGGTTTTATTTTACATCATCGGGATTGACATTTTTTATAAATCCTAAAAATGAAAGTTTGTTCAGTTGACTGTTGTGTTGTTAAACCATGCGCTGGATTTCACTTTTTTGTTTTCCGGAAGATGAAGCTAGGTAAGATAATTTGATTATAGATATTATAATAGATTACGGTTTCATCTTAGACGAAATGTAATTTACTAAACAGACAGATTATATTATTTGGTATATAAAATTTTTGGTTTTAGGATTAATATTGCCCTTTTTAATTTGTAAAACAACACATAATTTATAAATATCATACAAACATTTATTTGAGAAAAATCGGAAATAATTTATGTGAAGTCTCGGAGGGAATGCCCTAATTATTTTAATAATTATGACGATTCCTCCTAGATGTTTGCGATAGAATTTATGATTAGTGATTCATCTAGGAAATTATTTATATTTCGTCTGAGAGTTTCACTTTTAGTAAACCATTTAAAAACCATGTGTTAGTAAAATAAGATTAAAAAATTTTTTTTAGATGTTTGATTTGGAAACAATCGGTGGGGTTTATGGGTTTGCCCAAACATGCAAATCATGCAGCAGAAAAATGATACTCAGTATTAAGAATTTGCAATTTGCACTTTTATGAAGATAGTTTTTATCGGGGTAATGCGAATGCTACATAATTTAATAGAGAGTTTAAAAATTTATCAACTTTAAGATAATTTAAATCACGCGGAGGATGGCAACTGTACTAATGATTTTAATGAAGTTCTATTGGACCTTGGTGCAGCCATGATGGCAGATAATGGAACAAACACCATTTGGTTTTTTAACTATACCTTCTTTTTCATTTGTTAGTTATGTAGAAAATTTGGAAAATATTTTTATTGAAAATTTTGACAGGTTTGCCTTCAATCAATCGATCGGGACAAAACTAAACAAGATATTTAATAATGTGCCTTTTGCACATCCTTGTGAACCTTTCCCGAAATATTTTTTGCTATCTCTACCTAGATCCGCCTTTATTACACTATAAAATTTATTAATCGAGACATTAAATCCAAAAAATCTTCTTCAAAAAATATAAAATTAGGTATATTAAAAAATTTGTAATGAAAAGTGTATGTTGTGTTTGTTTAAAGCTTTATATTATTTAGAAAAAAAAATATATTTCATATTTTTATTTTATTATATTTTTTATAGTAAATACTTTTGTTTTACTTTTATTTTGCAAAAAAGGGATATTTTTAACAAATTTCTATTTCCTTATCAAGAACGCTTCAGTCTCCCCTCGTAATAAAACAGCGTTAAAACTGGTAACGCGAACCCCTGTAGCAACAACGAGGATTGTCCTCCCAGACATCAAAGGCCGAGGTAATTGGGTCATTGTGAGTCGATATCAGTTTGATTAGGAAATTGTATGTTTGACCATCAAACTTCGATGATTCTTAGTCGAAGTGATTGTTCGGTGTTATTGCTAATTCCTCAGACCGCCTAGTTGACGGGTGTACCCGTTTTACGGGCGTTCTGGATAAACCTGGAACCATGGCAGAGTCCGTTGGTTACACAGTGGCGTTACAGTTAAATTCTAAACGTTATTTAGGACGTGGTCATTACTATCAGTCAAATGTCATCTGTCAGCTGTCATATGTCAAAAATCACGTGGCTTAGAAAATGGCCGTTATGCGTAGAATACTTGTGCTAAGACCTTAAATTGATTTGCGCAAATGCAAAAATTTTAAGTATACCGTTCGGGTGCTATCGGTTAAAATCGTAATTTAACCTTGATGATGAGACATCGGCGTGCGGTTTAAATTTTTTAAAATTAGTGTACCTACCTATCGAATAGCGAAAACCGCATGAGCTATTAATTTCGGGACTTGGAAAATATTTTACAAAACCTGGGAAAATTCTACAAAACCTATTTTTAAATTATAAGTCGAAAAGTATCACATTTAGGTAAAAATTTTAAAAAACCTAAAATAAAGATTTTATAAAAACACATAATTTATGTTCAATAAAATTTCTTGTAACTTTTAAACACAACGTGTATAAAGGTTGTCGTCCCCAAGGTTATTCTGGCTTCATGTATTCCTTTAATTGGTATGACTTCTCCATTAGCAGATTCCAAAATGTAATTTTTTCTGGACGGAATATTTTGCAGTGGGCTACGATGTTCGGCCTTACGATAGTATGTGTGGAACCAGTATCTAGTACCATTTCACATTCCCGACCGCATACATTTCCAGGTACTACCAAGCCGGAGCCGTTGTTTTGCAGCCGGGATACTCTTATTATTGCTGTTGATGGGGCTTGGTAGCACCTAGCCAGCTTTCGCCCTTAAAACCCGAACTACTGGCAGGGGTATTAAATCTGGTACAGTTTCTCTGGACATGCCCCTCTTTACTACACTTCCAGCAACAGATATTATTTCTTCTTCTAAATGTCATAGTGTTGTCTCCTTCTGTTTGTTTTTTAAGAAAAATCTCTTGCAACTCTTTCATCACTCTTGCCAAATCATTATTTGAATTGCCATCTTCTGGAATAAAGTTCATCCTTCGAACTCTTGTCCGACCCCGGGATGTTTGTTTAGCTGTTTCAAATTGAAGTGCATAGACAAGAGCTTCAGATATTTTCTTAAGTCTACCCATTCGTAATGCCTGATTAATATCCGGATCACGTAAGCCTTCAATGAAACTACCTACTGCTAATTCTTGTTTAATTTCTTCTGGGTAGACTGGATATGTCAGATTAATTAGCTGTACGATATCCGCTTCATACTCCTAAAGGCTTTCATTGTACCTTTGTCTTCGTCCTTGGATCTGCGCCTTATAAACTTCCTGTAAGTGGGCTTCACCGTATCTCATTTCCAGGAACTTCACAATGCATTCATAGTCACATTGTTTTGCTTCGGGAATATGTCTTAACACCTCCATGGCTTCACCTCGAAGAGCAAGTACTAGAGCTCGTGCCTTCTCTGGTGAACTCCAATTATTTCCATTGGCGGCAGCTTCAAACTGTCGAAGATACGTAATCCAGGGTACCTTACCATCAAAAGTAGGTGGTTTCATTACAGTTACTGTGGTACCACATTCTGAAACAACACCTGTACTAACTATATTTTTAATCTGTCGCTGTAAATGTTGGACTTCTTGTTGCATTTGACCTTGGATTTAATAAACTTTGTCTTCAACCGATTGTTGTATTTCTTGCATCTCTTCTTTAACATCTTCCTTGGTAAATTTTAATTCAAATAGTATTTGTTTCCTCAGCTTATCTTGACTTTGTTGAAATTTTCCTTTTAGGTGTTCTCGAATTTTCACCATCTTTTCTTTAAGCTCTTGTTTCATTTCTTCTTGGCATTTTTTAATGTCTTTTTAAATTTTCTCGATCTGTTGTCTTGTTTCTGCTTGATTTCTCTTCATTTCCTCTTAATTGGTCTTCATTTCTCTTTTCAGGTCTTCTTTTATGGATTCTTAGCTGGTGTCCATTTCTTCTTTTAGGTCTTCTTTCATGGAATCTTGACTGGTCTTCATTCCTTTTTTTAGGTCTTCTTTCATGGAATCTTGGCTGGTCTTCATTTCCTTCTTGAGGTCTTCTATCATGGAATCTTGGCTGGTCTTCATTTCTTTTTTAGATCTTCTTGGCTGGTCATTATTTCTTTTTTTAGATCTTCTTGGCTGGTCTTCATTTCTTTCTTTAGATCTTCTTGGCTGGTCTTCATTTCTTTCTTTAGATCTTCTTGGCTGGTCTTCATTTTTTTCTTCAAATCTTTTTGGCTGGCCATCATTTGCTTCAACAGTGCAGTTAATTCTTCCATGCTTGCTGTTTGGTCTCAACAGGCATTCAAATATTCTTAATCACTTTCGCTTTCTTGTAGGTCCTCGTTCCGCTTCTGACACCAAATGTTCCATGACACCCCGTATAAAAACACGGATCCTGGTTTTACACCTTTTTATTGCAAATCAGGTTCACAAACGTTTCCATGGTAACAAAAATTCAACGTAACGTATTTATGACAACTATTTAACCTTCAACTATCTGTCAACTTCTGTTCTCTTCGAAAATACAAAACTAAACTGGCCCGTGCGGACTTCCTTTGCGCTTTTTATAGTAAAGTGGAAAAGAATGGAAAAGTCTGGAATTAGCTGGAAGAATTCTTTTACTACAGGATGTAAGAAAAGTGTAACATGGATGTCTCCAGCGCCCTTAGGATAATCCGCAATGGCTGTCGAAAAAGGGAAAACTAAGGTAACCTATTTTTAATAAATTAAAAACTAACTTTAGTCCGTAAACAATATGTCTTTATTCTTATAGACATAAATAAAATAGCAATATTTTGTATAGACTTATTTATTAAACCTTGGCGGTACATAACTTTTGACTCTGCGCGTAAAAAAAACTTTAATTCGCTATAAGTTTAAAACGAGCAAAGATATCATCCTCGGGTTTTCACAATATTTTAGCAAATTTTATCTACTTTTTAAATATGATGTCAAAAATATACCGTTCGATTTAAATTTTTGCAGTAAAATGAAAAAACTGGAATTATTACGAATTGCGCCCTCTAGCTCTTTTATTGGGAACTGTAGAGCGATAAGGAGAACGGATATTTAAAACAGCCTTATTTATCTTGCAAACAAATTTTAATTTGCTGAAATCGAATAAGTGGTTTAAAATTTACACCGATTTTAATAATTACACTTTCCAGAGCTTCCCCCACCCCTACTATCGGTCGTACTCCAATGAGCCTTAATCCAAAATAATAGAGAATTTTCTAGGCTTTCTAACAGTATTATCAAAAATATAGGCTAATATATGGGTTTTCGGAAAAAAATACGTTTTCCTTATTTAATTTTTAGTTACGCCCTCTAGCGGTGAAATACGGAACTTAAAAATAATTTCCAGAATTTTCTCATAGCCACTTTTATAATAATAAAAAAAAATTCCATTGTTGTCAGATGTACAGGTCCTGAGATACAGCCGCTTACCTGACTTATATGCCCACCCTGTACAAGCTATAGCTATAAAAATAAGTAAGGAAAAATTATAATCTTCTGAAACGGTAGAACTTGTGTTTTTTTTGCATTTGCTGATCAATGTATGCCAGTCTGAAGTTTCGCCAAAAGTACCATCTCGGAATAGAAATTTAGGTTTGTAGCGTAGAAAAAAACCTGCGGAGGATGGTACTAAGCTGCTGAAAGCAGGTGTTTGGTTATTATTAAGCAGTTCATAACGCATTTTTATCCATGCACTGTTTGATGAATAGTCTTTGGTTTCCAACATTAACAACACATCTCTAGCATTGTGCGGCGGATATACATAAAAAACGTTTTATACTAATGCAACTAGAAGAATGTAAGATGAAGTTAACGCTGCCATGATTAAAGAATGAATGAGTTATAGCAACCCAGTTTGGCTCTTTGAACTTCTTCATGGTTAAGTAAAATACATATTGAAAATGTAATAAAAGCAAATACAAAAAATGCTACCAAATTGCAAGTAAGCAACAGGGATAATTCAGACTTTTCCTTTTTCGCAACTACACCTTTTACTGGTTTCTTTTCACATGTCCACAAAATTTTTGCAAATTTACAGTATTTCACTTTTAGTGGCCCAATAACGGATTATCACCCTCTTTCCAATCAGTAAATTCAACATGACAGTATATACACTTAACTACATCATTTTTTCCTGTGTAATAGGACCCAGCGCTAGCCAGTTCTTTAGGGTTGAGTTTAAGAGGCCAGTTTTCGAATGTAAGTAATCTGTTTTCATAATCATAAAAGCGACCACATCCGTCGTCAAAACACATGTTTATAGGTTAGGATTACTAATTTAACTAAAAAATAAAACACAAAATGGCGGTATTTATTTATTTATTTATTTTATCTTAATTAAATAATTTTTGAAAGTGTTCATTCACTTTATTAGGATAATAGTAGATAAATTCTAACATATAATAATCTCGCTCGCGTAAACATAGTTCACAAATGTTTTTAACTACATCCAACACATTTTCATTGCTTGTAACATACGAAGCTACATCATTTAACAAAACGTCATAAAACGATCTAAAATTAAGTTTTTGAAGTAATTCTAACCTAAAATTAATTATATGAGGAACATCGATAAATGCCTTAATATCTAAAGCACTAAAACACATAGCACTATCAGTCTCTACCCTTTTAAGTCCAAGTGTTGGTTCACCCAAGAATGTTGCTGCCCATATGATGAAGTTATCAGATTGAGAAGTCTCCACAACACCGTTATCCACATTAGATTCAATTCGTTTAGTAGCAGTTGTAAGGAATTCACACCAATCAAAATAGTTTAGCGATAAAGAAATCTGCTCTAAAGGTAAGTTAAACAGGGTGTTAACAAGTTTTACACTTGGAGACATACCTCTAGCAACACAAAGTCCTGTAATAATATTGAAATGACGTACTGGTAGATATACTTCCCCTAAAAACTTCTTTTTATTCTTAATTTATTTTCTAGTTGCCAACACCATTTGATCAAGATATTTCCAACGAGTAGAAATTTCACAACAATCATCAGAAGACATATTTAAGGAAGAATCACTCACCATTGTTACAGGTCAACTAAAACCCGTTAAAAACTCTCTGTTTTCTTACGTACATTTCCCCCCACTCCTATTTTTCTCTCTCGCCAAATTCTGACGCCTTCGTAATTAAAATAGTACAAAAATCACTAGATATTTCTTTTAGACTGGTATTTTGATTAACTGCGGTATAGCGAGAATTGAATGATTTGATTTCTTGCTCCTTCGTTAAAGGTAGAATATATCTTCCATATAACACCATATTTACTTTAATACTGTCGTGTTTACCCAATGATTGTTTAATAACATTTATAACACCATCTTTAAGTTCACTCAAAAACATTTTAATATCGAGTCCTTGCGATCGGTTAAATAAATGATACACAACCACACGATTTTTAAAAGTTGTTTTAACAAGTTTAATATCTGGATAGACGTCTTCATAGCAGCTCTCTTTATGTTTCTGCGTATGGTTATGCCTGCTGTTTGTCGGTATTTTAATATTACAATCGACGCGAAGACATGTTGCTTAAACGGATAGTACCTGGCTACTGAGCTTCATCAGGCTTAAAACTAAAGGTTTGAGTAAGCAATCTCATATCTCCATAGGTAGAAGAAAGACCTCTATTCTTAATTTTACGTAATAAAACCCATTCACCGTCCAAACTTTCAAAAAACCTTAAACATTGTTTATTTCTATATACTTTAGTAGAATTTTGCCTTGTAATATCTACACTCTGAAAATATACATATACAACCACTGTTTAACAGATGTAATTGAAGATATGATCCTAACGGTTGAAATAAACGTGCTGCATCCCAATAGGCAGTGTACCTGAACCCGGAAAATTCTAGATTTCTATCTCTTTTTCTTCCAGAAATCACCGCTTCTCTTTTATCATTCTCATAAAGGGGTTAATGTTGAAGGTAAATATTGCACTGAGACCTATCAGTCCAACAGTTTAGTTTTATCAATTTCTCTACAGTCTTAACGTTGTCAAACCAAGTGTTTAGGTATGGAGTTTCAACTAAATATCTGAGAGCCAATCCTCTTTTAGCATCAGAATCTACCAGAGTCTTAACTATACTAGTAAGAAATTAAAATCCTGCACTATATCCTCCGTCTTCAACTTTATATAGACCGAGATCAGGACGGGGAAAGCGATAAATAACCCCACAATTTTGTATAATTAGAAGCTATGTAAAGATAAAGTTGAGTGTTTCTTCGCACTGCATCTATTATCCTTAAAGCAAAGTAAACTCCAAGAACTACTTCCATGTAGCGAATTTTTTGAAGAGTCAAATTCTTTTTATTTGCATAATAGATTAAAAAGCCGGAAAAAGCGGCGGAAATCATTGGCTGGAATTTTTTCATCATCATCCTTTAACGAGCATTGAAGTGGTGACTGAAAACATTTAAAAAGTTTATCTATTTTTGTTAAACAGTTTTTTAGCTTCTTATTCAACCAAGGCTTGGCAAAGCATACTTTTTCAGCAAAGTAAAGGAAAATAGGAGAATATATAGTAGTTTCTCTAGATGCTTCACCACATATCACTTTATCCCAATAAATATAACGGTCAAATTTCTTCAAAAATGCTGGAGATACATCAGGATTCTTGACTTTTTCGTTAATATAGGAAATCACATTTTTTGGGAGAACCACTTTACTAACTCTTTTAGTGATACTCATCTTGACGCGTCTTACTACACTACTAAGAGAGCTAACAAAGCTGAGAATTTATAGTTTACTTGGAAACAAATTTAACCAATCAGAATCGAGTATATAAGTTTAAAAAATGTATGAAAAACCAGAATCTACAGGTTTAAACCTGTCAACCACCTGTTTACTTAAATCAGCCAACTTCTTGTTTTAAACCACGTCCTTAGCAATATCAATTCAGCTGTTGTGAGTCTTGTCAACACCAAGCCATTTTACATACATTTTATTACCTTTCTTGCGTAATACTCACTCAATTAAAAAAACATCAGGTTGTTCAGTTTTCTGCAACTCGTCTTCGTAAAAACCACCACTAATAGGTTGACCTTGTAGATCCTCCAATAAATATGTCGTTGGATTAGTTATATGCACTTTGACTATTTTAAACAGTTCAGTCGTCCAATTAGGCATATAACCTTTTTCAAACACCTGTTTAGACTTACTGATACGAACAATATCTCCAACTTGAATTTTTGTTTATCGGCAATATTGATATGACTATTTACAGATTTTAGTAACTGCTGCTCGTTTGCTTTGTTAACATCTTTAGGTTTCCCTTTATACGGTGTCTTGTATTATTATAAGTATTTGTAACTTGCACTAACAAGTCTAACCACTTATGATTACCATTAAGTGTAAACAACTTGAAAAGCTTTTCCTTAATTGTTCGAATAACACGTTCAGCGATGGATGCTTTTAAAATGCTAAATGTATTCTTTCCCTCTGTCCGTAATTAGCTTTTTGGGAATTCTTTTAGACTGTTTAAGTATATTCTCCATAGCCTTGGTTACATCTTGAGTAGATTTTGACTTTATCGGTCTAGTCCAGAGAAATTTTGAAAAACAATCAATCACAACCAGTATATATTTAAATCCTTTGTTTTCATGAGCATACTGGTCAAGTTGTGCCAAATCGGAAGCAAATGTATCATCTAAGTCATATTGAATGAATCTTCGACGCTTAAACTTTTTCTTTATAGGTCTATGTAGTTCTCTTATAACCTGCTCTGGCCCTTTCGTTATCGCCATATTAGAAATGATGTTTTTCAATAATGCACTCAAATATGTTGTAAGTGATCAACGTAGTTTCTTGTACGCGGTCGCCACTTGAAACTAAATAACGTGCCACTTGTAACGGTGAGGCGTTACAAATGCACGTTGAGCTTTTGCTTTTTGTAGCTCTTGAAATTCTTCTTTGGGTCTGGGTTAATGAAATGATAGTTCGATTTGATTATATTACTTCTTTTTATGGTCGCCAGAAATTCCCAAGCATGACTTAGTATGATGAAGAAATTTATAAAAAGAATGTGGATTTAAACCTTTAACTATTTCACAATGAAAATTCTAAATGCTTGGAAATTTCGATTGCCTGCAAAGGAAGGAAGATAAAAAAGATATTATTAAATTACAAACAATTTATTAAAAAATATAGTTTTTTAAATTTTTCCGTGTTTTTCTTACTAAGAGTATTTAATATCTGGTTGGTTTTATGTTATTTGACATTTTACAAATTATTCAGCATCTTCAGAATGGCATTATATGTTAATTGGATAAGTCACCTTTTTTTCCAAGTGTACTTCCTGTTACTCGATGGAGTAGAAGAAACTTGCCAGTACAAGGCAACTCTGTCCGGATGGGGATGTTTGTCCACTGTAGCCAGAGGAGTCTGACGGTGGAGGATTTTTTGAGCTGGAAGTTCTGGGGTTCTTCAGGATAACTTTGTTGGTTGAAAGTTGTGAAACAGGTGTTATCCCTCTTGGGGTTTTTGAAAACCAGAGTTTTCGCCATTTGATGTTTACATGCAAAAAGGATAAAATGTCTAATTTTCGGGAAAAATTGAAATAAAAGAAATTCCCAAGAAAACTGGTAAGGAAATACCAATCCCTTGGTTAACAGAAATAAGTTCTACTTAAGTTACAAATAATACATATATATATATATATATATATATATATATATATATATATATATATATATATATATATATATATATATATATATATATATATATATATATATATATATATATATATATACATTTAGATGACAATTTATATAAAAATAAAAAAATTTTGGTTAAATTTTATTTTATACTCCTTTATTAAAAAATAAAATTTAATATTTTTATTTTTTATAAAATAATATACTTGATACTTGTAGCATTTTTTAAATTTTTGATAGTGTTAAAGTAGATTTTAGGCAAGATTAAAAAAGTTTATAAGAAAAAGTAGTTTTGAATGAAAATTATCCCAAATAACGAATTTCATAACCATAGGCCTACTTTATTTTACGTTTTGTTTACCAATTAATTTTTTATTCATATATTATAATAAGAATAATAATTTAAACGTAAAAATCAAAGTAGGCCTATGTTTGAAATCGGTATTCGGGCATAATTTTGCATTCTAAACAAGTTTTTCTTTATAAACTTTTTTAAATCTCTCTAGAAATACTACTTTACCTACTCATAAATTTAAAAAAATGCTTTATCAAGATGCTGATTTTTAAAAAATAAAATATGCTAAATTTTATTTTTAATCACAGGGCGATGCCAAGGCAAATTTCAACTCCAAAATTTTTTCATTTATTATATATATATAATATATATATATATATAAAATTATATATATATATATATATATATATATATATATATATATATATATATATATATATATATATATATTACATATATTAATTATATTGTAGAGATATGAAGGTAGGTATAATAGAATTGAAAAACAAATATTTTATAGTTACGTTATAAGCAGATCAAAGAGATAACAAATAAAAATTATTGTTACGTTATAAAAAGTTCAAAGATATAATAAAAATTATTGTTACGTTATAAAATGTTCAAACATATAATAAAAATTATTGTTACGTTATAAAAAGTTCAAAGATATAATAAAAATTATTGTTACGTTATAAAAAGTTCAAAGATTTAATAAAAATTATTGAGAATTCCCTTGCATCCATATATTAAGCTTAAGTGGAAACCCTCATTTAGAGGCAATATTTTTAATTTTCTATTACTAATAAAATTTAGTTTTACATCGTCCTAGAAAAATTACTAAACAAATAGTAAAATTATAAAAAAAAGATAAATGTTACTTTCTAAATCAAAAATCGTTAAATTGGTAATTGACGATAGATCCTTTCCTGTTCTACCTCACGAGGATTTTATTTCTGTCTGATATAATCCTTATTATAATATTATAATATGTACAGAAGATAAGGTAAAGAGAAATTTTAATTGAAAGCTAGTTAAAGATAGAGAAATGCTCTGTACTGGTGTAAAATTAATCTATGGTAAGTTTTCCTTAAAAAAGATAAATCATTAAATCAAGAAATTTCACAAAACTTATAGAAAAGATATAAATAAGATAAATGGAAAACTTACCATAGTAGGCCGAAGTTATGGTTGCACCAGAGCATGTCTCCACCTACAGCCTTCAGTCCAGTATTCCTTTAGGATTAATATTTATGTATTTTATTTGGTCTTGTTCAAGTAGACTTCCTATTTCTCTCCTAAAAATTAATTGACCAGCAGAATCTGAATTTAAACTAATTTATGTGTGATCTCCTTAGCAATATTAGGTAATCTTGATTTTTTTTAAGAACTTGACAAATTTACTATAAAATCTGGTTTTGATTACAAAAATATTTATTAAGATGTAAATAGAAAGGTATAATTGTTAGGTTTGAGCTATAATATTGCTAAAAAGTTCCAGGATGGTCTTGATAAAATTCGAAATTCAAAGAAAGGTCAAATTTGTAAAACGTAATTTGGGCTATTATTCCCCAATAAATTCTTTAAGAATCTTGTATTAATCCTGAAATTTTATTTTAAAAAGTAATAATTCTAAGAAAACGAAATAATTTTGCAAACATAATAGAATATTTTTAATGCTAATGTGAAATAACCAACGGTATTTAATCAGACAGAACTTACCTCGTAGACAGACAGGGAGAAGATACTTTTCCAATTATTTGCAAGCACGTCCTCAGGTCACTATTCCCCCACCTTGCTCATGCATGCGGTGTCTAGCGACCAAAGTTAGTACAACACATTTAAACCAATAAATCTATTTCCCGTTGCATTAAAACCAAAACATTGTACCCACGATATCTTAAATCTATTAATCAATTATGTTTGTGTTTATTAATTAATTATATTATCGAATCCCATCACATATTTCATTCACTACCTTTTTCTTGCCAACTTTTCAAAAATCCATCCTAATAATTTCCCGCCCAAATTTCTATATTGCTTTGTGTCGCACTCTTTATATTTTAATCGACATTTGTAAGACCAGGGTCGATATTTCTATTTTTTGGGTTATCATGGTTTGTGACAGTCTTGCTATTAGTCGCAAGATGGTGCTTGTATTATTAAAATAATTTGGCAATTACTGGCAGTGTACAGTTGTGGTGTTCAAACTAGGACTCAACAAACCTCTAACGAAATATAAGTTATATATTTCGTTACAATATACTTAATACCCGCCAAGCGTTAAAACACCGACAACAAGTCCTCGAATCTCTTGTTCGTGCTTCGTCAACTGCTGTTTTATAGTGTTAATATCGTCTATGTGGTTATTTTGCACTTTAATAATCAAAACATTTAATTAATCGGAGAGCGTTTTAATATATTCCTTCATTTTAATCTCCATGAGGCCCTTCAACATATCATCGAAAGTTCAAAAGTGGCTATCGATATTAGTTTTAATACTAGCTACCTCCTTCTTCATAAACACCAATGTTTCATTAGTATTTTTAATATCACTTCTTATCTGACTTAAAGATGTTTCGATTTCAGTGTCTTTATTTTGTAATGCTTTCAATTGACGAAATGTTTGAATCTCAAATTTAGAATGATTTTTATTAGTTTCTTGTATAACGTCCAACGTCTTTTGTAAATTAGCAGTGGTATTTTTAAGGAGATCGAGAGCTGAAGAAATATTAGCATACTTAACATTAACATAACGCTTGGTAGTAGCATCATTTATGCTAACCATTTATGCTAATAGGATCTTGAACATTACAAATTTTATGATTACTCACATCTAATCATCGTTATCGGTTAGCGGGAGAGCATTAGAAGCTTGAACTAATCTCAACCGAGACGTAGCGGAGGAGGAGGATGAAGAACAACCAAACTTATTCATGGTTAACACTTCAATGAACTAATTTAAATAATACATGTTTATTTATAGAATTCAATAACTCCTAGACTCTCCAACTTATGTAAAATATTCATTTTCTCGTTAGTGTTTTATTATTATTTCCAGCATCACTTGCAGCGTGTAACTTTTCAAGACGTTTAACCAATTCATTGACGTCATTATAATAGATAAATTCTTTAGGTTTTTTATTGCATTCCATCAAAGCTCGACCTGTTGTTGATTTTATTCTTTCAAGACTACCCGGTGAAGATGATGTTGATTTTATTCTCCCAAGGCTACCCAATAAAGATGCTGATGATTTTACAAAAGATCTCGATGTTGTTCTAATCTTCGCTGCTGTAGCAGCTACACTCGGAGCAGCCTCTAGAAGATTTTTAACAATAGTTTTTTATTTTGATGAACGATTACCAAACATTCGACCTGCCTCTGTTTGATAAAGATTAGTTTTCTTAAGAATGCCCTTATAATGTTTATCATCTTCCCTCGTATTTAATATCGGATTTTTTAAAAACAACAATTCGTATAATCCTACAGTCCCAGGATAACTGATATCACCAATACGAATATCACCGTTTCTTTCAAAGTTTAGAGATTGAGATCCAACAGTCCAAGTATCATTTACATGATCATGCTCAACTCTATGAGAATCCAAATCTTTATCGCGTGCTAGATATTTCAGAATAAATTCATGCGATATCGTCGGATATTGCTCGAGAAAAGCTTGAAAGCCAGCGGGAATCCTAGCAATTTCTTCGACTATACTTTCCTGTGGTTCGGTAAAGACTTCATCATCAACATCGTCATCAATCGTACTTTCATAAACAGAGTCAGTATTTAGGAATTTAGCTGGCTTAACGGCTGTCTCTGACTTTAAATCAGTCTTTAGGAATTTAGCTGGCATAACGGCTGTCTCTTACTCCAATGTCTTTGACTTCAACTTAATCGCCGATTCTGGTTCGCTAATTTTAGAAAGCTTACGTTTTTAAGTATTTTCCACAAGTTTAGTTAAGGGTTGTGTAATAGATTTCAAAAAGGCATTAAGTGCTTCGTCCTCCTCACCTCGCTCCAACTTTAATGCCATATACTTTCGTCTTATTGTAGTTGCAGCCTTTATTATCTTCTTCTTAACTTCAACATCGAGATCTTTACATTTCATCGCCATCTTATCACTTTAAACGATGAAGTAACACTAACAAAGACTGAAGATCTTAAGGTATTATATAGGTATCAAACCTGTCTCGGTATCGTCCCTTATTATTTTCACATTCTTTAATAATAACCAGAAATCCATACTTGTCTTTCCAGCAATCAGAACAAACTTGTCTAAACATGTCAAATGACATATCAGTGTTTACGTGATCGTCGTAAATATGCTTGAGGTTGAGCTCGTCTTGTTTAAATACTATTAAGTAATGCATTGTCACGCACTAGCTGGTATTTTGGAGTATTATGTCTTCCCATGCAGAAATAGTTCCGTATTTTATCTTGTTTTTCGCCGGCAACATCGTCAAAAATGAACACAGAGTCGGGTTCAGCACTTGCAGGGTCTAAAACTTCATAATTATCACTGTATCCATAGTACTGAAAACCGTTAATATAATCCATAACAAGTTTCAAAAAATAATATTTCTCTTGCTGCAACGACTTTGAACAAACATACACATTTGGGAATATTAAACCATTTTCATCGGTCAATAGACTTAACATGACATTAGTTTTGCCGCAATTACTAGGTCCACATATCAGAGCTCTTATCGTGTTCGGTAAACGTCGACCATGTTTTTGTTTAGTTGCTGTTGCTGCTTTCATATCGAAATTTTCAATACCAATTCGAACTTTTTGTTTTTCCTTCCGCATAACTATAAATAAGGTCTAATCACTACGACTGTGTCATTTGTAATGAGTACACCGAGTGGTGTAGGTGTCTTAAATAGTGATATAAACAACTTACCCTTTGAACTCCATATCCCTGGTTATTCCTATTGCAGTATGGGTACTCGATTAAGAGAGAAGTTAGCGCGAGGTAATAGACCCAAGAATAAATTGGATAGCTTTTGTAAAAATCACGATATAGCATACGCTAATAGTAAAGACTTAAAGCAACGACATAAGGCAGATCAGATATTGGAAGATAAGGCTTGGGAGCGAGTTAAAGCAAAAGATTCTACGTTCGGTGAAAAGACTGCTGCTTGGTTAGTTACTAACGCAATAAAAGTTAAACGTAAAGTAGGGGCAGGTAGGCGTCAAAGTACATGTGATAAATCTATGTGTTCTGTTGTTCGAAGAATTAAAAAACATTTAGGTGGAGGAGATGTAAGTAAGAAGAAAACATTAAGTAATTTGTTAAAAGCTGCAAAAAAGACAATTTAGAAAATTGGCGGACGAAAAAAGTTAAAGTATAAAAAATTAATATGAAAGTAGTCAATTTTTGATAAATTTTTTATAATAAATTAAGTTTAAAATAATTTCACAACATTATTTATTGCCACTAATAGATTCAAAAACAACCATGATATAACATATGCATAAAAAAATTTACAATTTTTGGGAAATTCATTTTTTGTTAACTTAAAAAAAAATATAATAAACAAAATACACGATTTTTAAAAACTTTAGCAACATGATCCTATTAAGTATATCTATGAAAAAAGCCTCAAGATGCGAAAAAATTATAGCGCAATAATTTAAACATTTTTTACTATCTGCAACAAAGACGGAGTCGGGATTAATTTTGTTAATTAACAATAGCCCTATTTGTTGAAAAATGGACTTTAAAACTTTTTTAATGCTAATTTATTTATTCAAGTGTATAGGCTACACTATAATATTTAAAAAAAAATCAATTATTATTTAATAATACTTGCCAAAAATTATTTTCTGGTAAATTAAAATTATAAGTAATGGAGATAAAACTCCGGTAGCTAGGACTTTTTTATTGGAAATTACCTTCAAGCTTTGTTTAAAATTTCTTAAGTAATAATCATTTTGGAACTATTAAAAACGAACTGCCTTTTTTGCAACTTAATTTTTTAATAATTTTTGCAATTTTTTGCGTGCTAGAAAATTCTTCCAAAACATTTTTCCAGACATCATTCTGGATCAAATGAGCTCTTGTTCATATTTTAAGGAGCTTTACCTCTATTTAACACGTTTTTAACTTGTTGACTATTAATCCCAACTTAACTTAAGGCTCTCCAAGCGGGCTTAAGAGGTTTTTCGACATAGTTCTCCGATATCGGCTTCTATTTCTGGGCTTTGTGTACCGCAAATACCCAGGCCAGTTCTTGACAGGCGTTAGTGCTGACGCTAGACATCCAGTCTGAAGGCTTTTGACACTTTTCCTTAGCACTTGGTGCCTGCAAGCCAAGCTACTGCGGCTTTCAAATCTTTAGCTTTTGTTTACGACTTACTATTAAAAAAAAAACTAACATTTAGTTAGATTGATTGAAAGAAAACTAAAATCTCTCTCTAACCAGCAAAATTCAATAAAATAATAAAGAAACAGACCAATTTTCTCCTAATCCTATTATGGCTCTGATGGATTTTTTCTATCGGCCGACTTAGATGTTGACGCTATGACTACCACACTTCGACTGACTTAATTCTCGTAATTAAGCTTCGCCTCTTTTAGGTAGAGAAGTTTAAAATGAGTTTAGCCATATTTCAAGTAGTTAATGTATTTTATTTTTATTTAGGGTTTAAAAACCAAATTTGGATGAAATATATTAACAGTTATATTAATTTTAATTAATTTTAAACGGTGTCAACTCTACAATTATCAAGAATAAATTATTTTACCGACAAAATTTTGGTTTAGGTTAATTTAAGAAAAAATGCATTTTTAAAATAAAAATGATACTATTTTTATTTTTAATTTAGGAAAAAATTACGTTTAATTAGGTAATATTAAGTAAGTAAATTATTATTTTCACTTGTAAAAAAGTTGTTTTCTCGACTCAAGGCACCGCTTAACCCCTCGAGTAGCTTTAAGAACTCGAGCTTAGTATTCTCTTCATAACGGTTAAAAATACTTATTTAACCCAAACCATTCAAACTATAAATAAGTAAAGACAGTGGAAATTTACAAAAATCGTATTATTAAAGTCTTATCTACGTTAACCATTTATAAATTTTAGATATGGTGTTTTTAACCTTTATCTATATTAAAATGAATATATGAAACACGCAACTAAAAAAATGGTATATGGTGCTTTGCTTCTATAATAAATACGCAAAATAATAAAAAAAAAGGTCTTTAAAACTATTATTTTTAATTTACTTTTAACTTTAGGCCTCATCATTAATGCACCGTAACAATGTACATAGGTAATAACTATAAAGGGCAACAAGAAAATAAGCCCGTTTTTTAGTCCAACAGAAACACCCCGTTCCATTGGGAATACATCAAAACAATACATAAATAACAGCTAAATATTTAGTCCTGTTCATCTCTTGGTCCAATGGGACTCTGGCGGCTTGTAAGGCTTAAGTACTCAATGGATACCTATTTCTTTTCCGCAGCCGCCGTTAGCGTTATGGACTCTTAGGATTTCCCATTTTTCTTAGAAATACTGCTTTTAGGTGTACAATACTAAAAACAAAATAATAAAAAAAAAATCGGCGAAAATAGAAAATATGGGAATATATGTTAGGTTCTCCCCATTAATATTAATTTTTTTAAAGTGATAAAATTTACTTATTTTAAGAGTATAGTTCTATATAAAAATAATATTGTTGTTTGGTACGCGTTTGGCCTAAAGCAAGCAGAACATAATATTACACTAAACATCCTTTTTTTGCCCTATGTCATAACTTTGTATTTTTTATACATACATACATAAAGTACGAAATTTGCTATATAAAGAGTATGGCTGGATAAGCCTGGGTCAGATACCCCGCGGGAAAGTAAGGTTGGTATTTTACCGTAAAATAACCTTCTTAAGAAAAACATTTCTCTGCGTTATCACACCTCTGCACGCGTTAGTTTTTTGAATAAAATAATTAAATATTTTTTTTCTTAAAACCATAATTTTTTGTGCTCTTTTTTTGCAAACGTTAGATACGTCAAAGAAGTATTAAACAAAACCCTTTTGAGTCTTTGCAGTAATTTATATATTAAAATATCGCAAATTAAAAATTTTCAAATATTAAAGTGTCACGTATTTTAAGAGACACTGACGATTTTTTTTTCTATAAATGACCCTTACTATGCTCTTCAACATATATATTTTTTAAATGTTTCCTAGAGTAACACAGTGGTAAAAAGATAATATTACTATCCCCATAGGGCAGGGGAAGTGGAAAGAGTAAAAAGGGAAAGCAGAAGTGGGTCCTTTAAGGTGGCTGTTTCGCCATGTTAAATCTCCATAAGAACACTACTGTCTTTCAGACTACCAGACTCAAAAGAACATAATATTTAAATTTCAAGTTTTATTTATAATATAAAACAAATTTAGACTTATGGCTACTTAAAACCATCATACACATCTACATGTTTTTAGAGTCTACTAATACGCTTTAAATACACAAAGACCCTTTCCAAAATCTACCAATACTGATACACCTGTAAGGTGGTAAACAAGATGTTTTTCCAGGATTATTAATCAACGAAGGTGCAAAATATAAGTCACGAACATAGTATATCCAGTAAGCATATTTGGAATTATAAACCGAATTAATTAAGCAAGCCTTGAGTCATTCCAACGTCTAAAAAAATAAAACAAATAAATAATATTTTTTGCATACATATAATTGAAGATATGAAATAGCAAAAGTATTACATACATTTCTGTGGTATAAAAAAAGTATTTTTAATAAATTTTGGTAATTAAATAAAAAATTAATTGTAACAGGATCTGTGATGAAAATTAAGTTCTAGTATAAAATATAAAAATATAGGTAAATAAGAATATATAGGAATTTAACCAGGCAAGTAAAAACCTTTCAACAGAAAAAAGATATGTCCATGTAAAACATTAGTTGTCCATTTAATGAAAATGTATTTTAACTCGGGCTTTAACAATTACATAATTCTGTGCTATTAAGTGAATTTTAAAAATGATACTTTTTATTGTTTTATTACGATAACTTAGCTCTTTATCAAACCTAAATATTTTCAAACCAATTGGCCAGTTTAAGGTCAAATCATAAACTTGACGTTTCGTCCTTACTGCTGTTTAAAAAAAAACTATTGTAACTTAAATTAGTACTTATCTTTTGTCATCTTTGGGTATAATATATACCCTAACTACCTGACCTCTTTAATTAGGTTTTGAATCATTTTAGTTTTGGATTTCCTTCTAATTCACTACTTTTTTTTACATCGTTGTTTAATGTCTTTACTGTCCTAGCTAAGTTAAATATAAACAAAACTGTCTCTATTCGAAATGTCCATTTGAAATCCAAAACACAACATTTTAACTGATAATATTCTAAAATTCCTATATTCTAATAGGTATATTCGATTCTCGAGAGTCAGGTATTGCATATTCTTTGTCATTCCTCATGACATAAACAAAGGCAAATAGATGTAACGAATATCACAACGTAAAAAAGGACACACCGATGATCGCTTTTTCTTGCGCTCTTCTCGGACAATAGCAAAAATGTATATTTAAACACTGTCTTGTGTAGGCCAATATTAAAATAATTATTTCTTTTGTAAGGGTAAGTTATTTGGGTATTGCGCCACTAAACAACTAAAATATTTTTTTATTTTACAAGTATTTTATTAAAAAGATTAAGGCTTGACGCTTTAGAGATAAATGTATCTATCTCCGTTATTAAAAGCAAATAAAAATTACCTGGAAATACGAATAAAGTTAATTTTTAAAGCAGGGCTTTGTGCTCGACCCAGGGTCGCCGGCAGGAGGGGTCAGGAGGTGTCCGTCGACCCCCCTGAGTTTTTAAAAATTACCCAAAATAAACCATATGCCGTCTAAATCCTTAAATTTTACCATATTGCCTAGAAATTTAAATGAGTATGATTATTATCTTAAAAATTAAAGTTTTGGTATGTTTATTTGTGTTTTTAATTTAACTGACTTTAACTTTTTGACTCCCTCTACATTTTTTTCCGGCGGCGGCCCTGGCTGCGATATTTCAATATATAAATCACTGCAAGAACTCAAAAAGTATCTGGTGTAATACTTTTTTGCGTATTTAAGGTTTGCAAAAAAAGACAAAAAAAATTATGTCCTAAGAAGACATTTTTTTTTTTGATAATCAATTAATTATTTTATTTTAAAAAACTAACACCTATATAGGTGTGATAACTTAGAAAAATGGTTCTCTTAAAAATATGATTTTATGGTAAAAATATCAACCTAACTTTTCCGAGGGACATGTGGCCCATGCTTATCCCTATATTCTTTAAACAAGTATTTTAATTATGTATGAAAAAATTGAGAAAGTTATGTCAAGTGATTTCTGGAATATTCGATTTTGAAAATCACCCATTTTACTACTGACTGATCGACTCACTTACTTACTCATTTATTTAGGGACTTATTAAAATTATAGAGCACTTACCGAGTAAGTAAAAACTTGAAATTTGGTATCCATGTAGGTTTAAGTATACAAGTAAAGAAAAAATTACAAAAACTGCTTATTTTTAGTCGAAACGCTCCGAAGCAGGCCATAAAATTTAAAATGCAGACAGAATCTTCAACCAGGATCGATTTTAGTGATAATAAAATAAGCAATTTGCGTACTTCATATTCAATTTAAAGATTAGGTCCTACCTACAAAGCAAGTATACCGAGAAAAAAGAGCCCACTTCTTTTTCATTTATTGAACTCTGAAAAAAAGAGAAGACATTCCATCAACAACACTTATGTAAAATAATGACCAAGTGCCTTTCTTAAAATTTCGACCTCTTAAAATACCGAGATCCAAAATTAGACAAATTGATATGATTAAAATATTTATTCTTTAATAATTTTATAAACATCACTGTCCGCTATAGAAACAAAGTAAGACTTAAATAAAATGATATTCAAGTAAAAAGTTTTTTTAATTATCTTAGTTAAATCAAAAATAAACATAAATTATTAAAATATTTAAAAAATATTTATGTATCACCTAAGGTAATAAAAAAAAAGATAAATTGAAAATAAAATATCTGTCAAGATTACATTAGAAATATGAATAAGAGCATGCCAAAAAAGGTGAAAGTTATTGAAAGAAACGAAGAAAAAATGGGAAGAACGTGTTACAATGGTCATGTGGAGTCTCGTTCAAGTTAGAATTTTTTGTCTTATTTTCATATTTTTTGATTGTTTCCTTTACCAGTCTCTCACTGTATACGTTCTGCTTAAGATCCCTAGTTATGTTACTTACTTCCTCTTGCAGAGATTTCTTACTGTTACATAAGGTCACTGCACGATTATATAGAGTATGGTGTCAATATTATTCAGTGTGTGTAGGTTTTCTATATATCCATTATGTATATATCCATTATTCCATTTGATTAGAATGTCGTGAAAAGGGAAGGCCGAATTTTGCTCCATCTACATTGTGAATTTAATACAATTTCGAAGACAATTCAGATGTTTTAGGAAACCTTCAAGTTCTTCGTCATTACCTGTCCATACAATAAAAGTATCGTCAACGTATCTGAGCCAAACTTTTGGTTTGATTAGAGCAGTTCTAATCGCGTGTTCCTCAACTCATTCCATATAAATATTTGCTACCACTGGGGAGAGCGATGAACCCATGGGAAGTTCATCATTCTGCGCGTAGTGCTCATCTTTCACCTGAAAATAGGAACTACGAAAGCAAAGCTACAACAACTCCATCGCTCCATTCAGCGGCAGGGAGGTGTGTTCTACTAGCGTTTTATCTTTTTCAAGCTGTGCTCGGATAATGTTTAATAATTCTTCCACTGGTACATTTGTAAACAGACTTTCCACATTAAAACTTAGAAAAGTATCGTCTGGTGCTATTTCCATATTTTTGAGAATGTCAACAAAATGACTAGAGTTCTTAACAAAAGATGGAGACTTACCGACCAGTTGTTTAATTGGGTCTAAAAGGTGTTTTGCCAATGCAGTCGTAAGTGTATTTCTAGAACTGGTGATGGGCCTTAAGGGTTTATTGTCCTTGTGTATCTTCGGTAGTCCATAGAGATGTGGAGGTTTACTGTTATGTGGTGTTAAAGTTTTTCTTGTTTCATCGGTCAGAAAGTTTTTGTATTTCTTTAAAGTTCTGTAAATTTTGTTTCCTATTGATATTCTTGGATCTTGATCAAGAGACCTGTATTTGTCTTTTCAAAGAACTTCGTCTATTTTTTGATGTTTGCATCCGTTGTCATGTCATGGAAGAAAAGAAAATTGGAAAAACACTAAGTATTTTTAAACAATTAAAATTTATTTAGCAAGCCTAGTATCGATATTTTGAATATCTGGCAACCGTTACTTAACCGTGAAAAGTCGGCCAAATTTCGTGAATCATATATGTTGTAGGTTTAAAAAATAGTTTTTAGTTATCACTTGAAAACGGTCGGAGATACATTATTAACCGAAGCGTTGTTTAATAATTAACATGGATTTAACAAGATTTTAGTGTTATTAAAACCATAACATTGTTTAACACTTTCAAGAAAAGGACAAGTAATGTTTTGCTGGAGCGATAACGTCAGCACTGCATCCTGCGGCGACTGCAATGTCAGAAATTGGATCATACCTACACTATTCTACAGGGTGTTCGAAAAATAGACGAAGATATTGTAATGGGCGATTCCTTGTTTAAAAATATGAGAAAAACTTTTTATAAACATGGGTCCGGAAATGCAGTTTTCAAGATACAGGGTGATAACTTTTTTAAAAATATATTATTTTTTATTATTATTTTAAAAAATAATTACTTGATTCTTTTAAAATTGTGCAATATTATTTGTTGTATTAAGAGGCTAATTTAGCCCTAAATAGATTAAATTTATAAGGTCCAGTAGCGTCCCGGGGGAATCTTAGCGAATAAAATTGGCAAAAAAATGTACGCCACTGCCTTTTTTACAACTTTAATATTTGTTGCTTGATTAAGCGTCTAAAAATACAACTTCTTCACCTCTTATATTTTTTTCATATCTCACTTCGTTTTCGAGAAAAAAATTAATAAAATGGTTTTATTGCATGCCACTGGACAAAATTGGTTTATTAATTTTTGCTAAAAAAATCACAGGTGCTCTGGAAAACAAAAAATCAAAAACATTTCTAGAACAGAATTTGAGTGCAACAACAATATAAATGTCCACCATCCATTTCTGTACACCTTCTCACTCGACGAATCATTGAACGACGAACTCGAGCTAAAATTCGAGGTCTATTTCTCACTCTTTCGCAAACATTTACAATTTTATTTCTTAACTCTTTTATTGTTTGTATGGAAGTGGTGTAAACCAGAGTTTTAAGGTGTCCCCATAAATAAAAATCTATTGGATTTAAGTCAGGGGAGCGAGGTGGCCTAACCACAACCCAATTTTCCCAAAGATGTTATTTAGATGAGTTCTAACAGTTATACTAAAATGAGGAGGAGCTCCATCGTGCATAAAAGTTATTTGATTACTCACATTTAGTGAAACTTCTTCCAGCAGTACGGGCAATTCTTGTTGAAGAAACTCTAAGTAAGATTCGCCGTTTAATCTTAAGGGTAAAAAGAAGGGCTCAATTAAATTGTCACCAACAATACTCATCCACACATTTAAAGAAAATTGTTCCTGGTGATGACATTGTACGTAAGCATGAGGATATTCTTCACTCCATACATGAGTGTTATGGAAATTAACAATACCATCCTGCCGAAATCCAGCTTCGTCCGTAAAAAGTATGGTAATAATAAACTTTCTGTTATTATTAGCCTTTTCGTAATACCATTGGCAAAACTGCAAACGGGGCAGAAAATCTTTTGCTAGTAATGCCTGCACGCGTTGAACATGATACGGATACAAAAGTTGTTCGGAGAGAACCTGCCACACAGTGTTGTTGGAATGATTATCCCCTAATCGAGCTGCTATAGTCCTGGTACTTATACCAGGATTTTGTTCCACGGCACGTAAAACTGCCTTCTCAAACTCAGGCGTTCTTACGGACCTCGGCCGGCTTCTATCATTAGTAGGAATGGCAAAACTTCCTAAATAACATTATTGTTAAAAACATTACAAAAAGAAATACAAAAATTTACCTCTTTTCCGTAATCTACGGTCTACGCTCTCAAAGGTTTTACTATCTGGAAGTTACCGTTGGGGAAACGCTTCTGCATACAGGTGCCTCGCTGCGTAACAGTTACTGTAAGCACGTGCATACATTACATGCATGTCTGTTATTTCATCAAAAGTGTAATTTTTCATCACAAAAACCGAGATAAAAACTTTTTTAGAGAAATTTCGCCAAGAAAATTAAGCGTAGTTCATATGCTTGCGAAATGCGATTTGCGAATTGCGAAACTTGGTCTGATTGGTCGATTTCAAATGTGTCAATTGTAGGACCTCTCTATTCTTAAGTTTTTTGCGATTCGCAATATTTAAAATCTAGGGGGCGGGAAAATTGATGGATTTTTATTGGTCGACTTAAAATATATCAGTTGTTCAAGAGGTTAATGTCACTTTTTTTGCGTTTCGTAATATTTGAAATGTGAGAAGCGGGAAAATTGACTTTAATTTAAGATTTTGCGAATTCCGCAAAAATTGAAGACATGCGTATTGATATAGATACTTGTTTGATTTTGGCGTTGCTCAAAGATTAAGAGTTACTACGGTTCATTTCCTGGGGCCATGTAATTTTATTTATATATATATATATATATATTATATTTAATATATATTAATATAATATATATATTATATATATATATATATAATAATAATAATAATATATATATATATATATATATATATATATATATATATATATATATATATATATATATATATATATATATATATATATATATATATATATATATATATATATATTATATATAATAATATATATATAATATATATATATAATATATATATATATATATACAGTATGTCCACGGAAAAGGTGTTGAAGAGAAAAAACTTTTTTATTTTTGATTTTATCAAAAAAAGCTACTCTTGATAAAAAATTTTGCTACTTCTTAGAGTAAAATTGGGATAGAAACATTTAACATATTTTATACGCGGTGTTCAGCATATTGAAAAAACTTAAAATGATACAAGAGTAAAGTGCATTTATTTGAGAAGATATGGAAATAAGTTACAAGGAAAAGTTGTTCGAAATTAAAAGGTAGTCTCTAATACCAATTTTCGAAAAAATCGGCCCACTTTTATTTATTTGTGATAAAATTTATTTTATTATCAATTTGAATTTTTAAAATTAATTTTATCAATTTTTTTGCTGTTAAGTAAGCATTTAATGCTGACGTTACTGCGAGTAATGAATTATAAACGCGAAGTGTCAATAAAGCTTGTCAACGCCTACTAGTATAATAATGAGTTGTTAATTTGGAATTAGTTAATTAATATTAAAACAATTTTTATCACAAATTAATAAAAGTAGGCCGATTTTTTTGAAAATTGATGTAAGGAACTATCTTTTACTTTTGAACAACTTTTCCTAATAACTCTTTTCCATATCTTCTCAAATAAATGCACTTGACTCTTGAACCATTTAAATTTTTTTCAATTTTCTGAATACCGCGTATAAAATTTGTTAAATGTTTTTATCCCAATCTTACTCTAAAAAGTAGCATTTTTTTTTTCAATAGTATCTTTTGTTAATAAAATTAAAAATAAAAAAGTTTTTTACTATTCAACACCTTTTCCATGGACGTACTGGTGTGTCCAGAAAAAAGGGGTTGAATAGGAAAAACTTTTTATTTTTAATTTTATCGAAAAAAGTTACTTGTGAGAGTTACTTCTTAGAGGAAGATTAGGATAGAAACATTTAACATATTTTATACGCGGTGTTCAGAAAATTTAAAAAACTTAAAATGGCACAAGAGTAAAGTGCATTTATTTGCAAAGATATGGAAATAAGTTAGAGATCGAACGCTGTTAGAATAACACCGATGCGTCACGGTTTTATACGGGTTTGCCATATGAGACCGTGACGTATCGGTGTTGTTCTTACAGCGTTCGATCTCTACTAGAAAAAGTTGTTCAAGCGTAAAAGGTAGTCTCTAATACCAATTTTCGAAAAAACCGGCCCACATTTATTTATTTGTGATTAAAATTTCATTATCAATTAACTAATTCCAAATTTTTGTACTAGTAGGCGTTGATAGTGACAAGCTTTATTGACACTTCGCTTTATAATTCATTAGCAGTATCGTCAGCTCTAAATGCTTTACTTAAAAGAAAACATTTGATAATAAATTGATAATAAAAATTTAGATTGATATTAAAATAAATTTAATCCAAAAAAATAAACTGGACCATGTATTTTGAATGTATGTATTTTATATATATATATATATATATATATATATATATATATATATATATATATATATAATATATATATATATATATATATATATATATATATATATATATATATATATATATATATATATATAAATTTTTTTTTTTAAAAAATTTTTTTTTTTTTTTTCTTTTAAAACCATTTATTCTAATTAAGTTTGGGATTGTTTTTTGGGGTTTGGGGGTTTTTCTGTATAATTCAAACAACAATATTTCTTTACGTTTCGCACCTACATGGGGGGCTTTTTAAAAAAGATTTTTTTATTGTTTTTTCATGTTTTTAAAAAATATCATCTAAAAAAAAATATATCATCAGGCATACAACATATGTTGTATGCCTGATGATATATTTTTTTTGTAGATGATATTTTTAAAAAAAAAAAAATTTAAAAAAAAAAATTTTTTTTTCCCCCCAAAAAAAAAAAATTTTTTGGTTTAAAAAAAAAAAAAAAAAAATTTTTTATATATATATTAAAAAAATAATTTAAATTTTAAAAAATTTTAAAAATTTTTTTTTAAAAAATTTTTTAAAAAAAAAATTTTAAAATTTTAAAAATATTTTTTCCCTTTTTAAAAAAAAATTTTTTTTTTTTAAAAAAAAAAAAATTTTTAAAAAAATTTTTTTTATTTCCCCCCCAAAAACCCCAAAAAAAAAGGGGAAAAAAAAAAAAAAAAAAATTTAAAAACCCTTTTAAATTTTAAAAATTTTTTTTTTTTAAAAAAAATTTTTAATTTTTAAAAAAAATTTGGGGTTTCCCCCTTTTTTTAAAATTTTTTTAAAAAAAAATTTTAAAAAGGGGAAAAAATTTTTAAAAAAGGGGGGGTTTTTTTTTTTTAAAAATTTAAAAGGGGGTTTAATTTTTAAAAAAATTTTTTTTTTTTCCCAAAAAAATTTTTTTTTTTTAAAAATTTTTTTTTAAAAGGGAAAAAAATTTTTTTTTTTTTAAAAAAAAAAATTCCCAAAAAAATTTTTGAAAAATTTAAAAAAAAAAACCCCCCTTAAAATTTTTTTGGGAAAAAAAAAAAAAAAAGGGGGGTTTTAAAAAAAAAAATTTTTAAAAAAAAAAAAAAAAAAAAAATTTTAAAAGAAAAACCCTTTAAAAAAAAAAAAAGGGGGTTTTTAAAAAAAACCAAATTTTTTTAAAAAATTTTTTTAAAAAAAATTTTGGGAAAATTTTTTTAAAAAAGGGAAAATTTTTTTTTCCCCCTTTTTTTTTTAAAAATTTTTTTTTTTTTTAAAAAAAAAACCCTTTTAAATTTTAAAAAAATTTTTTTCCTTTTAAACCCCTTTTCCCAAAAGGGGGATTAAATTTTTTTTAAAAAAAAAATTAAAAAAATTTAAAAAAATTTTTAAAAAAAAAAAAAATTTTAAAAAAAGGGGTTTTTCCGAAAAATTTTAAAGGAAAATTTTTTTTTTTTTCCCCAAAAATTTTTTTTTAAAAACCCCCCCTTTTTTTTTTTTTTCCCAAAAAAATTAAAAATTTAAAAATTTTTAAAAAAAAGGGGAAATTTTTAAAAAAACCCCCTTTTTTTTTTAAAAAAAAATTTTTTTTTTTCCTGGAAATTGGGTTTTTTTTTAGGAAAAAAAAAAAAAAAAAAATTTTTTTAAAAAATTTTTTAAAAAAAAAAATTTTTAAAAAATTTTTTTTAAAATTTTTTTAAAAATTTTTTTTTTTTTTTTTTTTAATTTTTTTTTAAAAATTTTTTTTTTTTATTTAAAAAAATTTTTTTTAATTTTTTTTTAATTTTAATTAAAAAAATTTGTTTTTAAAAAATTTTAAAAAAAAAAAAACCCCCCCAAGGAAAAAATTTTTTAAATTTTTCCTTTTTTTTAAATTTTTGGGGGGAAAAAAAAAGGGAATTTTGCTTTTAAAATTTTTAAAAAAAAAAAAAAAAAAACAAAATTTTTTAAAAAAAAAAAAATTTTTTTTTTTTTCCCTTTTTTCCCCCTTTTTTTTTCCTAAAAATTTTTTTGGGGGGGGAAAAAAAAAATTTAAAAAAAAAAACCCTTTTTTTTTAAAGATTTCCAAAAAATTTTTAATTTTTGGAAAAATTTTTAAAATTTTTCCAATTTTTTTTTAAAAAAAAATTTTTTTAAAAAACCCAAAAAAAAAGTTTTTGGGTTTTTAAATTTTTTATTAAAAATTTTTAAATTTTTTTAAATAAAAATTTTTTTTTAAAAAAATTTTTTTAAAAAAAAAAAAAATTTTTTTTTTTAAAAATTTTTTTTTAAAAAATTTTTAAAATTTTTTTTTAAATTTTTAAAAAAAAAAAAAATTTAAAATATATATATATATATATATATATATATATATATTTTTAAACCCTTTCCCTTTTTAAAAAATTTATTTTTTATTTTTTTTTAAAAAAAAAAAATTTTTTTTAAATTTAAAAAAAAATTTTGGGGTTTTTTGAAAAATTTAAATTTTGGTTTTTTTGGGGTTTTTTAAAAAAAAAACCCCCCCCTTTTTTTTAAAAAAAAAATTTTTTTAAAAAAATTTTTAAAAAAAAAAAGGCCCCCCCCTTTTTTTAAACCCCCAAAAATTTTTAAAATTTCCAAAAAAAAAAAAAATTTTTTTTTTAAAAAATTTTTTAATTTTTTTTTTAAATTTTTTTAAAAAAAATTTTTTTTTTTGGGAAACTTAAAAAAATTTTTTTCTTAAAAAAAAAAACCTTTTTTTTTTAAAAAAAAAATTTTTTAAAAAACCCCCTTTTTGGTTTTCCCCCCCTCCCAAAAAATTTTAAATTTTTCCCCCCCCAGGGGGGAAAAAAAAACCCAAAAAAAAGGGCTTTGCCCCTTTTCCCCCCTTTTTTTTAAGGGGTTAAAAATTTTTTTTTTAATTTTTTTTTTATTTTTTTTTATTTTAAAAAATTTTGGGAAAAAATTTTTTTTTTTTTTTTTTAAAAAAAAATTTTTTTTTAAAAATTTTAGGTTTTAAAAATTTTTTTAAAATTAAAAATTTTAATTTTTAAAAATTTTTTTGGGGAAAAATTTTTTTTTTTTTTTTAAAAAAAAAAAAAAAACCCAAAAAAAATTTTTAAAAATTTTTTTTAAAAAAAAAAAAATTTTAAAAAAAATTAAAAAAATTTAAAAAAAAAAATTTTTTTTAAAATTTTAAAAATTTTTAAAAAAAAAAAATTTAAAAAATTTTTTAAAAAAAAAAAAAATTTTTAAAAAATTTTTTTCGATAAAATCATAATCTTATAGGATTAAAGCGCTCTTTATTTCATGACAACCTGTCATTCTCTCATATGTTTTAATAGCACATATGCAGTTGTGATTTCAAGTAAAAATAAAATAAAAAGTTTAAAGTTTCCAGCATATTCCTACTGATTCAGCCTCACCGTTAAGACAGTGCCAAAAAGCGTGCCAGAGAAAGATGAATCAAAATACAATCTTCTCGCTCGCTCGAACGTGCTAACTTTATGGGAATAAAGATATTTTTTTTTTGTTGTTTGTTTTAATAAACCCACCTTATAAGATGTAATTATGAAGGTCAGTAAATGCAATAGCTCTTCTTCACCAGTAAAAATTTTCAACTTGATCCTTATTATTTACTGACGACCAAAGCATTATAAATGTTTATTAAAACAATACACAGAGAAAAACCTAGCATAAGATACAATATTGTTAAAAAAAAATTAATTATAAATAACACAAAAAGTTTTAAAGAAGGGAAATTAATTAAAACGTCAATACAGAGCGTCAATACTTCCATCTTGCATCTTGCCAACAGTTCCAGCACTAAATCCCTAAAAAATTCGCAGTCGCAGCGCTATGAAATACCAAAAAAACCAGCGGAAAAATTTTGCGAATTCGTAATTCGTAAATCACATTTCGCAAGCTTATGAACTACGCTTTAGGTGAATAATTATTTTCTAGAAGAACTGACGCTTGTCAGTGTCAAACCTCCATGCAGAAATGATTTTTTGGTTTCCAAGGCACCTGGGATTTTTTTAGAAAAAATTAATAAACCAATTTTGTCCAGTGGTATGCAATGAAACCGTTTTTATTTTTTTTTCTCGAAAACGAAGTGAGATAGGAAAAAAATACAAATTTCAAAAGAATCGAGTAAATATTTTTTAAAATAATAATAAAAAATTAATCATTTTTTAAAAAGTTATCACCCTGTACCTTAAAAAGTGTGCATTTTCGGACTCATGTTTATAGAAACTTTTTCTCATAATTTTAAACAAGGAATCGCCCATTACAATATCTCCGTCTATTTTTCGAACACCCTGTAGAGTGTTAAACCTAGCAGATATGGATTTTCAGTAGATTGATGATATATAACCAAGTTTAAGGAGTTTAATAATATTTTAGTAAATGTATATTGCTTGGAGTCAAAGTTTGAAAACAACAACTTACCGTATCAGGTTGTCGGTTCGTTAAGGTATGCTAAAACAAAACTCCAAATCCATGTAAATTTATTTTAGTTACAAAAAAATGCAATGTTAATGTTAATCTTTGCTATAAATGTGTTACTAATAATAGTTGTAAACAGAAGCCATATTCTTTTGCTTACTTCATAAAATGCTCTTTTGATGATTTCCTTTTGAAATTTGAGTTATATCGGGATAATCATGCAGCCAAAGTGATTATTGATCGTCTCGAAATAGATATGCGGTATAATAAGACCTATTTAAGAAACATTGTGCCAATGATTTCTTTTAAAAGTAAATGGTCATTGTGATATAACGAAAAAAAAAAAGACCTGGTGCCACACAGTATATCTGTAATTTAAATTATAAGGTTACTACTGGATCTATAAATACAAGCTCGATTCGTGACTGAGTCAGTCGATGGCAGACCTTCAGTAGAGCCACATCTCGACTTGATACCGGGAGACCGCCGAAGTACGGCGCTCCCAGGTTTAGTTTTGGGCAGTTGGTGTCTCCATCGGGGGAATAACATGGGGTATCCTTCGTGTGATATGCGGTATAAGGTAGGTATGGTTCTCCTCCAGGTGCTACGCGAGGTATATCACCATCACGTAGCACGTATCGCGCCAGCTAGCTCGTTCTGCGGGAACAGGACTTCTCTACCTTTACCCCGATGAAGCTGGGGGGCCCCATCACGATCCATGCCTGGGCCGGCGTCTCCAGACACGGATATGGTACCTGACCCTTGGTTCTCCTTCCGCGCTATCACTTCCCGACTATTGTACGGGGTTTGTGTTCCCTTCGGTTGTGTTCGTAACATATTAGTAGTTTGATTACTATTTCTAGAGAACCCAGGTTCTACCGTGGTTCCGGGTACTCTTTTCTGCTTCCTTGTTCTTCCAATTGTTCTCCTGCTAACTTATAGCTCAATCCTCATATGGTGTCGACTTCCTTTAACACCTAGTGTCCTCCACCAGCGGCTCGCGCTTACGACGCTTCTCCTATTGCCATATGCCTTCCACCCCGGTTCGGCCGGGTTTAGATACCTTCCTTGTCACTACTTCTTACTTCCTGCTAACTGTCAGTTAACTAGAGTCCTGGTGGATCGCGGAGGCGGCACCTAGTGCAGCACCTTCGATGCGGCTCCCTTCCAGCGGCTCTCCCAACAGTTCCGGGCGCACATCGCCCTTGATTCCCAAAACAATTCTTCTAAACCTCGGCCCCAACGTGCCGGTAAAATCTCCTAGTTCTAGGAGCACGGTGTCCGTTATTTCTTCATCACTTTCTTCGTGGGTTTCCTTCTTCCACGTATTCACCGCGCGCGCAACAGTTGCCAATCAACTTCCTTTGAAGCGACAGCGTCCTGTACCAAAACCGTGTATTTTCACCCACGGTACCTGCTGGGAACAAGGTGCCAATCAGCCTGGTGCAATGCGACAGCGTCCTTGTTCCGTACCTGTAACAAACTGATCCAGGGGCCAACTTTCCAAGAGGCTCTCCCTGTTTTCTCTAACCTTCCAATGTTACGACTTTTTTAAATCCCGAAGGCCGCCGGCAATCTTCCAGCACCTTACAGTTACCAAACAAAAATAAACAAAAACGATTTCTTTTTTAAAAACCTGGAAGTGCCGTACCGGCAATCTTCCGGTATCAGTTACAAACAAAACCAAATAAAACAACCCTTCATAACAGGGGCCTAAATCCTTGGCTACCCGCGTTCTACCCGATAACACTTATACGGGTCTAAAATACGGCCAACTGCCTAAGACTAAACCTGGGAGCCCCGTCCCCTCGGCGGTATCCCGGTATCAAGCCGAGATGTGACTCTACTGAAGGTCTGCCATCGACTGACTCAGTTACGAACCGAGCTGTCTCCATCGGGGAAATAATAATATGGGGTATTCTTCGTTTTATATGCGGTATAAGGTAGGTATGGTTCTTCTTCAGGTACCACACGAGGTATATCGCCCTCGCTGTGTCGCCTAACCCTAGGTATTGCGCCAGCTAGCTCGTTTTGCGGGAACAGGACTCCTCTACCTTTACCCCGATGAAGCTGGGGGGCCCCATCACGATCCATGCCTAGGCCGGCGTCTCCAGACACGGATGTGGTACTTGACCCTTGGTACTCCTTTCTCTGTGTGGTCTCCCGGCTATTGCACGGGTTCTGCATCCCTTTTGGTGGTGTTCGTATCATGATGTTAAGTTTCTAAATATTTCTTGAGAACCCGGGTTCCACCGTGGTTCTGTGCACTTCCACCCGCTTCCTAGTTCTCTCAATTTTCTTTTTATAAAATCTCAGTCAGTTCCGTGACTGGTGTCCCCTATTAATAGCACCTAGTGCACTTCTCCTGTTTGCACACACTCCAAGTGCGGCTATCTCCCAAATCATTCACCCACCGACGCTCGGCGGGGTGTAGTTTTGTTCCTTGTACTTCCCTGTTCTCCTGCTAACTCTCAGCCAACTAGAGCCCCGGTGGATCGCAGAGGCGGCACCTAGTGCAGCACCTTTGATGCGGCTCCCTTCCGGCGACTCTCCCAACAGTTCCGGGCGCGCACCGCCCTTGATTCCCAAAACAATCCCTTCTAAACCTCGACCCCAATGTGGCGGTAAAACCTCCTAGTCCTAGGAGAACGGTGTCCTTTACTTCTACGTCACCTTCTTCATAGCTTTCTTTTTTCCACGTATCCACCGCGCGCGCGACAGGTGCCAATCAACTTCCTTAGAAGCGACACAGTCCTGTACCGTAAACCGTGTAATTTCACCCACGGTGTCCGTTGGGAACAAGGTGCCAATCAGCCTAGTGCAATGCGACAGCGTCCTTGTTCCGTACCTGAAACCAAAATAAATCTCTGCAAGGGCCAACTTTTCTAAGAGGCTCTCCCTGCAGGATTCTAAACAAACAAAATAAATAAATGAAATCAGGGGCCAACTTTTCCAAGAGGCTCTCCCTGTTTCATTAACTTCCCAGATGTTACGATTTTCTAAATTCTGGAAGTGCCGTACTTCGGCAATCTTCCAACACCTCACAGTTTCCAAACAAAAAATAAACAAACAACTTCTTCTACATCAGGGGCCCAAATCCTTGGCTACCCGCGTTCTACCCGATAACTCTTATACGGGGTCTATAAATACGGCCAACTGCCTAAGACTAAACCTGGGAGCGCCGTACCTTGGCGATCTCCCGGTATCAAGCCGAACTGTCTGCTACAAGCTCTGGACTTCGAGTGACTCGGTTACGAACCGAGCCTGTATTTATAGATCCCGTAACACCACCCCACTTAGGGTAGAATGCGGGGAGAAAGAGGATTTGGGGCTCTTTATTCAAGAACCCACAAATCGTTTAACAAAAGTTCTCCCTAATCCTAAACCTTAAAACTACCCTAAGCCTAGTGTTACGGTCTATAACTAAATACTAACTAAATGAGCTACGCCCATCTTTACACTCTTAACCTATTATTCTTTTAAGCGTTCCTGAAGATCTAACTTGGTAATATTCCACCCCACTTAGGGTAGAACTTACAGTGTGCAATTCCTAAATTTTAACAAAACTAAAATCCCTAAATTCCCTAACATTAACTTTAACCCTACAACTTAACTACTTATCAACTGGTCCTGCTTTCCAAAGTATAAAAATAAAATTAGTAATTTGCCTCTTAATGTCTCCATTAGATAAATAACCACGTTCCTTTAGATAGATAATTCTTCCCTGCTCTTTTCTAATTCTTTAACTTATTCCCTTATTTTTCCCACTTAGACTTTCACAAAACAAAACTTAGCTCCATAAACCTGGGTCGTTCCACCCCACTTAGACTATAAACTTAGCTCTTAAACAACTTAACTTTATAAAACTTCAACTCTTAGCACCGTTAACTTTCTGAGTTCACCCTTGGTCATACTTTAAATTCTCCAGAAAAAACTACATAATTCACCCCTTTCCTGGCTACCTGCCATTAGCACAAGTTACGCGACAGCCCTTCCATGAGAACTCCCGCTCATGGTCCGAAGGATCCCGCTGGCCTCCACGAAACTTTGCTTAAAACTCCCAATTACTTCATTTCCCTTTAAAATCCTTTTCTGACCGGTGACTCGTACTTATTAATCCCATACTAGTCTATCCTAAACTTGAACTCTATTACTGCTAAGTTTACATTCTTTTCTCCTAACTTAATTGGCTTCTGTCTTAAAAAATTTCCTTTAACTTTAAACCCCCTTAAAATTGTTAACAACTGCTTGGAAGAATTATCTTTACAATTTTAACTTATGCCAAAAAAAAACATTTTTAGTGTGTGTTCCCTATCTTAAAAATTTTGATTCTTGTACTACTAAAATAAAAAACTTAAAATTAGTCCCTAGATGAATTTTTCCTTGGCAAGTCCCTAGTTCCTACTTGCTCCTAACTTATCCTAATAAACTGTCTTGGGCGGCAGGTAGCAACTGCTATGCCGCGTCACCAAGAAACTAAAACTACCCTAATTGTTACAATACTGTCTTGGGCGGCAGGTAGCAACTGCTATGCTGCGTCACCAAGAAACTTAAATCTACTAGTTACAATAATCCTTACAAACTAACTTAAAACTAACTCACATCCGGTCACGATGTCCGTACTTATACACTAACTTACAAACTAACTCACATCCGGTCACGATGTCCGTTCCTACTAACTAACTCACATCCGGTCACGATGTCCGTTTGTTCACAGCACTCTCGGAGCGTCTGTACACTTTGCGAACTAGCGACTAGTCCTTAGAGCACTCTTTGGCGTCTCTTTTGCCTTTCGGCCGCTTTTCGCACTAACACTTCTGTCACGTTCAGGTATTGTCACTTTTGGGTCTGATGATTCCGGTTCCGAGGTTGCTGCTTTGGAGTACCGTTGCTGTGGTGCTCCTTGGCGCTTGTACTTCTCAACTTCTAATTGTTGAAGTAGTTTTAGAAATCGGTCGCGGGTAACCAGAAAACCATGCCAACAATAGGTCTCAGGTGCCCTCGGTATTCCCAGCTCATCTAGTAGTTTGTTGTTAGTTGTCTTTGGTGGCCAGGAACCCTGTCCAGTCGTATTCTTTCCCCTTGGTTGATTCAGTTCCGCTGTCGCTTGGTTCGAGGTGGGCTGCTACGGCGTCTGTAGTAGTCATGGCCTCAGGGGTTTCTTCATTGCCTGCTTTTGGGTCTGCTTCGTCACCATTGGTGTCATCACTATCGGTAGTGTTGCCAGATGAGTCGTCGCTATGGGTGAGACTCGTATCGCTTTCGGATTCCTCGGAACTGGAGGTCCGGGTGCGACGCCGCCGTTTCGGTTTTCTCGGGCGTAGGTCGTCAAGATGGCATTTAAAATAGGCTCCATCCTTGTCGATCACATATGGGCTTTCCCGGGCCTCTTTCAACTTTATTGGTCCCGTCCAGGTCTTATCAAAAATGTCCCGTTGGGGATTGAAATTACGGCACCATACCTGGTCACCCACCTTAAAGGTTATCGGAGGTTGTCTCGGTGGCGGCGCATATTTTAGCTTATAATGTCGCTGTTTCTGGTTCGCTTCCTGCCGAGTTTGTTCTAGTGTTTCCGTTCTCTGTAGCGGGTCCTGCTGATGTTCCATTCCAGTCCATTCGCCTGGCCACCTTAGTTCCTGCCCGTATAATAATCGCGCTGGAGTTTCTCCGGTTGCTTCGTTTTTCCTGGTTCGGATGGCTGTCACGGTTAGTTTTTATTCCTAGGTTTGTTTTTAATAATTTAGTTTGTTTACCTTAAAAGCAGGAGGTTTTCATTTTTTTTGCAGTTTATTTTTCAAAAAAGGGTCCAAATTTGATTGTAATTGCCGGGTTACTTCTGTTTTTCTATCGTACTTGGTATCCTACCTTATGCTTTACTTTGCTTTTACCCCTCGTTACTAAAAAAATTAACATTGTTATTTGGGCAGCATGGGTAGGCAACTCAAAAATGCGTAAGATTCAGAGGCGAGAAAATTTGACTTAGCAGGAGGGAGCACCCCTGTTGCTTTTTGAGAACAAAAAAAGGGCCAATGGCCTGTTTTGGCACTTTCACGTCATTCTTCAAGGCGAGAACTAGGAAAATTTAGCCGGTATTCAAGCCATCTTTATAGGATTTGTGCTGCAAGAGGTTTTGTTATACTTAACAAAAAAACTAGTTATTTATTTTTTTTAACCTTATTTAATTATCATTTATCAATGATA